>CM067374.1:42488631-42512257 GCA_034401795.1 Chaetoderma sp. LZ-2023a | reverse complement strand
GAGAAGAGGGAATATATTTCTACAGATTGCCATCAGTTACGCCAGTAAGCATACATGTATACATATTATAGACTGCTGTAGACTGCTGTCAATATTTTCAAAATGTAATTATCAGTGCGTTATCAGTCCCATTGATCTGTTTGCTATTATTGCACAACAATTCATAAAAGAGAAATGTCATTATTTTGGGGCCAGTTATCAGATCCCCGTTGGTTCAATTCATAACGGCGCCGAAATAAACCATGGTTCAAATCTCTCAAAAGACCTCAGCTAAATGGTACCCAGTTTCGAACAAAAAAAAGTGTATGCATTAGTGTAAGGATACAATCACTGGAACCACATAAAAAACCCTGTAGGAGAGAGAGAGAGAGAGAGAGAGAGAGAGAGAGAGAGAGAGAGAGAGAGAGAGAGGCCAATCTGCGATAATGCGGGGGTTCTCCCAGACAGTGGGGTACGGGAGTTTTATAAGTTTTTTTGTTAGCTGTAACGTTATCACGCCTCTGTTCTGACAGCCCACCTCACTCCTGTAGCCGCGGATCAGCGATCCTCTGTTCTGACAGCACTCCGTTCTGGCAGCCTCAATTTATCTACTACTTATGAGCATTAAAGGGTTAAACTGAATATTTCCTGGGATTCGCATATGTCTACATATGGGCTAGGAAGATATGATTTTCTACAGTAATCAATATCTTTAATACGGTTCCTATTGAATCTTGGGTAGTACAAAGCTTCATAGGCAAAGGTCCACGCGCCTTTAAAAGCTACTTTTTCTCCTCTCTAATGTGGCCATCTAAGGAAGGTTGACATAGTTTCAAATATTATGCATTGTATTATAATCCCAAAACTGGACACAAATGAGAATGCAAGATTAGAATAGCACCACACATGACCGACAGATTTTACACAAATATAATCTGTGACAAATATTACATAAGCTTTAAATCTTTACTTGCATGTAATTAAGAACTGCGTCTCGCCACGTTTCGATGGTGACGTGGTGACCTGTCAGGCTTCATGTTCCCACCAATCTGCCGGATTTTCGCGCCCATTTCTAGTTAAGCTCCGCGCCCGCTTTGCCTGTCTTGGTGTCGATCGAACTCTGAATTACCAGAGTCCAAATCTTAAGGGAACTATATAGGTAAGCTATTGAACTAATTTGACTGGGTGCTGTTGCTGCCAATAGCAGCAACAGCGCCCAGTCAAATTAGCTTAAAGGTTTTCAACGGAATTTTTATTAAATAGTAAATCAATTTTCATACACTTGATGGAGAATTCCAGCTTCATGACGAAGTATTTCTGTACATTACGATAGTGACGTCAGGCTACATGTGCCGGAATTTATTATGACGTCATACACTTGATAAACAGATCGGATTCGCCCATTAAATCAGCTAATACGATTCTTGATGATCGCTTGCTTACCCTCGCCAGAACATAATGTGCATTGCTATCATACGTTGTTAATATGCATAACGAGAACAAGTAGTACATTCAAACCTGAAACAGTTTGTGTCTTAATATGCAGTTCGTCAAAAGAGATTATGAGTTCTTCATTTTCTGGCAGGTCTTGATATGGATGCTGTACATAATCCGGATTATTGAATACATATGATCTGCAGACATCAATCGTGTCCCCACAGGAAGATGGACCATCCCCTGTGCTTTTCACTTGCTGCCTTGCTGCTGCATTGAAATCTGTGTGGGAATATTCAGCAAGGCCCCCCCCCCCCTCCCCACGCCCAGGATCCATACTGAGTATGCCACTAGAGATGGAATATGTCGATGTGGGTGAGGAAAAGTAACCCATTGACGAGCTACGCCCTATAGCTACAAGCAAACTAAAAATGGAGATTCTCTATGAATGAATCGAAAACAGAGTTAACCCACATATACATACGACAAAGTATAAAACCAAAGAAAATCACGACCCACTTCGTATCGGGGAACCATGGAGGGAAAGTAAAATCTTGGGCTCACTGCTTTGTAGTACTGCTGACATTGCTGCACGCTGCGCCATGGGGAACATAACTTTCCAGTCCTTCTGGAAGCTGTGGATTCGCAGATCAAAGATGCCCTTGACAAAAATACTACATTTATATAAGGCAAACTGTATATCATTGAGCATCAAGGATATACAGGTTGCCTTATATAAATGTAGTATATATTTTTTGTTACCGTATCACTGTAACAGCTGGGCAGCAATCTGCTCCAAAGGCAGCTATAGATAAACTTGATGCCTGCCACCGCAAACACCTCCGCATCATCACTGGACACCAATGGCCAGGCCGCATAATTTCCAACGATGCACTTCAGGCTACAAGATGTGGAATACATCTCCCCTGTCCGTAAAATCGCCCAGCAAAGATGGTTCATATTTGGTCATGTGCTAAGGATGCCAGAAGATATACCATCATAGAGAGCCTTGCAATTCGCCGTACAGGGAGCCAGCAAATAAAAAGCCAGGAGTGGACGTCCTTGCGTAAATCTGCTAAGCGTGCTACGAGGTGACGTCAAGAAAACAGGAGTCGTAACACTCAGGTCAAGAATAGACAGGAACAAGTTAAGGATTTCGGCTGAGGACAAGATACAGTGGTCAAGTGAGAAGAATTACTGATTGCAGCCGTAAGATGTTTCTACTACGACAGCAGCAGAATACACTACGGTAATCATACATTCTATGTTCTTGGATGGGCTTGGCTTATACGGCTTAGACCGATTGTTGTTGTTTTCAAAATATTAATTTTCTTTTTGGACCCATAACCAATAAAGGGATCCATTTATGACTAAGCCCCAACCATATAGCTAAGCTCTACCTACGCTTTGGGCGGGTTGCGATCGATTTATATACTTTGAACTTTTCAATGTAACTATACAGGTAAGCTGTTGAATATCTTGAAACGAATTTGAGTCGGTGCTTTTACTGCCTACGACAGCACCCGTGCCAGTTAAATTACTTTCAAAATATTCAACAGTGAGTTTATTAATTAATAAATTCATTAAAGACATGGGTGTAATCCAGTCTATCGATCAATCATATGACGTAGTAATCAACAACGTCACACGCAGGCTGACGTCATAATAAATTACGCAATGAATGACGCGATTTAGGCCGTAGGCAGCAAGAGTAACCCACCCAGGTAACTTAGTTTCAAAATATTCAACTTTTTACCTGTATAGTGCTCTGGAAATTGAGATGCAGGGTGTACAGGGATCGATCTATCCCAACACGGGCACATCGTGGGTGGAACTTATCTAGAGTTGGGTGGGGCATAGCTAAGACTGCCTTCCACCATTCCCGCATCAGGACGAAGTATTCTCTCTCAATCATGATTATGACGTCAGCATAAACGAGGCGTAATTGATTATGGCGTCACGTACTTGAGTGACGTGTTGGACTCATCCATTGATCTATGTAGACTAAATCAGCCAACACTTCGATTACTTCAAATGGTACTGGGAACGGTTAGTAAAATTTCGCTGTCACCCAAGTTTGTGATTTGGTAGAGCATCGCAAAGTCCCACCCTCCCATATCCACCCCACCCCACCCCTCCCCCGACCCCACCCCAACACCCACACCAACCTCCACCTCCATGGGCCTGGCTTTCCTTACTATTTTCCAAATAATGTGGAAGCTATGATCCATATTTTGAGACATACTTTTAGCATAGTAACCTGCGTTCTCACGCTTAGCCTCAAATAACAACATCAATGAGTATTTCACGACGTACCATTCATGAATCCATTTCCTCGCTCAATCATATGACGTCATAATCAACTACGTTACGTGTATGTTGACGTCATAATCATGACGTCATGAATGATTAGATTAAGCCCGTCTTTAACGCTTAAAACCCGACACGTTGTACGAATTGTATGGTTTTTGCAATTTAAGAAGCATGCTGTTGAATATTTTGAAACTAATTTGACTGGGCGCTGTTGCTGCCATAGGCAGCAACAGCGCCCAGTCAAATTAGTCTTAAAATATTCAACAGCTTACACGTATAGTTTTCTGGCAATTTATAGTCAGGAAGTTCAGAGATCGATAGATCCCAACATGAGTGAGGTGTGGGTGGAGCTTAGCTAGAGGAGGGCGGTGCATGGCTAAAAATGGAAAGGCGCATTCTAGCATGAGTATATGCAGTACTGTTTTGTTTGTTAGATCTCTAAGCCAGTAGCAATGAAAAACTGTAGTCATTCCAATAGCGGGACCCGACCTGTCATTTGAATAATATGACGTCATAATCAATTACGTCACATGTAGGCTGGCGTCAAGATCATAGTGACGTATTATTCCTTCTGGAATGAAGGTCGGAATGTCTGACAAGTGCACGATTTGCATGTCTTTGATGAATTTACAATTTGATAAACAGTCGGCAAGATATTTTGAAACTAGTAGTTTCAAAATATTCAACCGCTTACCTGTATTTACAGGTGTTTGTGTTTACCTTGAAATTGGGATTCAGGAAATTCAGGGTTCAAAGTATATAAATTGATCCCAACACGCGCAATACGTGGGCCGAGCTTTGCTAGAAATGGACATGGCATAATCAGAAGTGCATCCCTCTATTATGATAGCACGCGTTACCATAAACTCTAACCATTGTCGCCAATGTCTGATTTAGCCTTTTACCCAATCCATCAGGCATTAGGCACCTAAAGAATCAAGTTCCTTTAAATCAAGATAACTACTGTAGCCTACTTTTTCTTACCAATGGTGCTATACGCTCTTTTGTCAGAGAATCGCTAATGATATAATTTACATGAATAAAGGAAATATGCTGTGCAAGAAATAATACGAATGTATATGGCGGACAGACTGATTGACGGACGGATGGACGGACGTACGCATGCGCACACGCGCGCGCGCACATACACCTGTATATATCAAAGAAAAAATGTATTAACGTGGCTCTTATTGAGTCACATCTTGAACCAGTCGGCCACTAAGATAACCCAATGGTATCAGATTCCGTCCTACTTAATCAATTCCCTATTATAATTTATTTGTTGATCTGTTGCCATGGTGTTTCTAGGTTTCTTTTCATAGGTTTACCTGTTGGCAGTCAACGCCAAAAAGTATATGGATGCGTCATACAGTTTACCTGAACCATCGACATGTTTTTTATGTAGGTATGTAGGCCTATGATCTTTTATCCTATATATCTAGTGATTCATAATCGAGAGAGGGGGGCAGAGGGGGAGAGGGAGGGAGGGAGGGAGGGAGGGAGAGAGAGAGAGAGAGAGAGAGAGAGAGAGAGAGAGAGAGAGAGAGGGAGGGGAGGGAGGGAGAGAGAGAGAGAGTGACCTACCTAGCGCACTAACTAAACAATGATTTAAGTGGCTGCTAGTAGAATTTGTACAATAATTCATAAACCATAGGCCTATTTTTGAATAATTGTTATATTTACTAAGCAACAAGGATAAACAGACTATCTGCTGGATTTATAGAGGAAACATAGTTCCTTAAATAATGCAGGTACATGTCGTTCTAATTTAATATAAAACAACAACAACAACAACAACAACAACAACAACAACAACAACAACAACAACAACCGCAACAACAGCAACCGCAATAACAACTACAATACGCTTAAAAGTCAAGAAACAAAGAGTATAGACGTCAGAGTTCATTCATTGTGTTAAAAGATCCGATCTGTCACTCCAGTACCATATGAAATTAATCAATTACGCGACAAATAGTCTGACGTCACAATCACAATTAACAGATAATACTCCGTCATGTTTGACAACGTTTCCATCAGCAAATCTTTCACTTCAATGTCATCACCAGTATTTACCTGACTACAACCCATGTTTGTATATAATGGACCCTTCCAAGTCTGTCCATCGGTCATCTGACGTCATAATTAACGAAGTACCGGGTATGATGACGTCATGAATGGCTCGATATGGTCCGTCTTTAACGCTTAATAGTCCGACACGGTATACGAATTGTATGTCCTTAACATTTAATCAACATTCTGTTGAATATTTTGAAACTAATTTGACTGGGTGCTGAAGCTGCCATACCATAGTATATACATGCGGTCTGGCCTGAGGTGTCCAGTGATGCATAGTTTTTTGGAAATTGATAGTCAGGGAGTTCAGAGATCGATCGATCCCAGCACTGACGTGGAGCTTAGATTGAGATGGGCAGGGTATAGCTAAAAGTGGAAAGGTTCATTCCAGTCTCGCTTGACGGGGCCTCTCACTCAAGCATAACCTCCAAGCAGCTCCTCGGCGAACCCTCAAATCTCTAGCATACTGTCTTTTTCTAATAGTCCAGCTGCTAAGGGACAAAATCGTTCACTTTTTTCTACAATTATGAAACTTGGTACACAAATATTTTGATGTAAGGCCTTTCAAAAACGATTGGGACCAACTTAAAATGGCAATGAAACTGACCTAATCTACGTGTCAAAGTAAGATATTTGACCTAATTATTCAATGTCATCACCAGTATTTACCCGAAGTAAAGAGTAAATGCCTTTGACTACGCTTCTCTGGCCGTCTGGCCGAAATAATTGTTTGACTTCCCACCATCAGAATGGTTAGGACCGTCTCAAGAAACTATAGGAGGACGGACATGACTACGCGCGTTGAAGCTAACCCGGGAATCTGGATGTGAGGTTGGCGCCACGTGGTGATCTAGGTGGCCTTATCGTTGAGCCGCGATCTCCCGGCCCTGGAGAGATGCCGTTGGTCGAGTGGAGTGGTGACTCTACTGGCTTGCTTGCTGCTTCTATCTGCTGTGTACCTGGTGACGATTCGCCTGATGATGCAATGACGAAGACGTTGGTGTGTGGTGGTGGAAACACGAAACCTGGACACGGAGGTCGTGATTGACGTTGCTTTGCTTTTGATGCAGATGCTGTCGCTCTGCTTTGCTCTCCTGTCGTCCAGCGCTGGATCAATATTTTATCATAAGTATGAAAGGATTTTTAGTGACTTGACGACGTGACTATTAGGCCCATTTTAACTCCCAAATAGCGCCACCTGCATTCAACTTATTATTTCTAATAGCACCAGGTTATAATTCTAAGTTAAATTTGGATATTTAGTTTACAAACACTGGATTTTAAGTTTAATTTTCCCCGTTTCTTGTTTGTTTAATCACAAGCCATTATTTTAATTTATTTATTCTTAGTTGATATTATTATCATTCAGTTTCGTCATAATATTTTTTATTTAAAATTTTCCTGATTCCCGTTTTGAGATTTTATTTTACAGACTGCCCTCCACCACCATCTCAACTCCATCAGAAATAAAGTAATTCCCCCTCCCACCCCTCCTCTACACGGAATACAACATCAACACCTGCCAACAACAGTTCATTAGGCAACATCAGGCAACACACTCCCAGCAACAACTTAATTTTTTGACTTTTTTCAGTTTTGACGTTTGTTTATAACAACCTTTCGGGGGAGCAAGGCAACTTTTCGGGGAAGCACCTCTCAGAGTGAGTCATGGCCCAAATACATCTAGGTGTGAGCGGCCAATAAACCAACTAACCTACCTACCTACCTTGCCGGTCAGAATCAATTTGTCGATCACACACATATCCCGTGTATCTTCCGATGCCTATTAAGCAAGCCTTTTATACCAAAGTAGGAAGTACTGCGAAAACATAAATAATGCAATATTATTGCCGTCCCAGCAGTGTTCTTTGGGCAACTTTCTCCAAATCTAAAGCAGCTAAACGGTAACACCAGGGTACGGATCTCATACTGTCCGTACTCGAAACATCAGGTGACGGATAGAGACACGGATCGCCATCTAACTCATAACGGTGACTGGGTGAAGCCTTAGAGCTCACCACGACCTACGGGAAAGCCACCATAGATGGAAATACGTTTCTCTCTCCCCACCGTAAGTAAGCTAAGAATCGCTTTCTAAAACACGCTTCGTCAGTGTGATTTGTCCATGTGTTGTTATTTGTGGTTGTGATGCGGTATGTGGGGGGATCGCTCTGCGGCTCCGAAGCTACCACCAGACAACATGTTTCATGCTGTCGGTCTGAGGAGAGATGCTCCGTGGGGTATCGGCAACGGTACCGAGCATCCTCGCCAGGAGTCGTATTCGTTAACGACAATCGGTTTAGGCCCCGTGCGGCCTAAAAATATGTTTTAGACTCAAAACTTAAACGGTGGTTATGGTCCACATAAGGTCCGCAAAAACTCAGAACGGTACCAACTAAAATAGATCTTTAACTTACACAAGATGACGGTGCTGAAGCCCAAAAGGACCAGCCACCCCATTTTTACGTATACACCGTCACACCAACATTGAAATAACTACATTAGGATAAAAACGCATAACTCTTTTTTCAACTTTGTAAGATATGAGGGCGGCCATTTTTACTGCTCTCCTCCTCCGCTTCGGCGTTGAAGGCATTTTTCTTTTGACGGAGGCCCGCGCGAGGCACTTTCCTCTCGCAAAATTTAATATTCCTATCCATGTAGGTGTTAGGGGTAACACATTTTCCTCCTCATATTTACCGTGGAACGTCTCTCTAGCCGTCTGCTCACAGACGGTGAGAGTACCTCAATCCTTCCCTTGCATTTTTATAGTCGGCTTCCCACCGGTTGCCTTCTCACAAGGCGCCATGGTGTGGTACCGTCATAAATTTCCTCAAGAAAACGGTAAGGATGCAGTCATCCTTTGCACTTTAATGGTATGGGTTCTCCATTTTCCCCCTGCATGTTTATTTGCAGGACGCTTCTCTCTCTTCTATTTCAAACTATTATTTGATGGGGAGTCATTATTTCATGGGGAGAAATTGCACACGGCAGTGCTATGTAATACTGTCCCTGGGAGTCTTTTTTTCATGGGGAGTCAGTTACGCATACTACACTGGCCCTGGAGGTCGGTGTTTGTGGACACCGGAGATGCACGGCGACGGCTCCCCAACCCCGAAGCTTACTGACCAGCAACAGCAGCAGCGGCTGTGGCGGCAGCACCGCCCGGCGGCAGTAGCAGCGGACCCACGTGCGCCCCCGGCGGGTACATCACCTATGGATGAATGGCATGATATTGAGCAAAGGTTCATTATCAATGGGGGAAGATGGCACTGAATATGTTGGAGCAAGTGGAGCAAACTTAAAGTAGAACGAGCTGAAAAGGAAAATCTAAAGTAGACGGCGAACATGAAAGTCTTATTCCGGTAAAGGCTAAGGCATGTAGAGGTATCCAGTCGGGCAAAAGTGCTGTCTGTTTCTTTTCTGAAAGGAGAGAATTCCACCAAGAAAAGAATGAACAATTCCGAAAAGCTCAAGCCTTGAACATTGATTACACGGCGTGTAGAGTGGCGTCACATTGATTACACAGCGTGTAGAGTGGCGTCACATTGATTACACGGCGTGTAGAATGGCGTCACATTGATTACACGGCGTGTAGAGTGGGGTCACATTGATTACACTGCGTGTAGAGTGGCGTCACAATCAACTACAACATGAATGACTCGATTTAGTCCGCCATGAACGCTTAAACGCTGTATGACTTGTTTGTCTCTACTATTTAATAGACGTGCTGTTAAATATTTTGAAACTAATTTGACTTGACGCAACAACAGCACCCAGTCAAATTAGTTTCAAAATATTCAACAGCTTACCTGTATAGTTTTCTGGAAATTGATAGTCAGGGAGTTCGATCCCAACACGAGCGAGGTGTGGGTTGAGCTTAGCTCGATATGGGCGTGGCATGGCTGAAACTGGAAAGATCCATTATTTTGCAGACTATAATTGCCCTAGCTGTATCCGGTGGTCGTGCAGTTTAATTTAGCTATCACTTACTAACTATATTTGCTTGCTTGATAATTAGCAACACTATCTTGTTCATGACATGCATAATTAGCACAAAAACAGAATATTATTTCAGACTATAATACAATCTATCTATAGAGAGGCCATAATGGCATTAAAACGTGTTCACAAACAGCGGGATGGGCTTTGCCCATTAAGGTGCATATTAACAGCAGAATGCCTGAAAATAACAAATTTAAAATTGTATACATTTAGGGGCTTAAATTGTATGCCGATATGTAATGAAACGAAATATATCTTAACAAATGTTGATTTCATTCCATACAAATTTTAATAAGTTGTGACATTGAATTGAGACACGAGCCCCTAATCAAATTTACACGTAAAACATTATTTTAATTTTTAAGGAATGAAATAATCATATGGTAAGATTTATTTCTTTTCATTGCATCTAGGACCACGATTTAAGCTTCTAAAAGTATGCAATTTTGACAATCATTCCGCTATGAATATGTAACTTTAATTGCCAAATTTGGTCAAGAAAATTAAATTATGTGCTGACTGAATGCCCATCTACAGGCTAAGAGAACTCTTTATTAAAATGTTACCATTCCAATGACTGGCTCGTTTATCGACCCAATCATTCAAGGGGTGAAAAGTAGTCTTCTATCACTCTGCAAATTAATATTCCTTAAGACCTATGCAGAGGCCAGTTTTGGCCGGCTAGGCCATGAAGTGGTTACAAAGTCGCGTGTCAGTGCCACAAACCACAGTAAGCGAAATTTGGAAGCGCAAGATGGCGGTCCTTAACACCTCTTGTGCCAACTTAGACCTTTAATCGTCAAACAGGCCAAAACGGCATCTGCAGATGTCTCTAGGAATGTCCATAGGTAAGAGAGCCAGTCATTCCAATGGTAAATCTTCAAAGATTCTCCTTTCTTGGAATGCAAATGGACATTGGTTATGAAAAGGCTTGGATATTCTTTACCATTACAACGTTCATGGTCAAGCCGGCCAAAAACATTTCTACAGTGCTGTTGCGGAATGTCCATTTGCATGGCGAGAGGAACTGTTATTTTCCCAAATTTCACTGTTAATTTTACAAAACAATACCCTTCTCTTGGCTTTCCAAAATTTTAATTCTCTAGCAAAGTCTTCGCCAATAAAGGGTTCAATTTAACAAATATTCTGTTGAATATTTTGAAACGAATTTGACTGGGCGCTATGGCAACAACACCCTCCAGTCAAATTAGTTTCAAAATATTCAACATGTTAGCTGTGTAGTTATCATGAATGTGGGATTCTGGAAATTGAGGATTTAAAGTATATAATTCGATCCAACACACGCGAAGCATGGGCGGAGCACAGCTAGAGATGGGCGGGGCATAGCTAAAAGTGGATTCACTCATTGTGATACAGATACAAAAATGGACCTTTCCAGTTTTAGTCATGCCCCGCCCTCCTCTAGCTAAGCTCCACCCACACTTCGCCGTCTTGGGTTTGATCGATCCCAGAATAGCCTAACTATCAATTTCCTGAAAACTATAAAGGAAAGCTGTTGAATATTTTGTAACTAATTTGATTGGGTGCAATTGCTGTCCATGGCAGCAACAGTGCCCAGTCAAATTAGTTTCAAATTAGTTTCAACATAATATTTATCAAATAGTAAAGACATACAATTTGTGCAACAACGCATAGTCCCTCTTCAAATATGCGTTCGTGACGTACTTATCTACGTCATTCATTATGACGTCATCCTACACGACACATATGTGTATTATGACGTATTATCATGGATGGATAAACTTGGAAAGCTACACGACACATATGTGTATTATGACGTATTATCATGGATGGATAAACTTGGAAAGGTCAATTGAGCGGGAAGTCAATGCTATAGAATTTATAAACACTAATCTAATCTAGTAGTGTGATACATTTCAGATGAAGTTCGTATCACTTTAAGTCTCTGGGTCTGATGACAGAAGATAGTCGAGCCAGTAATTCCAGTGATAAATCTTCAAAAATAATCTTCTCCTGGTCTGTAAATGAAATATCTATGAACAATTTAAATTTTCTTAAATAAATTGGCGGGTTAACGGGATAAAGAGAATGGCGAGTCCTCTTCTGGTCCTAATCGAGAACTAAGACTCTGTAAATGATAAATACAAATACGGATTTGCAAACAGTATAAATATTATAAGATAAATCTACATTTAAATATGAAGTGTTATTAATAAGTGCATGATAAATTAATACGAAAACTTATTTTTAAATTATCTACATCTTAAAGTCTAGTTAAGGGAGAATTCTATTTAGATTGTTTCACTTCGTCGAAGCTGATGGTCCCCAAGCAATAAAACCGTTATTAATGGCAGTTGGTATGCGCGTGAGGTCAACATGCATCTGTAAGCTGACCTCTTTCAGATTTCAAATAAAACACATTAGACCAATATTGCAATAAAACTTTTCAAATTATCTAGGCCTACTCTATTAACGAGATTTCATTTTCTTAAATGATTATTTGATGACTTCGTGAGTTGACTGCGGGGTTAGAGGTCAAAGATGGTATAATTTGTCATAAACCATATTGGGAATCTGAATACGCCATAAGGGAGCGACCAGTCCAATCCAATATTAGTCAACCTGTCTTCCGAGACTAGAATCGTCTGAACCTAAGGCAAACAGTCTGTGGCAAATTCAGGAGCGCAATTTAACATCAGTAACATCTTGTGTAGTGAGTTCTACATTAAGCTAAGACAGACTTGACGACTGCAATATATTGTAGATCTGTTGGCAGCCTGTCATGATTCCACGATTACTTCAGCTAGATAAAGATAGGAGGTGGCTTGGTGTAGTGGCTAGCACTCGGGCCTACTTAACCGGAGAACCCGGTTCGCGCCTGAGCTGTGCACTATCTCACCGTCGTTAGAAACATGGGCAATCTCCTTCGCTCCTTGCCTCTCTCCACCCAGGAGTATAAATGAGTACCGGTGTAAAAGCTGCGGGAAATTACCAATAATAGACTCAAATAAAACCGGTCTAGGTATGGCATGAATGGGTCATCAGGGACTCGATAGCCGCCAATCAAACCAATCACTTCTTCTAGCCTGTCATGATTCAACGATTACTTCAGCTAGATAAAGACTTAGCTAATACAATGACTGTTATCAAGTGGTCTAGTGGACACCATTGCTGTTCCGGGGCTGGGCGCGGGTGCAGAGCTGCGGGGAGTAGTGGAAGTATTCCTATGGGGCAGGTGTACGCAGGGACGTACTAAGGGTTGTTGTACGAATTGTATATCTTTAGGCCTACTATTTAATAAAGATGCTGTTGAATATTTTGAAACTAATATGACTGGGCGTTGTTGCTGCCTATAGCAGCAACAGCACCCAGTCCAATTAGGTTAAAAATATTCAACCGCCTACCTGTATAGTTTTCTGGAAATTGATAGCCATGCAGTTCATGGATCGATCGATCCCAATACAGTGAAGTGCGTGTGAAGCTTAACTAAAGATGGGCGGGAGAGGGTGTTAGCTAAAACTGGATTACTCCATTAAATAACAAGTCTAGGCATAGCTAGAAATGGATTGCTTTATTGTATGTATGTGATGTCTTTATACGAGTTAATAAACAAAACATGCTGATGGGAAGTAACATCTCCAAATCCAACCAGTGCGTCTTCCTCTAATCACAGATTGAACCAACAACTGATAAATTTAACGAATATACTTTTTATTAACTTATATAGCAACATGTCAACAGTGTCTTATATAGTGTAAAACGACGTTCATAACTATCGTCACACAACAGGAGCAAAAGAGGTAATTCGGATTCCGATTGGTCAAGCCTCATTTCTCACCCAATAGAATCCCCACAAACTCTCTTGAAGATGCGTGCGTTCGACTAGTTCTAATTAGTTCTCGCTGGAACCGTTTTCAGGGACATATCACAACATATTGTTGATATTGCACAATACTGACGTCATGATGTTGTGATTCCAGGCATAGGTTCATGTTTATTGTTCAGCTTGACAGCTTGGCTATGGACTTCTATCTGAATCCCTAGGATTCGCTCATACATGGTTTGTCTATTTAGGCTTTGGCAACGTGACGGTCACAGAACCACAGAACCTCATCATCCAGTGATCTCTGACCTAGCACGTACTGCGGATCTGGTCACGGAAAATCCGTAGGCCACGCAGCACATGAGTCAGCAGCACCTGATAAAGTTCTACCATACAAGCAAACCGGTCATTTAACCACTGCCTTTATTCAAGATATTTTCAGTCATATAGTTCTCAAAGTAATCATTTCTTGCCATACGCTGTCGAGCATTGACAGCTTAAATAGCTACAATCGTTCCTAAAACAATCCCGCATCGAAGCAGTCAATTCTCAGCCGCATTGTGTATACCACCGCTAACATGCGTAGCATCAAAGCTCATTCAGTAATAACAAGACCAGTATTTCATACAGGCCTAACCAACCAGGCTTGGATTTCGGATAAATTCTATAACGCCATCATGAAATGCTTTTAGCCTTTGAAAGTAGAATAGTTTGCAGTCGTTGTTACGAGCTAACAAATAGTTTGCGTTTGTTGTTACGAAAGTTTGCATTTGTTGTTACGGATTGTATTCAAAATAGTTTGCATTTGTTGCTGCCAAACGGTGAGTAATTCTTTCATCCATTACATTCCATTCACGCTGCATTTATTAACAATGACACTTGCTGTCTTCACTATAGACCCGCGCCATTGCTAAAGTAAATGTTCATTCTTCCTTTTATTATTCTATCCTTCCTTCTTGTCTGTTCGTCCGTACTTTATTCATAACTTACACGTATATCGTATTCCAGCGCACAGCGTAAAATAGGTTACCACATCACGCGCTCCTGACCATAGGGCACCATGCTCATCCATCTATATACATGTACATGCTATTTGTTACACAAATAAAAACAAGTTTCAAACTTCAATCTAATTGCGAACATGTTCAAACGCACACATACACGTACACACACCCACACACATATACGATGGCGTTGTCGTGATGTAGAAAATATTTATAACTGAGATGAATCTATCAAAAAGATTACTAAACAGATTAACAGAAGATTTGGGCTTCAGGCTCGCCAGGTCAAGAGGTCATATGCAAATAATACTTAAGACAGGAACCGACAATCTTGAGGCTAGCTACTTCCTAAAAATCCCCAAATCCGAAGCCGGATGTCTACAATATCTGCTTACTCCTGTGGCCTTATTGCACTGTAGCTATCAAGATCGGCAGGTATACATTGCATCGACGATACCTCATCAACGAAGAATTGACGACACGTGCGGGGAGCTTAGACACCCTGGTGGCTCAGAATAGTGAGGAGATGTGTCCACGGATTGTAGAACAGCTATCAGAATCCAGCAGAGCTCATGCTATGTATGCTCATATAACGAGAGATTCGGATGAATTACTACAGAGACAAACGGAATGCCGAGTGCGTATACCTTCAGTAGTTAACTGTTTGTCAATAAAACGTATCTAACGGTCCTCGCAAAAACTCCTTATTGATTAGGTTACCTACCGAATGGGTGTTCGACTGCGTAGTTGAAGAGGTATTGTACAGAACATCTAAACAATAAAGGGTTTCATTTCTAGCTATGCCACGCCCATTTGTAACTAATCTCCGCCCACACTTTGCGCGTGTTGTGATCAATTTTTAACTTTAAGCCCTTAATTCACAAAATCTTTCAAGGCAACTATACAGATAAGCTATCGAATATCTTAAAACTAATTTGACTGGACACTGCTGCTGGCTAAGAGTACGTGAGAGTTTGGTCCGAGTTTACACTGGCCCTGAACCGGCCCTGTGACATATATTTAGATAGGCTGATGCGCCTATCCCTGTCCATCAGTTCGGGCCTATCCCGGCTCGTCTGTCTATTCAAATACCTGTTATAGAGCCTACTTGGAATAATGAGCCAGAGGGTTAAACACGAGCAGGAATGAAATCTGATGTTGCACGAGACGTTTGTTAACTCCTCTTGTGTCAGCTTAGACCGGTAATGGTTAATCAGTCCAAAACGGCATCTGCAGGTGTCTCGAGGAATGCCAATCTGCAGTCCACGAGAAGAGAACTTTTGACAATTTACCACTGAAATGACTGGCTCGGTAACCGAGCCAGTCTATCCAGTGGTAAATCTTTAAAAATGCTCTTCTCTTGAACTGGAAATGGGCATTGGCTATGCAAAGACTTGAATATTCTTTACCATTACTACTTTGACGTCAAGCCGATCAAAAAGAACTCTACAGTGGTGTTGAGGAATGCCCATTTGCATGATGAGAGGAACTGCTATGTTCGTAAATTTCACTGTTAAATTTACCAAAAACCACTTCTCTAGGACTTCCAAAGGAATAATTCTCTTGCAAAGTCTTGACCATCAAAGAGGTAATGGACATTTCCAGCTTTAGCTATGCCCCGCCCATTTCTAGCTAAGCCCCACCCACACTTCACCTGTGTTGGGATCGATCAATCACTGAACTCCCTGACTAACAATTTCCAAAAAAACTATACAGGTAAGCTGTTGGATATTTTGAAACTAATTTGACTGGGTGCAGCATAGGCAGCACCAACGTCCAGTCAAATTGGTTTCAAAATATTCGACAGAATGCGTATTAAATAGCAAAGACATACACTTCGTACAACGTGTCGGGCTATTAGGTGTTTAAGGCGGACTAAATCGAGTAATTCATGCGAATTCATTATGAAGTCACTCTATGCGTCACGTAGTTGTTTATGATGTCGTATGATTGATGGTAAACTGGACAGGTCCTTTGATATGAGTAGCATTATGGATGCTTCGAGACGCTGTTGACATAAGAGGGGTTAATGTTCTCATTGTCACCATGCAGGATTGATATGCCCCTAGTTACTCATCAGTGTGCGAACGTAACCGACTCTGCGACTCGGAATACAACGAGGTCTACAACATTACAGGACTCGATGTTGATTACAGAAATGATATAACCAGAGCCACTGCAGCAATGCTACAACATGGAATTATAAAACAGGTGAAGTTTTCTAAAACGATTCCCGGATTCAAGAACCTATCCTTACCAGACCAGGCCAATATTTTCAAAGATAAGGTTGTTTCGTTAACACTTTGTCTGACATCAATAATGAGCATAATATAAGCTAAGGATGCCCCATAGCGCAAACTTGTGGACTTTTTGTACAAGATTAGGGTCATGGGTACCAAGATGGAGATAACTTTCGATACAATCGTTGTAGACTAGCAGTCTATAG
Source organism: Chaetoderma sp. LZ-2023a (assembly GCA_034401795.1). Classification (NCBI taxonomy): domain Eukaryota; kingdom Metazoa; phylum Mollusca; class Caudofoveata; order Chaetodermatida; family Chaetodermatidae; genus Chaetoderma; species Chaetoderma sp. LZ-2023a. The sequence continues at coordinate 42,495,195 of CM067374.1, read as the reverse complement.
TTTCACATTTGAAGCAAAGATCCGATGCCGTAGCGCGAATCTGAAGACCGTTTAGATGATCAGATTTGATCTGACTGATTAATCTGTCAAACAAATCTGATGAAAAATCTGACGATAAAATCTAACGAAAAAATCGGATGAAAAAATCTAAAAAAGAAATATGACGTCATACGCATTGCCAAGTTGGTAATGACGTCATTAGCGTTGCCAACGCCGTTGTCAATGGCAGATTTTGAGAGGTCTAGAGGAAATAGAAAGGAATCGTAAAGACTACACTGTAGTGCATAAGGCTGTGGAAGAGCATAATTCAATTCACCGTTCCAGGGTATCCATCATCATCTGACCTCGTATGACGTCATAATCAGCTCAACGCGTGTATGATGGCGTCACAATCATTATGTCACAAAGGGTTACCTATAGACCGTCATCAAATCTCAAACAGTCCGACACGTTGTATGAATTGTATGTCTTTAGGCAGCAACAGCACCCAGTCAAATTAGTTTCAAAATATTCAACAGCTTACCTGTGTAGTTTTTGTGAATTGATGGTCAGTGTGTTCAGAGATCGATCGATCCCAACACGAGCGAGGTGTGGGTGGAGCTTAGCTAGAGATGGGCTGGGGCATTGCTAAAACCGGAAAGGTCCATTCCACCCACACCGCGACCCAGGGGATATGGTCGTGGCTGTGAGCTTTAGATACTGGGGTCAAAACACACCCAGATGGCAACAATCGTGTGGGAGTGGTGACCATTGAAGCCGTGCCAAGATCCATCTGCCTTATCACGGAGTGTATGCCATATAGAGGATTACGCTCGGCAGAAACAGATTTCCAGGACACATTAATAGAAGTTGTGCAGAAATAAAGAAGCCAGCATTTTGTGTGGTGACCTTAATGCTTCTTTGCATAGACATCTAAAGGAAATCAGAGATAAGTTGCTGGAAAAGTTCCTAGAAGACTAGAATCTGAGTTTGCCACATGATTATCTAAAGATGAATACCTTTATCCATCAAAACGGTAAACATCGGTCACAGATAGACAGACTACTTTGCTGTAGATCATGATGGAAGAGAATCCATGACACAAGTTGAGATAATGGCTCAACATCCAGCTCTGTGTCTGATCATTTACCAGTTATTTTGACTCTCGGTTGTAAAATTGAAAGTACACAACAACTCTACTAACAAAAACATCCACAAATCACACAGGTCAGAAAGCCAAATGGAGCAAGGTGGATATACGAAGCTATCAGGAGATCGTTGATCAATCATTAAAGCCGATTGAATGGGGAACCTGTCATGAATTGAACATCATACTGACAAGAAAACATCTCAGCTGAGAAAATCAAAATATGCACATGTCCAGTGGATCGCAGGAGGGTCACCTCTTGATCCACGTGATGCACTTTGGCAAGAGAAGAAAATGTAAGAAAAAGGTACGACAAGTCCTGCAACTGCAGGCGGCAATCAACAAGAATGACCAATGCTCACAGTGATGATCAAAAGCTGTTTTACAAACTACTCAACAAGCAGAGAACCACAAGAACTGTTACTACGAAAGAGTTTGTTGTGATTGGAGAGAAGCTAACAAGTTCAGAAGCAAGTTTTAAAGGATGGTAATAGCGCTTTCAGTACCTAGCTAACCCAAAAGTTGAGGACCGATATGATCATAGTACATGGAGATGATTGAATATAATAATAGTATTATTAATGAGCTTGCAATGCAGACTAATGTACACCAGGAGGTTTCCATTCATGAAGTACGTAAGGCCATTGAATCACTAAACACAGGGATAGCTGTAGATGTAATGGGAATTACAGCTGAGTACGTGCAGAAAGCTGGTGAACAAGTTCTTGAATATATCACGGAACTGGTAAACATGGTCTTTAAGACAAACACAGTTCCGGATATAATAACGGAAGGATGGTTAATACCAATCCTGAAAAAGGAAACGCAACACAGAACCCTGACAATTACAGTGGCATCACAGTTCTGACAGTAACGGAGAGGATCATGGAAAAAGTATGGCTGAGGAGAGCAAGCATATTCTAACAGCCAACCAAAGCCGACTTCAGCGTGGATTCATAAAATATAGCTCATCCAACAATGCAGCAGTCCTAGTAACAGAGGCTATTATGGACGCAAGGGAAAAACGAAGCTGTTTTAGTTTCACTAGATGCAAAAAAGGCGTTGGACGTGGTTTGGACACCAGGTCTCCTCCACAAAATCCACCATTCTTGGCATTTCAGAGAACTTATGGAACCTGTTGGAGACTATCTACAAGAGTATCGTGGGAAAACCAGTTGTCAGAGATAGTGGAACCAAACCAAGGGGTACGGCAGGGAGGGATTCTATCAACACAATGCTATCTGCAGTATCTTGCGGAATGTCAATTCAGATGTCAAAAGAAAATCATTTTTTGAAATTTTACAGCTGGAATGACAGGCTCGGTTACCGAGCCCGTCATTCCCGTGGTAAAATTAAAAAAATACTCATCTTTTGGCCTGCAAATGGACACACGCTTAAGCGAAAATTTGTGTTTTCTTAAGCAGTAACCCGCTAATGAGTAAGACTGCCTGTGCACTGGTCAGAATAAATATATATCTATAGGAAAACATAACAGTATTTTTTACAGATTTAAATTCCAGAGTTAAATTTACTAAAACGTCGTCTTTTGGCCTGCAAATGAACAGTTACTGAGCAAAGCCTTCAATTTTTGTGTGGAAAGTGATAGCTTGACCACTAACGTGTTTTGAGTATTTTGAGCGCTTTGGGGCGTCATTGACACAGAGCGGTGTTAAACTGTGCGTCTTTTGATAGTACGCCCATGATACAGATTATTACCGGTTCGAAATTGTATTGTAAGTGCGCATACGTTCTTATAGATTGTTATTAATCAAGTTTTTCACGAACTATTATGCTACCAATGACTCCCCCTCCCGCCCACCACCGCCCCCGCTCTTGAGATCCACGTTGACTAATTTACCATTGTGTATCATGTACGTATCAGTGGGGTTTGAATTCCTATTTTCAGCCTTCTATATATTCTGTGTTCTTTTTGTTCTTGTGAGTTCTGTATGGGTTTACATATATATTAGTTCCCCACCCCCCCTCTTATTTTAATGTTACTTGATGACTGGGTGTATTACTGTTCTCTGGTTGTTCCGTGTTCAGCACAATGGCTGTGGTCAGTCTTTTCTTGTATTCCCTAGTCGAGAAAGTGACTCTCCTACCAGAAGTCCCTTTATCTGAGCCAATTTTACCATTGTTTGATCGCGTTTAATGGCCGCTTCAACTTTTATCCAGGCCCCGCCCATCGCTAGCGTTGGGGTCGATTTATTAACCTTGAATCCTGAATATCCAGAATTCCAATTTCATGGTAACTGTACAGGTAAGCGGTTGAATATTTTGAAACTAATTTAACTGGGTGTTGTTGCTGCCTATGGCAACAACAGCGCCCAGTCAAAATAGTTCCAAAATAGTCAACAGAATGTTTATTAAATTCTAAAACATACATTTCGTACAACATGATGCACTATTCCAGGTTTATGACGGATTATTTCTATCAATTATTATTGTGACGTCAACGTATATGTCCGTAGTTGATAATTAGGTCAATACGTGAGTGACAGATTGGATTCATCAATTGCATCGTCCTCTATGTTACTGAGTATTGTGTTTATCTTCCATTTTGATGATCACGTGGTCTATCAACACGTTATCCAACTTTGTCTTCAACATTTTTTCCTATTTTACCATCTCAGCTCAGATTATCCTGCAAATCGCCAAGTACAATAATAGAAGAGCGCGTGGAAAGGCTAATTCACCTTTCCAGTTTATCCATCGATCATCTGACGTCATATGACGTCATAATTAACTAAGTGACGTGTATGATGACGTCATAATTATTACGTCATGAATGATTGGATGTAGTCCGTCTTTAACTCTTAATAGTCCGACACGTTGCACGAATTGTATGTCTTTACCATTTAATAAACATTATGTCGAATATTTTGAAACTATGGCAGCAATAGCACCAGTCAAACTAGTTTCAAAATATTCAACAGCTTGCATGTATAGTTTTCCGGAAATTGATAGTCAGCGAGTTCCGAGATCGATCGATCCCAACACAGACGTGGCGTGGGTAGAGCGTAGATTGATATGGGTGGGCCATAGCTAAAAGTGGAAATGTTCATTATAACGGTGGATGTTTCATCGCCCACAACCACAGATTATAGATTATCATCATCATACCAAATATAATATTATTGACAATATATGCTTCTAGTATTAGCATTGTGACAATCAATTTAATCCAATCTAAAATATCAGGGTAATGGCACATTGCAAAGCAGTGGAAACAATGGAGAGAAGTAATGCATATTTAGCGATATTGACTTCTAACTTGGTGGGTGAGTAAACATCTTAGGGAATACATCTTGTCTTGCCTTTTCCACTGAATGGGCAAAAAAGTTACATAGAAAATGTATGGGGATTTTTAATATGGATCTTTGAAGTACTACTACACCTAGAGTTTTGATCAGATCAATATCGTACCTGGTCAGGATGTTACCCTTGGGTCCTGAAGATGTTTGCTCACCTAAAAGGTGACCTTGACCGTTGGCCCTTGACCCCAATGCATGGAAAAGGGCCGCATAGGGAATGAATTGGGATTATCAGGGTGGATCTTTGAACTATGACTACACCAATAGTTTTGATCAGATGACAACTATACTTGATAACATCCTCAGTCCTGAAAGGGTTGATTGATCTGGCTGGCACATGCCCAAAGTTATCTCTTGGGCATCAAAATTAGCAGTTTTTGTTTTAGGCAGAAATGAACTCTGCTTCATCAGAGACGGTCAATGGACATATTAGAAGATACCCTGTGACATCCTCTCATGTTTCTATCACCCCTGGATCACAGACCCAGGTGGAAGGGGACCCCGTGGGTGTCCAGATTACAATTCAATATCGATTTTTGAACGACGACTACATGCACAGTTTTGATCGGATCACTACCATACTTTGGTATGATGTTATCCTTGAGGTCCTGACGTTGACCTTTGACTGCCATTGCATTGAATATAGCCGGATCGGATCATTACCATACTTGGTTGGAATGTTACTAATGGAGGGCTTTTATGGGAAAAACAATTTCAAAATGACCGCCATGTGAAAATGTAGGTCAAAAATACAAATTTGGTTTTTTTGCAAAAATTAACTGACCATGAAAACCCCCCATTTTTCAATCTTTTTTTTTTCAAAATGGCGCCAGGCGCACCTTTTGGAGTTAAAAGTACCAGTTTTCGTATGTTGCAGAAATGAAATCAGGATGACAAATGGTGAAAACAAACTTTGACATTTTTTTTCTTTAAATGGCCGCCAGAATTTGTTTTGGCTCCGATTGACTTAAAGTTTGATGAACGTCGAGGTCTCATATTGACTTTAGTTGGTCCAAATTTAATGTTGCGCCATCCAATTTTTCAAGCAATCAGCTTTTCCATGCCACATATGCCCATATCAATATTTCAACAACGTTCTCTCCTCGAATTTTCTTTAGATTCTCTTCAAATCTGGCCAGATTCTAGAACATTGTTAGATCTAAATAATTCCAATGGAAATTTTAATATCTCCCTTGGGGTCAAGGTCATTCATGATTGGCGTAAGCTAACCACCTTTCATCATGCAACCTCAAAGAGCAGGCTAGAAAACACACCTTATTCTATCCTCAGGGTCAAGATGACCTTTTAGTGTAAAACTACGGGAATTTCAAGCATGGATCTTTGATCTGTAACTACACCTAGAGTTTGTATTCAATCAGTACCAGATGTGCTCAATGTCCTTGAAAGAGCACTTATACTATTTCTTCATGGCCAGACATCGCAGATTTACAGATACTTCAGTAAGTGTCTTCTAGTTATTATTATTATTATTATTATTATTATTATTATTATTATTATTCAGCTTTTGCTATTGACTACTTCTGGCTGTGTGCTAGTCGGTGTGCCAGTGCTGAGCTGGGTGGTGGTGCGCTCCACACAGGAGAGATGTACTCACTAGATTTTGTTTCTCATGTGCTCGATATGGACATAATACGCGCGTTTTTTTGTTCTCCGGAAAGATAAGCCAGCTTGGGTTATTGGACGAGGAGACGGCTGTCCTCAAAGCAATATGTATACTATTCACATGCGTGGCGATGGAACTAGAATGATCATTGCTGAATTGATGAATTTACCTTTGCAGAGTATCCATCTATCATCTGACGCCATATGACGTCATACTAATCATTACGTCATAAATAATTTTATATGGCCCATCTTTAACTCTTACTAGTCCAACACGTTGTGAGAATTGTATGTCTCTACTATTTAATAAACATGCTGTTGAATAGTTTGAAACTAATTAAACTGGGTGCTGTTGCTGCCATAGGTTTCAAAATATTTAACAGCTTACTTGTATACAGTTTTCTGGAAATTGATAGTCAGGAAGTTCAGCCATCGATCGATCCCAGCATCAGCGAGGTGTGGGTGTAGCTTAGCTATAGATGGGCGGGGCATAGCTAA
>CM067374.1:42006131-42486131 GCA_034401795.1 Chaetoderma sp. LZ-2023a | reverse complement strand
CTTAGAGTTTCACTCTGTAAATTCCTTATTATCACTATGCAGCGCTTCACATAACCAGTTTGACGATCCCCATTTCTGTATACGATCTCTGTTTTCATCAACGAAGACGACGACGATGACGATGACGACGCGCAAGCAAACAAGCATGCAAGCAAGCAAGCAGCAGCAGCAACAACAACAACAACAACAACAACAACAACAACAACAGTATACACATTTGTATAACTTGCACAGTACTATTTTGTAGCCACCATATTATTTTATACCATGTATATCTTATTAGGCTATTTGACATTCCCGGGTACACCATGGATTTTTATCGAACGAGTCCGGGATGAGTTTAGAAATCAGTATTGGACGAGAAGCCGAAGGTGTTGAGTTCAATACGGATTTTTGAAGACAAATTGGACGAGTGCGGTGAGGATCCGCGTTGTGCTCGGAGGTGATAAATGACCTATTTTATACACCTATATATTCAATATATAGGTGTACAACTACAGAGTAGCGCTTCAGCTTGAAGACAGGGTCCAATAACACTATTTAGAGTCCAATAATAGAGTCCAATAACACCTTCTCTTGGACTGTCACGGGGTAGAAATTAAGCCATTTCATTGGTCAGTAGATACATGCGCATAATAAATATTGTATCTGAATAAAGATGAATGGCTCAAAGCGTTAAAATCGATACTACTACGTCTACTAGGTTGGCGGGCTATGGCTAGGGTTAGGGTTATTATTTCCGAAGTATCCAACAACACATCATCATCATCATCACCATCATCATCAACACCGCCAGCACCAACATTGTAATTAGATACCAAGCGTGTATGTATATTCTTATAACCACCATTGTATGTATGTTTTTCATGTATATATGTTCTTCATGTACTTCAGAAGTTAACGAATAAACTAACGGAACTGGAGAGCTCGGACGCATATTTGAAGACGGTCTATGCGTTGTTGTACAAATTGTTGGCTTTTACTATTTAATAAGTATTCTGTTGAATATTTTGAAACTAATTTGACTGGGCGCTGTTGCTGTCATAGGCAGCAGCAGCACCCAGTCAAATTAGTTACAAAATATTCAACAGCTTCCCTGTATATTTTTCAGGAAATTGATAGCTAGGGAATTCGGGGATCGATCAATCCCAACACGGCGAGGTGTGGGTGGAGCTTAGCTAGTGATGGGCGGGGCATAGCTTAAAATGGAAAGGTCCATTCTTTTCTCTTGGCCTGCAAATGGATGATCACAAGGCAGAATATTCTGAATTTCTTTACCAATCTTGCTGATTAACCCTTTCATGACAAAGCCGACAAGAAACGGCCTCTTGTAACAGTAGTCTTGTTCATCCAAAGACCAAGAGAAAACTATTTTTGAAAGTTTGTCATTCGAATGACTGGCCCGGTGGACGAGCCAGTCATTCCAGGGGTAGATTAAAAAAAGTTGCTCTCTTGGCCTGCAAATTTACATTTAATAAGCAAATATGTTGATATTCTTGACCAGATTTAGGCCTTATAGGGTTAAGGATTAAGGAAGTCATAAATACGCGTTTACCTAATCTCTGGCCACCTTGTTTGCGTGTGTATGCAGCAGTCTTGGCGTCAAATACACATTCATTCGCATTTAAATGCATTTACATTTTTGTAAATTAATTGCATTTGCATTTGAAGAATTTAAATCACATGTATTCGCATTTGTACTTGAAGAGTTTAAACATCAACTATTTGCATTTGTATTTAAATGGTTTTCAAAAAGTATTTGAAATGTCAAATAGTTTTCAAATGTTTCAAATACCTTTTGTAAAAATAGCCAACTCCGTACAATATTATCGAGGCACTGACACTTTCAGACCCGCAAGGAATGGACATTTCAATTTTTACCTATGCTCCGCCCATCTGTAGCTAAGCTCCACCCACACCTCGCTCGTTTTGGGATAGATCGATCTCTGAACTCTTTGACTACCATTTTCCAGACAACTATACGGGTAAGCTACCACATATTCAACAGCATGTTCATTAAATAGTAGAGGCATACAATTCGTACAACGTCTCAGACTATTAAGAGTTAAAGACAGGACAAATAGAATAATTTATGATGTAATGATTATTACGTCATCCTACACGCCACTTAGCTGCTTATGGTGTCATATGACGTCAGCTTGATAGATAGATACTCTGGAAAGGCGAATTGTTACACATTATCAATCTCCCACATAGGCAGCAACAGCACCCAGTCAAATTAGTTAGAAAATATTCAACAACTTACCTGTATAGTTTTCAGGAAATTGATAGTCAGGGCATTCGGTGATCGATCAATTCAAATACAGTGACGTGTGGGTTGAGCTTAGCTAGGGGTGGGCGGGGCATAGCTAAAACTGGAACGGTCTATTAATTCTGAGCAAAGCTAACCAAGGACTTAATCTCGCCATCAGTTGTTGCAAGAATATTAGAATAGTCATGTCTGCATTGGCACACATGATTTTAGAAAAAACTTAGATAAATTTGCTTAAAGGTGCCTATTCACAGCAAAATTACTGAAAATAAAATTGTTTAAATTGTATACTTTTAGAGGCTTAAACTGTGGGCCTAGATGTAATGAGACGAAATAAATCTTAGCATATGATGATTTAATTCCATATAAATTAATACAGATTTTTCAGTTGTAAAGTTGAAAGAGGCACGAGTCCCTAATTCAAATTCACAACTGAACGTACGAAAATTATTTACATGGAATGAAATCGTCATATGTTAAGATTTATTTTGTTTCATTACATTGAGGTACACAATTTAAGCCTCTAAAAGTATATAATTTCAACAATTATATTTTCAAGCATTTTGGTGTGAATATGCACATTTAATGCGGTCACCACTTGAGATTGGTTGCTTGAAACAGTAAGCCACTTTAACAAATGAAAGCAGATTTGATTTACAATGAAAGATATACTTTTGGCACAATTACTTTCAAGTTTGTTCACCATAGTTTTTGGTCTTTGGTTGTGCAAATGTATTTAAGACGAGGTATGGAGGGATGAAACCTTGTTGATGTTATCAGAAACGATTGGGTCTAAGTTTAAGCTGACTAGTATGTCATCCATGTTTGGATTTTTTGTAAGCTGCTTTGATCAACATTATGTCTACTTTGTATGAGCTGAAATGGGATTATTATTTTCTATTATGATATTACTGAATCAATACCTAGTTATTATTTTCAATTATGATATTACTGAATCAATACCTAGTCCAAATGACATTTTTGTCTCAAATGTTCTAGTTCAATGGCCTTCTTTGATTTTCTGATGTGAAATAGTTTCTTTCTCACTGTCGAAAAAGGTAATCTGTTTTATTGGCATGATATCAATATGATGCTCATTTGTATATTCCGGGATGTATATCGCCGAAATGTTGTATCTAGCAGGAACTCTAACGGTATTTTTCATTTCACCAACGTTTTATCTTGGCAAAGCGCGCAATTAATTAAATAGACTATATTTTCAGAATCAACATGCATATTTGGTCAGATCTTTTTACTTTAAAGACCGTGTATTGCTTGTTGATCAGCAACATAGTTGTTTATTTTAGACCTGTTTTTGCGATATTTACAAACTGATCCTTCGTACAAGGTTTGCTGTGTTTAATTTGGAGAGGTTCAAACTCTGGCTCATTGTGTGGATTTGGATGTGGTATCTGCTGTAAGGAAAATGGATGACTGAATGGATCTGATCTGTCACCCAAGTATATTATGTTGTAATCAATTACGTCACATGTAGGTTGACGTCACAATCAAAGTGTATAATGAATGGCATACCTAACTCCATCAGGAACATTGAATATTCCGACTTTATTTAGTATCTCTTTACTATTTAATCAACATTCTGTGGAATGCTTTCGAAACTAATTTGACTAGGCGCTGTTGCATGCAGCAACAACACATGGCCAAATTAGTTTCAAAATAGTCAACAGCTTACCTCTACCGTTACCTTGAAATAGGGATTCTGGTAATACAGAATTCAAAGCATAGGCATTGATTCCATCACGTGGTAAAAGTGGGCTGACTTATGGCACCAACAGCACCCAGTCAAATCGGTTTGAAAATATTCAACAGCATGTTTATTTAATAGCAAAGACATACAATTCATACACGGTGTCGGACTATTAAGTGTTAAGGACGGACTATTTCGAATCGTTCATGATTATGACGTCAGCATACACGTCACTTAATTGATTATTACGTCATGTGATGGATGGCTAAACTGGAAAGGTGAATTGGCGTGGCATAGCTAGAATCCATACAACAGACTAGAGCATGCATCAGTCAGATTTTGTGTTGCTAGAGTTTCATAAGGACGTGATGATTTGATATAGGATCAGAAATTTAAATGTGTATAGAGGATGGAATAATTATTTGTGATGTGAATTTGTGGGTTTCAGGAAGGCTTGATCTTCTAATTAATGAATCAACTATTAGCTATGTCCCGCCTATCTCTAGCTAAGCTCCGCCCATGCTGTATGGGATCGATTTATATACTTTGAATTCTGAATTCACAGACTCGCAAATTCATGGTATCTATACAGTTAACCTGTTGGATATTTTAAAACTAATTTGACTGGTGGCTATTGCTCCCGTTGTAGCAGCAGCGCCCAGTCAAATTAATTTCAAAATAAATAATAAATAATCAACATATGTTTATTAAATAGTAAAGACCCAATTCGTATAACTACGACATTCATTAAGCGTTTTGGTTGTGACGTCAGCATATCAAAGATGTAATTGATTATGACGTCATATACTTGAGTGATGGATTGGATTCATCCGTTTACCAGGGAGATTGGATTTAGTACCATTATAGATTGTGATATCTAAGAAGTCAACTAGCGATCCAGTAATGGTGGCTCTTAGTGTAGACCTAATATTTGGATCGTAGCCTTTTTAAAGGGATGCTTATCTCATCTCGGATATTGTATTGTACCGATAGATTATGATTTATAGATTCCATATCATTCATATCCTGTCACATTTCCTAATCGGTATCACAATTATCTGCTTTGTAATATCGCGTAAATGTTGAACAGTGATCACCACCATTTTGTCTCCTCATGCGATAGTGTGTGATGTCATGCACGCGCCAATGCATTACATTCTTTATTATGTAATACTTATCCCATTGAATATTTTGAAACTAATTTGACTGGATGTTGTTGCTGCCTATGCTGCCTACCAACTTCGCGGAAAATTTGTTTCAAAATATTCAACAGCTTACCTGTATGATTGTTTTTATACGATATTGCCAAACTGTAGCTGGCACCTCTATGACCGAGCGTATATACCAAGGCGGGTAGGTTAGGTTTTTTCTGATTAGTTGGAAAGTAAATCATGACAGCCATTATAGGGTGTAGAGATGTACCAACATTTAGCTACTAAATCGTGAATATATTTCTTTAGGGGCATGATGAAAAGCTTAAAATTACCTGCATAGTTTATGAGTAGCATATGAGATCACCTGAATAGCCATCGACAGAAGATGTTAGTTATCTTTTAATAGGAAATGGTACGAAAAGTCTTCCTGTGAATGTTGCCACATTATGAAGATGTCATCTAGGTGTCTTGTGTATAATGAGGCGTGTGGATGGGTTTTAAACTGCCCCTCCCCTCCCCTCTCCTGACTCTGCAGCATAAGTAATGGCACATTTTGCGCTAAATCATTTACCCAAATATCCACATATTTGAACTTAAGTTTCATCATTAAATCGGAAATCATTTCAGGTTAAGGCTTATTGGCTTTCCTCTATAAATTTAGAATGTCCATATCTATCACTCAAGTATCTGACGTCATAATCAATCGAACTTTCTAGAGTAATGATGCCATATCGATTGACTAAGCGGCGTGTAGGATAACGTCATAATCATTATGTCATAAATGATTCTATTTGGCCCATCTTTGACTCTTAATACCCCGACACGTTGTACAAATTGTATGTTTCGACTATTTAATAAACATGCTGTTGAATATTTTGAAACTAATTTGACTTGACGGTGTTACTACCATAGGCAGCAACAGCACCCAGTCAAATTAATTTCAAAATATTCAACAGCTTACTTGTATAGTTTTCTGGAAATTAATAGTCAGGGATTTCAGAGATAGATCGATCCCAACACGATCAAGGTATGGGCGGAGCTTAGCTAGAGATGGCTGTGGCATAGCTAAAACTGGAAAGGTCAATTTTGTCAGTAGTTAGCTGACGTCACAAAAGCCGAAAAGTCAGTCACCAGTGTATGAATTGTATGTTTTGATTAAATTAGAATTCAAAAGACATTCTGGTAATGATTCTGAAATTAGTTTGACTAGGAGCTATTGCCAAATTAATTTATAAATATTCAACAGCTTACTTACTTGCATAGCTAGCTTCGAGTTTAGATTCAGAGAATCCAGGCTTCAAAGTTTGAACTTGATTCCAGTATACATAGAAATGGATGAGGCTTAGGTAGAATTGGGCGGGGCTTAGGTAGAAGAGGGCGGGGCATGCCTAGAAAGGGATCCCTCTATTAGAAGATACACATTTTGGATATTTGTTTTCAATAAATTCGATTAACCGGCGTCAAATCACCTTTCCAGAGTATCCATCAATCATCTGACCTCGTATGATGTCATAATCAACACGAGCGAGGTGTGGGTGGAGCTTAGTAAGAGATGGGCGGGGCATAGCTAAAACCTGTAAGGCCCTTTGCCAGCCAATTTTTCATCGCTGCATATTCTAGTGAAAGAATACTAAGGCTTCATTTAACTATGACAATTTTTCAGGCCCTGATTGACCAATCAGTCAGTGACTGGGATCGAGTGGTAGTTATCTTTTTGTTTGTGGCGCAGGGGTCATATATCGATTGACAGATCATATGAGAATTCCTGCATTGATTGATCTTTATATTTGATTATGAAAGGAAAGACTGTCTGTGACGTTTGCATGCTATCGTATACATTGATATACGGTTATCGCCAGATTTGTAGGTTTAAGTGACATGACACCCTCTTAGTAAACTTTCTATTTTGTTAAGCACATTTCAATACAGTTATTGACAGATACAGTAGTACTTGTAGGTTTGAAGTCACATGACACCTCTTATAAGTTGTTTCACTCAATTTTATGTAAGCATAATAATCCAATAAATTACACCTATAATGATGTAGATAATAGTGATTGTGGTGGAGATTATGGTAATAACAGCAATGACAATGATGATGGCATTGATACCGATGAAGACAATTGAACTCGTAAGTGAACCAATGTTAATGATGATAATGCAGATCATGAGCAGAGCATGCAATCCTAGGGAATAAATTAAAGATTAATACATGTCAGTTTAAGACACAAAATATTACGAGATATCTTGGTACATAATCGATGCCATGTACCTAAATAAATCTACTGGAAATCCCCTAAATATGCACTTAAATAGATCCACTGACTATTAGTTAAATATCCATTGAAGACACCTCTTTAAATATGCACTATGTATTTATAAATGGCCTGTCAATAAATCATATGTATGTATGATTACTGTATTCTGCTGGTGTAGTAGTAGAAACATCCTACAGCTGCATTCAGTCCTCCTTCGCTTTTGCCTACTGTGTCTTGACCTGTGCCGAAATCCTTACCTTCCTTAGGTCCATTCATGACTTGAGTGAACCGAGTCATGCTTTCTTAAGTTCACCTCGTAGCACGCGTAACAGATGTATGCAATGACATCCTCTCTTGGCCTTGTATCTGCTGGCTCGGAGTAGGGAGAATTCCAAGGCTCTCTGTGTTGGTGTCTCTTCTGGCATCCTTAGCACATGGCCACACATGGACTATCTTTGCTGGGCGACTTTTACAGACAGTGGCGACGTATTATACATCTTGTATAGTGCATCATTGGAAATTATGCTGTCTGGTCATCGGTGTCCAGTGATGGTGCGTAGGTGTTTACGGTGGCAGGCATCGAGTTTGTCTTGAGCTGTCTTTGGAGATGCCCAGGTGTTACAGTTATACAGCATCAAGGATAGGCAGGTTGCATTGTATAAACATAGTCTTTTCATCAAGGGCATCTTTGATCTACGAATCCATAGCCTCCAGAAGGACTGGAAAGCTATGTTCCCCATGAAGCAGAGTGCGGCAATGTCAGTAGTACTGCAAAGCAGTGAGCCCAGGATTGTACTTTTCCTCCATGGTTCGCCACCACGAAGTGAGTTGTCATTTTCTTTAGTTTCATGTTTTGTAGATAGGTATATGTGGGTGAACTCTGTTTTTGATTCATTCATAAAGAGATTCTCAATGTTTAGTTTGCTTGCAGCTATTGGGAGAAGTTCGAAAAGGGGTTTCTTTCCTCGTCTATGAAGTCCACATCGTTGGCATATTCCATCTCCAGCGGCATCCCCAGTATTGACACTGAGGGGTGGGGGGTGTTGGTCTTGTGGAACTTTCCCGCACAGATTTCAATGCGGCAGCAAGGTAACAGGTGAAAGGCACCAGAGATAGACCATCTCCCTGTGGGGAGCGGATTGATGTCTCAAACTCTATAGACTTCACTGACTTGACTCGTACTCTCAGCTTGGTGTCCGCAAGCAATATTCTCACTAGTCGCAGCTCATCTTCATTGCAACTGGCCTGGCGTAGTACATCTAGGATCTGTGAGCGCTTAATTGTGCCGATGGCTCGTGACATGTCAATGCCCATTTTGTGGGAAGTCCCAGTGTTTGGAGATGACTACCGATACAAGTATGTGTTGAGTAACGCTTTCTGCTCTATTGACAGTTTTATTACTAGACGGTCCTCAGTGTACCTAGTTTGGTTGTTTTTAACAACACCTATGGTGCTGGTAGCTGATGATTCCATAGATTTCAGTATTTTGGTTAGGGCTTTGTTTGGATAGGAGCTGACGTCGATGTTAGCTATATGCGGCCCTAGGGCTTTTTTGTATGCCATTTGAGTGTCAGTGTCGCTGATGAGCTTGGGTAGGTTGTAGATGACTCTACGCTCCTACCTGGTATGGTGTTTATATATTAGGTAGAGATCGTTCATCTGAATGCGTGTAATGACTAGCAGAATTGAGGTCTGAGCCTCCATACGAACGAGCGTTCCGGAGTAAGGGTTTTGCTTCTGCCTTGCATAGTATGAAGTCTATTTGGTTGAAGACAGCTGTTGTGGCCTTATGTAGGTCGGATCGACCAGTCGGGTGCCGGCCGTACCAGCTAAGCTGGGTATGCGCCACCCATCCTGGATTCGTTCCCTGAACACGCCCCCTGGGTAGAGCTATAAGCGTATATGGGCCTATGGGAGAGATCACGTCGTAAAAACGACTTAAGTTCATTAAAGCGCATAGCACGCATGCGCACGCATAATACTATTTTTGACAGAGCGCATATTTCACGACCAAGATAGGATGGTGCTTTTAGTGTACCGAGTGGGTACATTGTAATCCTTTCTCATTGCTTGTTTCCGCCGAATCTGGCATGAATTAAGACCAGAATTTGACGGGCTTTCCGAATCTGTAAACCATTTCAAAATTGGTTAAGAAATGGCTGAGTTATCTACGCAAAACCTCTTTTGATTATCTTCAGGATATTGCCGTGACATCGTAACCACGTGTACGCAGAACTTCTAGAATGTTCTAGAACATTCGGCGGCGTTATTATTAGCTACGCGCTGATTGGCTATTGCTCGACCGATGATTGGTTCGCGCCTACGCCTATGACGTCACGAGTAGTTTAAAAGGAGACGAAATCCAGAACTCCAGAGCATCCTCGGCCAGGGGCGGATTAGGTTGGACCTGTATTCGGCTACTATGAGCAAGACAGGAATTAAGCAGATGACTTCGGTCTCGAAGGTTTCTCTTCTGTATCCGCTGCAGCAATCCAGCCCACCGCACTAAAGCAATTTTGCATCTCCCGATTGTGCGGGAGAATTTTTTGGAACTTTGGAATATTGTTCATGAATACATCAAGAACTAACTCGGAACACAAACTTGTGGTGAGGCCTTTCCCGGCCTGAAAATGTGATTCTACAGATGTAGAGGCAGCGATGTTCTTTGGTAGATGACTCGCCAGATCTGCCGGCCACACCAAAAAGTGGTTATTCAACCGTCCCTGCACTGATGTCGTGCAGGTTTATTTAAACGCTTTGACTGCAGCAAGTAAACTTTGTCCGGCACGTCTTAAGAGCTAACTGACGTACCCCGCACCGTTAAGCTTAGTTCTGTATCTTCATCCATATTCAACAACCCCTGCTTATGATCAGGTTGTTGGTAACTTCCATCCGTACCATCGGTGTACGGGAACTTTCGTCTTAGCAGTAATGTTATTGTATTTCTTACTGACTACTCGTTAGACATTCTATATTGTGATTATAGTCCTGAGTTTGATCCGCTCCCGTCATGGACAGCTTGCGGAAATCCTGTTTGCGGGAACCGGCATGCGGGAACTTTCCAGCTTCCAGAGAACGCATCAACTCACGTCAAACCAAGGGTGACGTATCAATTTCAGTACCACGATAGCCCATGCTTAAGAATGGCTACCGATTATTCAAGTAACTATATATTTAACATTTTAATTATTCCGTTAATTACATCTTTAATAATTATACCTTATATGTATAAACGGTCCCGATGACTAAAAGGCACCGTAACGGTCTTAGGACTGCTAGTTATAATTTCTGTATCTGCTTATAGTTATTCTTATTTTCTGTAAGGTGATTTTACTAACCGCACCGTAGTAGGTTCCTCAACCTGTACTTTATATATTAAATAGCCATTAGTTTATATGTTTTGTTTAGTTATAGAAAAATATAGGACTGCAGTGCACGTAGGAAACACTATACAGCAACATTTATATATGCAGCACGTTCTCCCGCCACCAACAATTTTTCACTGAGGTCGCTGTCCGTGCTATAACTCTGTTTAGGCCGGCATGCTACCGACTAAAAGCCTTTCTATTCAGCTCGATAGGATAGGTTTAATATGATTAGAGACAATCTCTTCGGCAGGAGATGCATAGTGTACGCCTCTTTTCCGGTAGTTGAGATGATTTAGCCCCGTACTCCGGCAAGGTTGTGTAAGATTGGCCAGCATACCTAATGGGCCTCACATTTCTAAGTTGTTGTCTCTCTTCATGTTTCACTAAGCCTTATGGCTTCTTAATTGTGTGGATGTCCCTATCCGCACCATGGACTGACCCGACCCTGGGAAACTATTGGGGTTTCCGAGTGGTGATGGCCAGGGTGTCGTGCCACACACATTCCCCGCGTATCTTCGGATACTTGGTAGTTAGTTACCCTTGCCAAGGTAGGACGCACTGCTAAAACATATCTTAATTATTATTTTCTTTTATCTGCTGAACAATCCTCCCGCATCGCAGTGCATGACTGGGCAACTTGCGTTTAAACCTAATGTTAGGTTAAAAAGATAGCTCTGTAGGACCTGGTGACGGGAGATAGGCACATCCCCACCGAATTTCATAAGAATGTCTCGGCATGATATTAAGATCTGCCATGCCCTCACTGGAAGGACATTCACGGTGGGTATTCGTCTCTCTTACCCCCACCATAACGATCGATCAGTTGCCTAAACTTGCTTCTGTAAAGAGTAACCAATGTCCTGTGATGTTTTATGTGGCTACGGAGAAAGATGTCCGGATTCTTACCCAGTGCGCAGATCTTGCGATGTAACATGTATGCACGCTGTCTTCAATATTGATGTCTTGGGGCATCCGTTCTCAATGACAGCCGTATCTAAAGGCTAGGTAGTCGCCAGCCATTTGTGGCCTAAAATAGTTCTTGTCTCTAAAAACTAAATATGAAGTTAGGCATAGAAGCAGGCCCGCATAAATAAAAGCGGCAACTACTAGTTCAGCATATTGAAAACTACATAAGACGGAGACGTGGGAATCCTTTGGGAATCGCACTAGGAGTAGTGCCCGCATACCTTTCAGCTTAGAGGTATAATAGCTTATATTAAGTTAATTAGTTTTCTCGTGTGTGGGAGCCTCCCTTACAGGAATACCTCTGCGGACCTATGAGTCGGTGTGGTGCCTCCGGGAGCCCCACGTGTAAAGGTTCATCAGGCTGTCTATATGTCTTGTATTTTCGTATGCTCATTATATTTATCTAGCATACTTGACAGTCTGTTTAGGTAAAACTATTGTATAGACTTATATTAAGTAGGTCACCAAATCAAATCTTGTAAGTCCATAGATCACGAAATTGCTATGGACAGTCATACTGGTGACACAAACTCTTGGGATGAGACTGTAGTGTTTAATGTTCGCGACAATGGTCGCACCGCCCCACCAGAACGATTGAGTTCCACTGGCCTTAGGGGCCAGTCTTTGTTGCCCATAGGGCAGTATCGCACAGGATCCGTAACCCCGAGACTGGAAGCAAACCAGCGTCATCATTCGACATGCACTTGCAGCACAGCGAGTCGGCACTAGACACCGGAACGGCCTGACACTACCCCGCGAGCTACACTTAGAATCTTTTAGGGCTTTGCGATCAGCAATGTGTCCAGGCCATGTTTTCCAGTGATGGCATGGGTGTTTGTAGCACGGACCAAATGGATGGATACTGACCATACCAGCAAAGCTGGGTACGGAACCGCCACTCTGGATTCGCTCCAAGCACGCCCCCCTGGGTAGGATAGTACGCGTACATAGGCCCTATGAGAGAGGTTTTCGTTAAAATTGGCTAAGTCCAATAAATGCGCGTTGTGCATGCGCGCGCGTCAGAGCTTCCCTAACAACACATGTCGGAATTGGAAGCGAATGCATGCCTATAGTGCACCGAATAGGTACTCGTAAATGTCTATAATTAATCCGTTCTCGCTGTTCTTGGTAGCAATCAGAACCAGAATTAAATGAGCTTTATAGAACTGTAAACCATTTTAAAATCGGCCAAGAAATGGCTGGGTTATCGTCAAAGCTCCCCGCTAAATTATACTTAGAATATTGCTATAAGTCGTAATCGCGTGTATTTATTAAACTAAATACAGAGTGATTTGTACACGTTGTAGCTACGGCACGCTGATTGGCTGGCGCTCGGCCGCTGATTGGTTGAGGCGCCCAGCCTTGACGTCACAGTGAGTATAAAAGGGGTGAAAATCGAGTCAGGAGCATCGCCGGTGTGGAAGCCGATCCGCTCAGGACAACTGGACCACCTGGATGACGGATGTAACTGCTGACCTACAGTGATCTTCACTTCAACTGGTGTTTTACGGATCCCAGCACATCCACGGTGGTAGGACGTCCTCGGCTTCCACATAATTTTGGATACTCTCGGACGGCCATCTTGGGGTAATAAACTAAATTTAAAGTCAGACCTTCCGCATCCGGACTTTCCTGGGAAGCCTTCCCGATAGCGGGCCGTGCGGGCCTGGGATGTGATTCTACATTATGTAGAGCTACGGTGATTCTTGATGGACGACTCGCCGGATCTGCCAACCACGCTGAAAAGTGGACTTTCAACTTCTACACGGCATATCGTGTGTGTTTAATTAACTTTTTGGCCACAGTCTGGTGGAACTTTGCTAGGTGCGCCGCAAGAGCTATGCAATGCATCCCGCACAGTATGCCAGTTATGTAACAGCTTTAATATTATAATCCTCTATTTACGGGCACACTTCAACTTCGCTATTTCTGTCGCTGGACGGAAAACTTTCTCTACAGAGACTATCTAATAGACACTATTTCACTGCTCCGGTTCACTGTCCTGAGTTCGTACCGTGTCTACCCTGGAGTCAGAGTGCCTGCCTGCCTGCGGAAATCACATCCAGCCTCAGAGAATGTGTCGACTTGTGCTACGAATATGTTAGTGCCTCAATTTCAGTAACACATCGTAGCCTGTTCCATAGCGATGACAATTAGGTAATCAAGTAGCTATACATCGTATATTTAATTATTATTCATTTCCGTATATGGTACTGATGAGTAACGGGTACTGTCCCGGTCCTAAGACCGCAATTTATAATTTCTTTATTACTGGGAATATTATCCTTGTTTACTGTAGGTGCTTTAATTAACCGCACCGTTTAGGTTTATTGACCTGTGATACAATACTACCTCATTTAATTATTATATAAATTGTCATGTTTATTCATTGCATTGGTTAGTTGTATATGGCAGTTAGCCATCCAGTTGATATATTTTGTTTAATTGTAGAAACACTTGGACCACAGTACGCTAGGAAATACTAAACAGCAACATTTATATCCGCATCACTTATAACAGCCATCAGCAATTTTACACTGAGGTAGCTGACCGTGCTCTAATTTCTTGAGCCCAGCATGTTACTGACTAACCTTACTATTAAGCTCGATAGGATAGGTTAGTGGTTAGGGACAATTTCTTCAGTAGGAGACATATATTAATCAAACTTACAGGACTGGCGGTATGATCAGCAAACGAAAAGAAGAAGAAGATCAAACTTGCTTGCGTGACATGTAGTCATTGGCCAGGTGATGTTTTATGTGGTTACGGAGCAAGGTAGCCAGATTTTCATCGAATTCGGATGTGTTGTGATATAACATGTATACTGTCCTTGGGGCTAAATGCTCATTCAAAGCGACCTACAGGAAGCTAAGCTTCTGTGCCCAGTGGACCGCTGTATCTGACAATAGGTAGGAATCCCTGCCACTTGCGGCCAAAGCTTGTTTCCGTATCTAACAACTAAATGGTAGGTTAGACGGTAGCAGAAGGCCCGCATAACCAGCCATCCCGGTCATGGTGCACTTGCGGTGCAATGAGCGGAAATCTATCGGCAGACCAGCACGTACACCCGCGAACCATAGTGTTTAAAACCCGTATTTGTGGCAAATAGGCCATTGTAACTAAGGAATTCCATCAGTACATCTCCATTGCTGTTGTGTATACCCTCTCGATACGCCAAGTCCTGAACTTTTGTCCAGTGTATATTCACTAAACACTTCATAGATTTACCGTACTTATTGAATAATTATTCACTACACATCTACTCAATATCAAGTATGTCAATTTAGCCGAATCAGCTGATGAAATATTCAAATATTGAATGATATGATCTTGCATTGAATAGTTAAAGGAAAGGATCAGGGAACTAACATATGCTCTTGATTCAGCTTTATTTAATAATCAACCTATTGTTAACGATGGTAACATGGTTCAAAATGACAAATTTTTCTACCAACTTTTGTTCAAACATTTATATATGAACGATAGCTAAGTATCAAACAAGTTGGTCTTAAGCCTTTCAGTTTGAAGCTTGCCAAAGCTGACCTCTACATTGGTCTTGAAGAATGTCCATTCAGGCCAGGCTTATACGATTTGACGAGTTAGCACAGGAATGACTGGATCGATAACCGAGCAGGCATTCAAGTGGAGAAATTTCAAAATGTTTATTTTTTCATAGCCTCAAATGGACATTAAGTAAAGAAATATTTAGATTACCGGTAAATGGTTAAATTGTGCCTTGTTTCAACATGCTTCAAAACTCAATGTATGTATTCGGGTATTAGAATTCGATAATGAAAATCCTCCCACAATCTGCACCGTCACCACATGACATTGTGCCCATAAAAGACAATAAATACATGACGTTAGTGGCCCGCGTTGGTGTATTGTACTCCCACAGTCGACACTGATGTGACTTCCAGCGCAGCTCGGTATTGATATCTCATTATAAAAAGGAAAGGATGTTTGTGGCATTTGCATACTGTCGATTATTTTGGTAAGTACATTTAAACAGTTATTGACATATATAGTAGTACATGTAGGTTTGAAGTCACATGACACCTCATAAAGTTGTTTCAACTAGTATTATGTAAGCATAACAATGCAATAAATTACACAAATAATGGTGGTGATAATTGTGACTGTGGTGGCAATAATGATAATAACAGCAATGACAATGTTGATGGCATCAGCACAATGAAGACACTTGGACACATGGTTGAACCAATGTTAATGATGATAATGAAGATCATAGTATGCAAGCCTAGGAAATAAAATAAAGAAGAAACAGAGCAGCTGTCCGGTACATCAATAAATCCACTCAATATCCAATAAATAATTAATAGCTAAATAGATCCCCTGAGTATTCTTTAAATACCAATTGAAGACACTTTAAACATTCACTATGTATTTACATATTATTACTTAATAAATCGTCAGAATAGATGATATCTATACAGATGACACAGTCCGAGACTTTGCGAAGACTCCCTATGCCATCCAGAATTATCTGAGAAGATGGGTTCTCCATGGAGAGGGGAAGGATCCCGCTGCCTTCCTGGTAAACCACCAGGGAAGAATCGAAAGAAAGCTGGAAGAGGAAGTCATCAAGTGTGAAGTTCTGCCTTGCTCTCTAGGTCACACCCACTAAGGAGAACAACATCACTGAAGTCACCACATACCTCTCTTCTGGTCTAAACAGCAGATATGCCTAAAGGCATCTGGTATCCGTCACTATTTCAAAGAAGCTAGAGCAAAGATATTACATGGCATTGAGAACTACACTCGTGAGGGTCTGGGTGGGTTGTGGACGAGGTAGAAGCCCCCTACATTAACATCGCCAGATAACAACCTCTATTTGGCGGTTCCAACATCGACCTCTCTGCTTAGGTCAAGCAAAAACATGCTGTGATCAATGTCAAGTACAAAACTTACCACTGCCTGCGGTGGTCTGCACAAGCTGCCGGATATCCAGCACATGATTATACAGATATGCCATAAAGGTATGCTGCCCACTGGAACAGTCTTGGCATGACAGGTGTACTCGCCCACACCTTTCAACCAGATAGAGTGTGTTGAGCGAGAGAATGTGCTGGCCATCATTGTATTTTGTCATGACAATGGAGTCTGCCCACTGCCGCTTAGCGATACTGATCCAGATATCCCAAGAACCAATCTCTTGCTCATCGAAAAGGGTGGCAGGCAACACTACACATGGATCAAAGATCTGAATCGTCTGCTCCATGACCAGAGTTGATATAATGGGAGGAAGCACTTGTGTGAGCGTTGTCTTCATTGCTCTTCCCGAGAGGATCTTCACCAAGCACAAACCAAAGTGCCAAGGGGTTAACAATCGGCCAATGTGTATAATGATGCCAGGAGATGATAGGAAGATGCTTCAGTTCATCAATGGCCACAAACAGCAGACGGTACACTACAGCGTATATGCTGCCTTCGAGGCTCTCACTACAAAGATAGAAGGTCCAGAAATGAATCCAAGACAAAGCAGTACTCAGAAGATGCAGCACCATTACACCTGTGGGTTCTCGTACATTGTGGTGTGCTGTTACGGTATTATTAGGCCAACAGTGCTCTATCGGGCTGTCAGATGCAGCCAAACATTTCCTAGCCTGCCTCAGCGAGGGGATGGGCGAGAGATAAAAGCAGTCCTAATAAACCCTAGGCCGATGGAGATGACGCGAGAGGACTGGTGGGCTTACAAACTACAACCATCTGCCATGTGTGTGAGAAACTCCTAACTCTTGATGATGGCAAGAAAGATAGCATCCTTCACATTAAGTAGCCCACAATACTTGCAACCTAAAGTTGTGGCTCAGCCCTAAGACCACCACCGTCTCAGTCACATACCATAAATTTCATGGATATGATCATGCAGGCCATATCCGGGACAGAGGGGCAGATTAACTGCATCCCTAACAATATGTAAAAGTCCATCTCATTCAGCCTCCACAGCCTCAGGTTTATCGACTCAGCTCAGTTCCTTATGGCTCCACTCGACAAGCTTGTGGCCAACAGCACTGCCTTCCCGCTCACAAAGCAGTATAAGCCTAGTGCCAGCATGCATGAGCTTCTGCTTCAAAAGGGTTTGTATCCATGGTATATGAACAGCTGGAATAGAGTAATCATACATTACTACATTTCTAGTTCCCAGAGGGCTTCCAAGATTACCTTATCAAACTTACTCGCCAGTCCGATGCTCGCAAAGCATGGACGAATTGGGTCTTCCAATACTGCCTCCATACCGCTGTTGTCTCCATTGTCTCACGAATAGTCTTAGTGGGCATTAAACTCTTGCCACAGTCTACTGGCCGCTGAGAGGCCGTATCTGTTGAGCTGTGGGCCGAACTCATTTATATCAGGCAGGCTTGTGGCCAGCTCATGGGGGATTAATCTCACCATATAGTACACACGGAATCTGCGAAGCTGGCAACGAACACAGCTTCTGGGGTACCGGAATAGGGGTGAAGTAAACTGGCTCTGACTCCATATCCATGGCACACCACACGGAAAAGTTCAGTTGTTAGTTCCAAGATGAGAGATTTGTAATGACCATCCAGGCGTGGGCTTTCTTCGCATCATTGATTGTGGTAGTGACGTTGATCAGTGGTCGTGGATTGATCAGTATTCTAGTTACTGCCCATCGAATGATGGAGGTAGGTGTTAGGTCCGGAACATCATCCAGCAGACCACGTGGTCAGCCAGTCCAAAGTCTACCTAGGAGGGGTGGTTGGCTCTGGATGACTGTTGTGAGGTTCACTGGGAAGGCCATCTATAGTAGTCATCTTAAAGCAACACACTATTTGATATCGTAGAGACCTGAGAACTGCCCCCACTTCGCCCCTGCAGCATCTCGTTTTTAGCTCATCCATGTTCTCATGCTCCATTAAAGCCCTTGAGGAATTACTGGTGCAATATAGCTTCTCAGTGCGGTACAGGGTTTAGAGCATCACCACATCGACCCCTCAATAGCCCGTAGGGTTCTCTGTGCTAGTGTCACATACCGGGCGTGCTTCTCGAGCTTTTTTGGTGATCTGGCGCTGTCCTACTGCCAGACTGGTGGCCAGTACACTGGTGGCTAGTGTCATTCCACGCACGCCTGTGGCAAGGGTGGTCATGGCGGTCACACCAGCACTGGCTACAATCACACCCGCTGCTGTGTTTGTGCATTCCAGACTGTATTAGGCTGTTCTGCTGTAGTCTTCGCCCTCATGGACGAGATTCTGCCTGATGCCATCAATTTGCTGGAGTTGCCAGCCGTGGACTGTGCCACCCTATTCGGGTGTCAGGGCGAAATATAGTTCAGGTTGCTTTCTCCACTTTGATTTAGCCATGGTATATATCGAGGCTTAAACATGTGCTAGCACATCATAAATTGTAGGATTTGCTGATGAGTTATTGTGGGATTCATCTGAGCCAGTCTGACAAACCGTACAGGCTTTTTTGGTGTGGAGACATACCGCCCTTAGATGCTCATCGTCCAGCACCATGTCAGGGGCCAGTAGCCAGCGGAGCCATGACATCTGGAACCCCATCTTGTTCCTCTAATAGTACTCCCGACATTGTTTAGCTTTCTTGTGCCGTATGTCCTCTACCATCTCATCTTCCCATCGTGAGACGTCTTCTGGCTCATTATCTGTGAGGTTCTGATCAGACTCATCAGGCACTGTTGTGAAAAAGGGTAGCTTTACAACCGTTTGTCGTCCTTCAGAACCTATATAGAGCAGGATGGCACAGCCCTAGTTGGGGTAGGTGATATGGTTTGGGTCATAAGTGAAAATCTCTTGCTGCGTCGTCCCTTTGATGAGTCAGACAAAAGTATTAACCCCAGAAGGGTATCTTACGGATAGAAGGGGTGTCACCTGCCTCCAAGACAAAGAGCTCTGTAAGGTTACTCGAGCGTGTCAGACACATCAGTCCGCAAACACCGCCCATTGTGCTAGAACTGCAGATCCTCGCTGGTGGCAAAATGAAGCAGTTAGCGCCCATTCCCGAAGGCATGAAGATCAGCCTCGAAGCTGCTACATGGCTCGATCTGATACAGATTTACCGTGATGGGTTCACTCGCTTTAGATTAAACCTCCATATATAGGCCCGAGATGTTGATTCTACTTATGATACTGCTCATAACAGTGGTCGTTGCCCAACAGGCAACCATGATATCAGATGCTAAGTGGGGACACGTCTGAGATGTGCTCCAGTACAATCCATGCCGCGGTCATCTGCGAAAAAACATCTATGATCGCTTTAATCCCGTGAAGATGTTGACTCTGTCTGCCATTTCTATAGTGTGGAGAGGGAAGGTAACCGCTCAGCACTAGAACCTCCATGTAACGTGTGAACACACTTTAACATTCTACCGGGAGCGTATTGTCAAGAAACCTGGAAAAACCTATAGATAGTTCCTTCATGTCGATGCGACAATGGCAAGGACTTCGTGTTTGTCTGATTCATCGAGGGGGCTCTGGCACCCACGAGGCAGCCAAAGCTGCCGGGATGTGCCATCAGGGATGGAAAGGGTGGTAGGAGCCACGGATCGCAGAATAGCGGCTCTCGGAGGGCAGTGGTATCAACATGATTTTCGTGGCCGTGTAGGCCTTTTTGCTTGGTACGGCGGGAGATGGTGAACGTGGCTGGAGGAGGTGGCCGATCCATGTGAGTAGCGACCCCTCCCTCCCATCATACCTGCGGCGATCTGGGATGGTAGGTTGCATGCGGGGGTGGGCTTATACTCGAGAGCTAATAGGTGGGATGTGTTGAGGTAGGGGTGGGGTAGGGTGGGTGGGGGATTGGCCTAGGCCTAGCCCCCACGGACTGTGATAGACCAGATGCAATAGAATAGGATGCATATACGCAGTCAAGGGTGTTTCTTATGTATGGTTTATCACAAGTGGCATTTACATAAAGCTGCCTTTGGCAATTCGAATAATCAGGCTTTGAAATTTAAAAGAAATAGAGTTATCATACACTAATACATCATAAATGGGAAATAGGCTATAGGATGTTTGTCAGTTTATATGAATCTTTTATTTAGACTGGTAACCGCCATCACACTGAATATGTATCCATGATTGTGAGTTAGTCATTCGTGTCTCACGACATCTCCTTCGATACAAGACCGAGAAAGGAATCTCGTGTGTATTGAGAGGTCATTGGCGTAGTGATTGCCACCAGAATATGGTGGTATGGAGAATTGAAACTTAAAAGAACACGAGATCACACTCTTCATACCAGGAAATATTTCAGGTAGTCTTTATGACACGTAGTTAACAGAAAAATAGTCCATCTTAATTCGTCATAAAATTCAAATCGGTAGCACACAAAATGAGGTCAGGAATTGGCTGCTGTTGCGTAGATGCTGATATCACACGAATCACTGGATGGATCGAGTCGATTTTAATGTCTGTATTAGGCTAGTAATACAGAGGTTAATATGATATCAAAATCAACACGATCAACAGTGTTGCTTTTGCAGTCCATTGCCGAGATAGACTGGATCCCGACCTGTCCCGACCTGTCTGGTCTCCAAAGAGGAGTCTGCGTTACAGTTTAGGTGTTGTGATGACGTGATAAGATAACCAGTCATTACATTAGAGGTGTACTCTCGCACGAAGCCACGCTTCTATTTTTATATTGGTGAGTTAGTGTGTATCTTCAATTAGTCTTAGATGCCACCATCGAGGAAAGTGAGAAACTCTATCTGATTCACTTTACTAAACAAGGGCTAATAATAGAGGAATCAAATCTGTCAGTCAAATATATGACGTCATAATAAAGTACGTCACGTGCAGGTTGGCGTCACAATCAATTACTTCACGAATGACGTATCTAAGTTCGCTATAAATTCTTAATAGTCATCAAGTTGTACGAATTGTATGTCTTTACTATTTAATAACCGCTCTGTTGAATATTTTGAAACAAATTGACTATTTGAGAAATTGATATTCAAAGAGGTCTCGATCGATCGCAACATGGACATGACGTCACAATCAAATACCTCACTTATTAGCTGACGTCACAATCAATATGACGTGGCTCCATCAGAAAACATCGAAAAGCCTATCATAGTCCGGGAGCCAAGGGGTCGAACCTGGATTTGCCGGAAAAGTTTTTTTCTTTGCTGCATTTTGTAGTATTGTGGGGTACCTCTTCATAATTCAGAGGTGGGGGGGTGACCATTCCCAGCCCTTGAGCAATTTCAGATTTTAACCCTTTTATTCCCGTTTTGCGGGGAAAAACTAAAAATGCTAATTTTTCCATTATTCCTTGTTAAGTATTCATACCAAAGGCATTAAATTTACTTGTGGTAATATTTGCTCATAGGTTAGGTATTGTGCATTCTATTGTATATTCTCAATGGCTGAACCATTCAAGATATTAACGCTTTTCTCCACGTTTTGCATAAAATACTAAGAAATTCTAATTTTATACTATTTCTTGCAATGTATTCATACCGAAGGAATTACAGTTACTTGTGATAATGTTTGCTCATAAGGTAGGTATTGTGCAGTTCATTTGGGTACAATTTTATAAATATTAGCCCTTTCCTGGCCACACATTTTAACGCATTTGTTGAATCTGTGCTGTCAAAGCACCACCATCACACTAGGATGCTTGGAAATAAAAAGTCTTGTTATTGCTCTCGGTACATGTAAGCTTATGCTATTGAACACGCGAGCACCCTACAGTGTAATAAGTACAGAACATAGTGCACTGTAGACCATTGACCCGACAACTACACTTTCTAGAATTACATGGTATTGTACTTTGGCAGCCACATCGGATCATTTCAAGGATATAATCTGGGGCGACATTGACACCGTCCGGAATGGTAGTTGGTGTTAGTGATTTGTTACCAATGTCTTTCTTCCATCCGAAGTCCTCTGGGTCTAGTAGTGGCAGGCGATTCGATTCTAGAGTTCACCACAAGATTGCCTGGTAGTGAGCCCTTTTCAAATATTCTGTAAATGCCCCTGCTGTGGGTGGTATGGCACACAGTTTTGGCGATGATGTATGTCCCTTGCCGTTTTTTGTACCCCACACATATAATCTTGTTTCTGACATGTTCTTGGTTTTCTTTATGCCATAACAAGCAGAAATGAAAATAGTAGCTTGTTCCATGACATCGGTGAAAGGTGCGTCTACCTTGGTGTTGCAGATAAATCATATCCAGACTTCAGAGCTTTAACAACTGATCCCTTTCCTATTCCAAAGTAGCATGCCACTATGTCACATCCTGACAGAGCATGGGCCGGGAGGAGTTCATTCGCAAGGTTAGTATGCTTTTCTACTGTCAGTTTAATGTCCACAATTGCCCTCTGCTTACTGGGTGATTCCATGCTTAGTGGCAATTTAAGGTTTTGTTTCTGATAGTAATACACAAGGAGCACAAACATATCTGTGTCATCTGATATTACTGACAGTCTGCTAGCTTCACTTGCACACTTTAAAACCTGCTGCACAATGATTATGTCAGCTTCTTCGTGGGATGTCTCTAGATCATATCTAACCCGTATGTCCTCATTAGCTATTTCAACAGGACATGGGTCTTCTCCAGTGACTACCAGATTGTGTTTCGTAGTGCTATGGGTGTGAAACAATCTGTCTCGAACTCGTTCATCACAGATGATTCTAATCAGTTGTTTTTTATTCTCTACCGAAGACAAGACAATCTTTCGTGCAGGTAGCCTTGTCTTTAAATTCAGGTGATGCGGTCAACTAACGCCAGTTTCCCTGCCGTCCCTTGTGACAGACTTTATACTGAAGTCATGGTACCTATCAAATACCAGATATGTATTACTGTCCGCCAGGTATGTAGTTACACGTTTCTTGAAATTTGCTACATAATCTACCACTGTACCATTAGTTGGCCAATGAATTGTCCATAGAAGGGCTGAACCATCAATAACTGTTACATCTGCAAATCTAAAATTTCTGCTAGACACTTCCATATGTAATGACCTTATCAGCACTGATTTGCCTTTAACAATCCGCATCCCATCTTCTGTGAACATTGCAGTTGGTACTGGAGCAAGTTCATGAGAAATTACATCTTTTATATAAATGTCACGATCACTTGACAACAAAGCTATAACTCTCGAGATATTGCATTCAGATCACACACTTTTGAGTCGCCAACTTGTACTGACTTTTTTGTCTCTGCCAGAGTTGTCACCTGTTTCGATATGGTGCTGTCGAAACAATCAGGCCAGCTTTGCTCAAAGTCTACCAGCAATGCTTCTCCAATGCTTACTGCCTTATGCACATTAACGTTAGGTGTACCAGTTTTGCCACTGCAAATGTTCACCATTGCATCGGGGTGTTGCTTTGGATCCAATGGGTGGATACAAGTGTCCAACTTCTGGCGTATTCCAGCTCTGTCCTTGGCGTCTGCTTCAATCCGTGTCTCTAGAATACGCAGACGTTGACTGGGATAACATACCACAGTATCTTGTAACACGACTGGAGGCCATTCAAAAAGACGCTCTCAGAACAGTATGTGGAATGACACGTAGTGCTCATACGGAAGACTTGTACACCGAAACTGGAATAGAAACGCTTTCACATAGACGGGAATCTCACATACTAGTTATGCTATATAAAATTATCAACGGGGTGACGTGTGAAATTCTGAATAATCACCTTCCCGCATTATCCCAGGCACGAAACCCCTGCAACATTCGTCACGCAAACCTATTTACTCCATTTCGTTGCCGAATTGAGCTCTTCCGAGGATCCTTTTTTTCAGCAACAGTCCGCGCATGGAATACTCTCCCAGCGCCGGTCACGTGTTCCGTTACTCTCACAGAATTCAAAAGCAAACTTAAAGCCATGTCGCCTCTACGACCGCCTCCTCCCTGGTATTATGTCGGCCAAAGGTTAGCTAATCTAATCCTATGTAGGCTTCGCAATGGCTGTAGTAATTTAAATCGGCATCTATTTGAAAATTTTCTGTCAGATTCAGCTAGCTGCCCATGTGGATTCACTGATATATCCACAAATCACTATTTCCTCCACTGCCCTCTTTTTAACGACCAAAGAGTCTCTCTCCAAAATCAGCTCGTCCTAAAGAATATCTCTCTTGCCACACTGACAGCTAATCAACTTCTATACGGCATTAACAATGTCGACTTGGAAAAGAATATTACAATATGTAACGCCGTATGCCAATACATAGTCAATACCAACCGCTTTAAGTAACTTTCTATTTGTGAAATTCGCAACTATAAGAGCGAAATGCAAACAGCCCAACATATACAAGCATGGTGAACGCAGCATTAAGAGATCCTCACTCTCTCTCTCTCTCTCTCTCTCTCTCTCTCTCTCTCTCTCTCTCTCTCTCTCTCTCTCTCTCTCTCTCTCGCTCTCTACTTCCCTCCCTCCTTCCCTCCCCCCTCTCTCTCTCTCCCCTTCTCTCTCTCTCTCCCCGCTCTCCCCTCTCTCTCTCTCTCTCTCTCTCTCTCTCTCTCTCTCTCTCGCATTACGCACACACGCACGCCAATACGTACGCAGACACGCACATATTCACGTACACATACGTAAGCGTGCGAACTACCTAGACAATTGTAACCAGTGGTTGATATAAATTATCATTTAATTAGTTATACATACGTTACTAGTTAATTATGTTTTATTATACCCCATCTTGATGTATTTATTAATGTATTGTATTTGTATGTATGGGAGACACGTGTATAAGACTTATGTCTTACTGTGCTCCCATTGAACAAAATAAAATTCTGTTTAAACCAATCCGTGCCTTGGTTTCCTCCTTGTCGTAGATTTGATTACCACAACACTCCCTTCCTCCTCCATCTCATGCAAGCATGCTTCAATCTTGCAACACAAATGGCGAGTCAGTGCCAAAACCTTAAGAGCTTCTACCTTGAGTGTTATTCCAATGATTCCCCCACTACTGTGTCCATATCCCATAAATGTAGATTCTATAAATTAATCACTCCAGATCCCATTCCAAATACCACGGATATGGCGTCCCACATGATCACCATTCGTGAAGTGGCTCAGAACATGGGGAGGGAGTTTCCCCATTGACCGGATGTAGTATAGACCATCTCGCGCATAATTCACATGGCCGGCGGCAAAGTAGTAAGGCAGCATCTGTCTGAAAGCCACAAGGTGAAGGAGCCATTCTCCTTCACGTTCCGCCCTGATGTAAGCAATCATTATACAAAAAATTCAGATGACACTGACCAAGACATTCCTTTTCAGACTATTGTTCAAATAGTTACAAATGACAGGTCGAGAATGTGGAATTCCGTAGAACTGTTTACAGCTTATGTAGAATGTGATGGAGACAAACTTTCCCGTAAGACACTTGTGCAAAAACTCAAGGACAAATTCGGAGACGATCTTCTAGTGCTGTCGTAAACTGGCAAGCGCTTATGATCATGTCGATAGTCACTTACAGGACTGGCGGTATGATCAGCGAATGAAAAGAAGAAGTCACCTGGCATAGCAAATATAATTGCATTTCGTAGCGTTGCATCAAGGACACTCCGCCATGTGAATGATGAAGATGATCAATTATAACTGATCGCAACAAAGCCAACAAACAGATTTTTAACAAAGTAAAAAACTTTCGAATGGACAAGGATCATTATGATATCAGCATCAATAAAGAACTGGCAAAAGAACCATCCAGCGACTTTCTACTACGGCTGTTAGAAAAAGTGTGTCCTAAACTAGACAATACATTACCAGCGTTGCTCATAGGTTCAATTATCACAAGCATCGTCACAGGTCAGGCTACTAGTTTGCAGATTGATCTCGCAGTTAAAATCAGTGAATCTAACAAACTCATAAATGACATGTATACATATGGCGTTACATGTTCTTATACTGAATTCCGACGTTTCAAGAGGTCTGCTGCAAGAGCGGCTGTTGCAGATGTCAAAATGTCCAGCATATCAAATGCTGATAATGGTTTATTCCAGGTTGTTGTGGACAATTTTGATGCAGATATCGCCATTCCTTGGCTGTCCTCCTAAGACAGGCACAGAGTACAGAATAAGAAGAAACTAGTGACATTGATAAAATAAAGCGAATCCATAAGGACGACATGTCTCAGGAGATTCCATATGATGTAAATATTCATAGGTACCGTGGGTCCAAGCAGCCGGCTACGACAGAAGGAGCTCCAAACCCAGTTTTGTCTCTCAAATCTCTAGCTCATCAAGCCATTGTAAAAAAAGGAGAGCAAGGTCATAAAGTACAGTTCAAGACAAAGGCCGTATACGAGCCCCTTATTGACATGAAGACATCTGACCCTGACACTATGCTGACAGCCATGATTAGGGCACAGGAACTAACGTTTGATACTGGTCAGAAGTTCACCATTCTAACCTGTGACAAAAAGTCTACCGGGTTGCAGTACAAGTCAGGAGGAATGCATGCACTAATGAGTTTTGTGGGAGCTATAGGTTCACTGATATTCTGACAGCGGTCTTTGGAGGCGTGCCCAAGATGTTAAGTGGAAAAAAGCTCCACAAAATGTACGTGCACTACGGGTGCTTGCTGAGGAGGTTGTTCGGAGTCTTATAAATAGTGATCAGTTTGAGAGTATTGATGATCTGATCGAAGCCTTAGAGGAAATAGCAACCCTCGACACGATGCCGAACACTCGCTGCGACATCATGGTCTAGTTCAGATCGACCGGTCGGGTACCAGCCATACCAGCTAAGCTGGGTACGCGCCGTCCATCCTGGATTCATTCCCTGAACAAGCCCCCCTGGGTAGAGCTATAAGCGTATATGAGCCTATGAGAGAGATCGCATTGTAAAAACGACTAAGTTCGTTAAAGCGCATAGCGCGCATGCGTGCGGTTTATACTATTTTTGACAGAGCGCGTATTTTATGACCAAGATAGGATGATGCTTTTAGTGTACCGAGTAGGTACATGTAATCCTTTTTAGTTACTTGTTCCCGCCTAATCTGGCATTAATCAAGACCAGAATTCGACGGTAAACCATTTCAAAATCGGTTTAGAAATGGCTGAGTTATCCACGGAAAACCCCTTTTAGATTATCTTCAAAAATATTGCCGTGATGTCGTAACCATGTGCACGCAGAACTTCTAGAATGTTCTAGAACATTCGACTACGTTATTATTAGCTACGTGCTGATTGGCTATTGCTCGACCGATGATTGGTTGAAGCCTGCGCCTATGACGTCACGAGTAGTATAAAAGGAGACGAAATCCAGAACTCGAGAGCATCCTCGGCCCGGGGCCGAATAGGTTGGATCTGTATTCAGGCTACTGCCAGCAAGACGGGAATTAAACAGATGACTTCGGTCTCGAAGGTTTCTTTTCCTTAGCCACTGCAGTAATCCAACCTACCGCACTAAAACAATTTTGTATCTCCCGTTTGTGCGGGAGCATTTTTGGAACTTTTAAATATTGTTTACGAATACATCAAGAACTAACTCGGAACACAAACTTGCGGTGAGGCCTTTCCCGGCCTGAAAATGTAATTCTACAGATGTAGAGGCAGCGATGTTCTTTGGTGGATGACTCACTGGATCTGCCGGCCACGCCAAAAAGTGGTTATCCAACTGTCTCCACACTGATGTCGTGCAGGTTTACCTAAACTTTTTGACGTCAGCAAGTAAACATTGCCCCGTACGTCATAAGAGCTAACTGACGTACCCCGCACCGTTAAGCTTAGTTTTGTATCTCCATCCGTATTCAACAACCCCCGCTTATGATCGGGTTGTTGGCAACTTCCATCCATACCACTGGTGTACGGGAACTTTCGTCTTAGCAGTAATGTTATTGTATCTCTTACTGACTACTCGTTAGACATTCTATGTTTGTGATTACAGTCCTGAGTTCTATCTGCTCCCGTCATGAACTGCTTGCGGGAACCCTGTTGGCGGAAACTGGCATGCGGGAACTTTCCAGCTTCCAGAGAACGCATCAGCTCACATCAAACCAAGGATGACGTACCAATTTCAGTAACACGATAGCCTATGCTTAAGAATGGCTACCGATTATTCAAGTAACTATAATTGCCATTTTAATTATTCCGATAATTACATCTTTAATAATTATAGGGTATCTGTATAAACGGTCCCGATGACTAAAAGGCACCGTAACGGTCTTAGGACCGCTAGTTATAATTTCTGTATCTGTTTATAGTTATTCTTATTTTCTGTAAGGTGTCTCTACTAACCACACCGTAGTAGGTTCCTCGACCTGTACTTTATATATTATTCTTATCATTTTACATTGTATTGTTAATTTGGTTAGTTCTATATATGGCAAGTGGCATTAGTTTCTATGTTTTGCTTAGTTATAGAAAAATATAGGACTGCAGTGCACGTAGGAAGCGCTATACAGCAACATTCGAACATGCAGCACATTCTTCCGCCACCAACAATTCTCCCTCCCGAATTTAGCGGGGAGAGTGACTGGACCAATTATAAAATACAGTTCGAGATAATAAGTCGAACTAACCACTGAAACGATCAGTAGATGGGTGAATATCTCGCTGCAAAGCTTTCCGGAAAGCCCTTCAAGTTCTTGCGGATCTCGGGACTGATTATACACCCACTTACACCCAATTGGAACGATCACTAACTGAACGATTTGGCGACACGGTTCTCGGAGAAACAAGCCGCTTACAACTTAAAAAATCTCTGATGACATGCGAAAGAAACTCTACCTGAGCTAGCTAGTCGAATCAGGAGACTAGTCACCCGCGCATATCCTAGCACCAATTTAGAAGGCGTAACGCATCTCCATCTTGACACTTTCATCGATGCGTTAAGCGGTGAACCCGCCCTGAAAGAAAACCTATTTCTTGCCGACCACAGGAGTTTGGTCCAATTAACGGCCACTGTGGTCCGCATAGAAAACTTTCTGGAGGGGGAGAGGAACAACCGACGCCAACTTCACCCTATCAATGAGGTAGAGGGTGCAGCTATCACCACGTCCACCAACGCTCCCCCGCCCCCCAGATCATCAACACCTACCGCACCAGCACTACAGCAAACAAATTCAGAATGGAGCCCCTGGGCGCGGGAACCAGCACAACAATAACAATAATAGCAACATGAAGGGACGTATGGACGAGATCAATAAACAGATCTCAGCATTGACAAATTTAGTAACCACAATCAGCACGAACCCCGCCACCACTTGCTATAGAACAGCGAACACCACTAACACCGCACCGCCACAAAACACTTGTTTCGGATGCGGTCAGACAGGCCATTGGAGGGAACAGTGTCCTATCCGACCTCCATCTGTAATGCCTGCCCCTGACCACAGCACACCGCAACTGGAGAAGCCATCAAACTCTTAAGGGCACCAATAGAAGAGTCACCTCGGGGCCCGTATTCGCTTCCCAGCTCAACTGCGGCCCCTGTACAACAACGTCTGATAGCCAACTATTACCAACCAAATTCAACTTTTACACATGTACCAAAACGCACGGCTTCACATATGTCGATGCCCATGATGCCTCCCAAATCTGCAGCATCTCCCTCTAGCTCCGCACATAACAAGCATTCTTTCCTTTGTAAAACGGGTAGGTTGCCGCTGAAACAACGTTTTTACAAGCACCACATCCCGCCACCAAGACACTAAATTCTCGGTGTCCCTTGGTGGTATGCAAAACACCGTCCCACACAACATCATCTCCCGCATCCAAAGACAGGAGCGACTCAGGAGGGATGGTTAACTCCACCTCATGGATTCGCAAACGCCAACGTAGACGGGGAGACACACGTCCCTGGTGGCGTCACTGTTTCTTCTGTGCCTCACCAAAGCATCCAATAAAACATTGCAAGAAATGGCTCGCACAGGTAGAGCTTATCTGCCATCCCGTATGCACCACTGTTTACACTAATACTGCATACCCAGAAACAGCAACATCTCCATCATCATTGCTACCCCCAGCTCCGTCTTTGCCACAGCCCTCACGGCAGCGAAGACCGCAGACTGGCCCCTTCCTCACTCAGCCATCCACCACATTAAAAGAAGCCATTCAGAAACAGACCAATTATATACAGAATGATTCGGCTCCGACACCATTGTCACGGGTGGCGTCATTGGAAACTCTTCCACAGGTACACCGCAAAGTGATATACAAATGTGCCTGTCTGTTTAGCGGTGTTTCCACCAGTGCCACCGTTGACACTGGTGCTTCAATCACCGTATTCAACAAGCGCTTATATGAGAGCATCCCACCTCATAAACACCCTCCCCTTAAACCTACAAACATTTACCTACAGACGGCTACTGGAGCTGATGTGCCCGTAGCCGGTGTAGTTAATCTAGCCATCCAAAAAGAGGAGATGCAATTCAGACAGCGAGTTGGCATCGCCTCTATTCATAACGATGCCCTCCTTGGCTTTGGTTTCCTCAGTGCCAGCGAAGCCATCATACATTGCAAACAACAGGAACTTGACATACATGACCAACAAATACCTCTTGGACTGGCATCGTCATTATATGACACGTGTGCGGTGATATTATCATGTGCCACCACAGTTGAGCCAGGACAAGATCAAATCGTGTGGGCCACTGCACGACAGTTAGGTAGCAACACACACATCGCCATGCTGGAGCCCGACCCTGATTACATGATCGCCTCACAATGCGCAAGTCCCTGCATGATCGTGGACCCTACTAATAAGGAACATATACCTTTTACAGTGTTCAATGGTACCGCAGACCCCATAAGTCTTGAACCAGTAGTACGCTGCAGTCGTACTTAGTGGACATTACCTCATTGGAATCACCTACACTTACCGACACACAACAGCATGTGACTGATGATTTACCCACAAATTTACATGATTTATATCTACGTGTCACAGTTAGATTACCGCAATCACAGAAACACGAAATTCGGAAACTACTGTACAAATATCGTGATAGTTTTTCCTCCGGAGACATGGATCTTGGAGAAACTCATCTTGTGCAACACTCCACCAACACGGGTAATAATTGCCCATACATCAACCGGTACAATCTCTTCCCATTCATAAAGAAGAGGAAGTACATCAACAAGTTAATGATATGTTGCGGACCGGAATTATCGAGCCCTCAGCATCTCCATGGGCTAGCCCAATAGTACTAGCATGCAAAAAGGATGGAACCTTGTGGTTTTGTATTGACTACCAGCGCCTTAATGATCTTAGCGTCAAGGACGCTTATCCGTTACCTCGGATAGATCAGGCCTTGGATTCTTTGTCCGGAGCCAAGTGGTTTTGTACCCTTGACTTAGCTAGCGGTTACTGGCAAGTGGCCATGGATGAATCTGACATGGAAAAGACCGCATTCGTTTGTAGGGATGGTCTTTTCCAGCTCCGCAAGATGCCCTACGGCTTGTGCAATGCTCCTGGAACTTACGAACGCCTCCTTGAACAGGTATTAACCACCCTGCAATGGGAAATCTGCCTCTGTTACATCGATACTAAAAACACCTTCTGTACGGGCGCCCCTTTACACTCCGTACCGACCATGCTTCACTACGCTTGCTCAGGAACCAAAAAAATCCGGAAGGCCAGGTAGCAAGATGGCAGGAATTCCTGCAGGCCTACAATTTCAATGATGTTCACCATCCCGGCAAATTGCATGGGAATGCAGACGCCCTCAGTAGAGTCAACACAACCATCTCCAGAGTTCCCCAAATTGAGGTGCACAGAGTGGAATCCGGAGAAAATCTCACACGATCAAACAACCTTCGTCACATCCTTAAGGTCTGTGAACAGCTCCACCCCATCACCACCAATGGGGTGGAGGGAGAATGCCTTTGAGCTTGCTTCGTACTGTAGGGTGGATGACTTGCCATCGCTCTCTTCTACCTTGGCAGCATCAACTGCGTACACATCTGCTAGATCAGCAAGACCAGTCGAGTGAGCAAATATGGGTTCCATAGCATGCTATAGAAGGGGTTTAAACAGGAGATATAACCATGCCGATTGTCGGACTGCTGCTCTCCCGTGGTGAGAACGTAATCTCACCCTCCTCTTTAGAGGGGTGACGGGTGGTACAGGACCATATAGAATGGGTCCTCTTCGAGGTGCCCGAGCAGGGCACAACATACATCACGCCAATGTGCTGCATCAACCTCCGGCCAGGCACACAGCAGCTCACTAGTAGAAGTCGGCTGGGACGTGATAGAGTATCTCCCATGTGACAACAGCAACCTATGGAAAGCTATCAGTCCTAGCCTGTTCACACCTGTAAATCGCCTGTTTGACTGGCTGGCCCTCCTGGAGGAGAGTAGGCGGGACGCAGGAGGCTTGACAGACGACGATGAGCTAGATGTCTTCACAGACGAGGATGAGCCAGGTGGCTTCTCAGACATGGATGAGCCAGATGTCATACAGTGGAAAGAGGAGATGGCGCAGAAGTGTAAGACCAAGAAAACCATCCAGTGGCGGACCTACTATCTTGGTGATAAGGTGAAGTTCCAGATGTCATGTCTCAGAAAGCTACTGCCACCCGACATAGTGCTGGATGAGCTCTGTCTAAGAGACGTCTGTCTCGAAACCAGCAAGCTGGCATGGTTCGCCAGGCTCTCCAAAATGAACCCTTCTATGACTCATGAGCAGATTCTGCAGGTGATGCAGGTTTAATCTCCAGGTATACCATGGCAAAATCAGAGTGGCGGAAGCAACCGGAAATATACCCCTCCCTGACAGCTGACGAGGGGGGTACAGTACACGGCTGGCGACTCCAGCAGATAGATACCATCAGACAGAATCTCGTCCATGAGGCAGAAATGTACAGCAGAACGCGCAGGCGATATAAGACAGCCTACAACGTCCTCGCGTGTACATCCACTGCTGCGGGTGTGATTTGAGCCACTCTCGCTACAGGATGGGGGCCATCGTTGCCATCCCGCTGGGTGGCGAGGCACTATCCGCCACTGTCATGGCCACGGGCTTGGGGGTGGGGCAGCCGCAGATCACAAGGAGGCTGGAGAAGCATGCTAAGTACGAGGCACTGGCACAGAGTATGCTACGGACTATCGACTAGTCTGTCAGCAAAGCTCTCGAGGATGGCCAGGTCACCAATGAAGAGTACCACTATATATTGAAGGTCCAATCCCTGTACCGCACGGAGAAACATAAAGTGCGCCAGCAATACCTCAAAGGCTCTATAGGGTGGGTTAATATGGAGGCGTTAAAAAACGAGATGTTACGGCGAGGTCGCCTCGCTGGTCTCTGGAGTCGAGACGACTACAAATAGTGTGCTGCGTTAGCTTTAAGAACACCAGTATAGATGGCCTCCCCAATGACCCTCATGACAGTCATCCGGAGCCAACCGGCCCTCCTGGGTACACTCTTGACTGGCCTGAGAGGCCTACTGGATGATATACCAGAGCTAACACCATTATCCATCACAGTGGATGGACGGTCCCGAACCAGCTTCTCCGTCAACCCACGACCGCTGACCAACCGCCTATCACCATCAAGGATGTGAGGCAAGCTCATACTTGGATGGCTGCACCAAGCCTCTCATACTGGAATCAGCAGCTGAACTTTGCGTGTGGTGTGCCATGGCAGGATATGGAGTAAGTTCCACCCTGCGTCACTCCTATTCTGGTACTCCTGAAGCTGTGCTCATCGCCAGCTGTCTCAGATTCCACGTGGACTTCAAGGTGCGACGAATCCTCCATGAGCTGGGTGCAAGCCTCCCTGACACAAACAATTTCGGCCCGCAACTCAGCAGCCATAGCGTCTCCGCGGCCAGCAAACTACAGAGAGAGTTCAGCGCTCACCCAGACTACCGGTGGCATGGTGGTGACAACAGCGGTCTAGGGGTTATGTACGGTGACCCGAGATGAGACTACTCAGGATTTCCCTATTGAACACCCTGACGAGTAGGCCATCAGAAGACAGCGACATTCTCGTTCGATCCAAACTCCGACCCTGGAGCGCTGGTGCAAAATATGCACATCACTGGCTTGCGGCAGGACTATCTAGATGTGTGGAAGTACTTTGTCCCACACACCACCGCAGGCCTCACACCAGCAGGGATCATTCGGATTAACCAGTCCCTGGAAGCACTGTACTGCCTCCTTACAGCACAGACCAAGCTGCGTCATTCCATAGATGGTGTCAGTGGCGCAGAGGTCCAGGCCATGTTCATCAGTCTCGTTGAGAATATGATCCTCATGGCAGATCCCAGTAGTCTTATTGCTAAGATCCAGCAGGGGTTGCAGAAGGCCCGTCGCAAACTTGACTTTGCTATTTTGCCACACCTACGGTTGATTCCGAGCAACATGATCATG
Source organism: Chaetoderma sp. LZ-2023a (assembly GCA_034401795.1). Classification (NCBI taxonomy): domain Eukaryota; kingdom Metazoa; phylum Mollusca; class Caudofoveata; order Chaetodermatida; family Chaetodermatidae; genus Chaetoderma; species Chaetoderma sp. LZ-2023a. Next base: position 42,451,118 of record CM067374.1, on the reverse strand, counting down.
AACATCGAAGACCTCCAAATCAGGGGCTATAACAACATGATAGTCGAGGGGAGTTCCCCCGGTGTCCACTTCGGCTTCAACACTGCCATCAACGTACCTACGTGTAGTACGAGCCATACAGGCGTTCCGACACTGACACTGCAGCAAGTCGACATGGCAGCTCCATGTGCCCTGATACTGCAGTCAGTCGACACGACACTGCTTCCCATGGTAACTCTACGTGTGGTGTCAGGCCTAGCTATCATGACGCTCGGGATCAGCTTACTCCACCACTAGCAAATCAGCTATAAGACTATCCTGACTCTCTACAGTAGCAGTGGGGACCACGGTGAGACACTGAACCAGGTTGTCATGCCCTACAGCCCCTATACCCGCTGCCAACATGCACATCCAAGGGCTGGAGGGTTCGGCAGCACATCGCTTCCCAGCTTGTAGTATTGCAGAGCCTTGTTTAGCTCTGAGTCCCGTGAGGCAATGGCGGTCTGCAACTGCTGGAACACATCTGACTCATACTCTCGATCCTTGTAGAAACCTTTAGCTCGCAGGAGCTGCTCGACGATACTCCCACCCTCCGGAAGACATCATAGTACTTCTTGCATAGCATGAGCCCAGACATATTTAAGAAGTCTCAATAGAGAGATGAATATTCCTGAGTACCAACCCGGCCACCTGGCAGACGCGGACTGGGAAGATCTTATTAGCTCTCTCGACAGGGGATGCAGATGTTTAACCGCATTGTATACTCAGTGCTTAAACAATGACGTCAATGGTACAGATCGTGAAGTAACTGCCCGAGAGCCAGGCGAATCTTCAGAAGGTGGAGAACCTGATGCAAACCAAGACACAGAAGTTACTGACCAAAGCAAAACCTCTGGCAGTCCATGTCTCCAATAACGTGGCGACGAATGTGGCCATGGTGAAGATGACTGGGGGAAGTGAGGTTCTTCCTGCCGCCACTGTGGCTGTCCTCACTACACTGGTGAGTGGGGTGGCTGGGCACTGTCGAGGAATAACTCACCCCATCCCAATGATCGCCCTCAGTAGTGCCTCCTACACTGTTGCCGCCAAGATCATGGGTGAATGTGTTACACTAATGGAGGCCGTGGTTCTAGGGCTAGCAACGAGTGCAATGGCTGAGATCATCGTCGCCTACGTTTAACCGCTCGGAATAGTGAGAGATGGATCACGAGACCCCTGCAGGTTTAAGCCGTCTGTATATGACTATGACTCTGTCACTCACAGACCTAGAAAGCACAGAGCTAGGCGATCTTGCTCACTTGGGCGAGGCATGCCTCGGTTCAAAGGACACTGTTGCCCCTATCTCCTTCCTACACTTCGATGAGAAGGGAGACCCGCGGGAAATCCGAGGTACAATCCCAGCCCGAGATCTCATCGGGAGCACTGATACGGTAGGACAATCAGCCATTAACAAGGCCAAGACTGTATACAAGGGGATGGGCATCACGGAGAGGGCGACGATGCTCGGTATGCTCGGAGTCGATGAGGCTGGAGCCATCAAGGTTATGGCTGAGTTCCATGCAGAGGACCTGGTTAAGGATCTCCTGAGACCATGGAGTACATTCATCCAGGATGGAGGGAATCACAAGATAGGCACCCTCAGCCTGAACAGTATCACTGTCGACGGCCAAACAGGTGCAGGTGCTGTCGACGGCCTCTGGCTATCAGAGGTGCTGGGGACAGGGTTCTTGACTCTGCCGTATAAGTAAGTCCACAGGATAGTCATGGCTTTGCATGTATCATACAGATACTGGATGTACTAGACTCTGTGGGTGCTGACACAGGCCCTCTATGCTATCTTATCAGCTGCTGCTGCTGGGATTTCATGCTTGATGCCTCCATCGCATCCTTCGTATCTGCCGGAGGTGCAGGATTCCCCGCTCTGCAGGCGAAAGAGCTGGTGCAGGAAGTACTGCCGTTTAGTCTCCCAGATATAGACGAGGCTAACGGCGACCAAGTGCCAACCATCCTCCACATGCATGTCTGTACCATTCGACAGTAGGTCAGCTGATGCTGGCCAGGTGGTGCTGATCATTGCCCCGTCAGTACACGGGAAAAACTTCTTGCTGCGGGCTCTCCTGGCTGAACATCTACACTCTCAATACATCATTCTGGTGTCCGACTCTGCCACTGAGGCGGTTGACAGCAATGATCAATGGTACAATGGCGCAATTACCAAGACACAGAACCTGCAAGCACTGATGGAGAAGCTGCTGACAGTCACCTACCAGAGCAACATCACCAGGCGCATCCGGCACACAAAGATAACTGTCTTCATCCTCTTTCAGAAGTACACCCGCGAGATCTCACCAGACATCCGCCACCATGCCCGGTTGCTATACTTCAGCTCCAAGTCTGGACGTGCCCCGCTCGAGACCATATTTGACAGCCTAGCCCTCAAAGAGACCGAAGGGGACTTTATCGCAGGTGTACAGAGGTCAGCTGAGCTGTACCGCTTCATCTTCAGCAACAAGGAGACAGGTGATCTGTCACACTTCAAGCCATCTCTGGAAAGGCACAGATCTTCACCTACAAGCTGAATCCAGCCAGGAAACTAACCTGCTATACACGTCATTGCTGACAGACTGTCGCAGCTGCTGCAACTTTTTTCATTCATCAGAAGAATGCACGGTCTCAGCTACTTCGTCCGCGATCTCTGCTACTTCGTCAGATGCTTGAGGAATTTCGTCAGAAGCTTGAGGAACTTCGTCAGAAGCTTGAGGAACTTCGTCAGTTTCGTCAGAAGCCTGTCGCTTAGAGTCTAGGGCTCTCTTCTTCTGGAACTTCTCACGGAATATTCACTTTGTCCATGCGGGACGAGCATCTGACTTGCGAGCGGATTTGATGAGGTAGTCCTGGTAGTTATCTGGGAATTTCAGAAATGCTGCCAGATCACTGGCCAATCTCCTGCGCCTTTCCAACAGTGAACTCCTCCTGAGTACCTTCTGCATGACCGGTGTCATGGCCCTCTGCTACAGCGGCACTGACCTCCTCCCTGAAGTAGTTATTTGCTCCAGACTGGAGGCTATCCAGCATATCTCACTCTTCTTGGCTATGGAGGCTAAATATGGCAGCCCACTTCCCAACCATTAGTAGATCTTTGCCATCAACCCTCACCTTTTGGAGAGCTAGAATAACAGGACTGTTGGTTTGGGGCACAGGAGGTAGGTCGAGTGTCCTGCCCTGGGTGCTGTCAAACTTCCAGTAGAGTATCCAAGTCAGGAGTTCTTTTGTACTACGAGCTGGTGCTCCTTCCTCTATGGCGGCCAGTATCTTTGCAATCTCGGCACAGATTCACGAGATCAAGAGCTTGACACTCGAGTTCAAGCTTCAGAGCACAATATAACAGATGGTAGATCTCCCGCAGGTTCTGAACAGGTGGGAGATCATGCAGAGCAACAGCACCGTGGACACCACCTACGTGAACTATGAGTACCGAGTTCTAGGTCCGATGGCTCGTGGCCCAACCTTCTATGTGAAGGGAAAGGGGTACTACGCTGTGGGGTGCAATGAGGGGTTCACGGAATTCGAACTATGGGCAGGTGTCGAGAAACCTGTGGCAGTTCCACCCTTAACCCTCCTCGAGAACACACACATGAATCCGGCTGCCATGCAAGATAGGCTGTTCCTCCGGGTGTACACTGTGCACCTCGCAGATGCAACGATGAATGCTCCAAGACTTCATGTCTGACATGACGAGAAAGAACAGGAGCTGAAGCAAACAGGTTCCAAACAGGGGATCGTGCATGTGGAGCGAGAACACCAGCCGGTCCAGCAACGGCTAATCAACGGGTAGAGCTGACATTGCGTCATGGTGCATCGGACTGTGTTGCTGTTGCGGTCCTGGTTCAGAAGGGAGGAGTCATCCAGCAGGTGGATAAGCTAGATGACTTCAAGCCTGTGGTTGCTGGGACCAAGGTTCTAGGTGAGGTATGCGAGCGGGCTGATTGCCAACTCTACAGACAGAAAACTAAGTCATATGCACTTCTGCGCCTAACCAGTGGAAGCAACGACCACGAGTCGGCACTCGAGGGCCGTCACCACCTCGGGGGCTGGGACATCCCAATCAGGGCAACCGGCTCAGCTTCAACATCGGAAACCTCATAGCTGGGACTCACTCATTAGGTGTGATGGTACTTTACTTTGGCTATGTTACGGTATGCATGTCGAATACATCAGGTATCCAGCTTGAGCGTGCATAGAGCATGACTCCTGTCGTCACCGCTGCAGCTGCCACCACTATTATAAGCTATAATGTATTGTGACCTGTCGATGCTTCATAGTCGAGCGTTGGCTCATATACAACAGCCCCGTAGTACTCATCGAGACTCTCATCTGCCTCTTTGAGGCTCTGGTTGGCCTGAGCTCGGAGTTGTCGTCGGCGTGCCTCCCTCTGGCACATATGCTCGAGTGCTTTGCTGTACTCAAACTTCTCCTTAGACAGCTTCTCCATCGCCTGGTTATGACGCTCACACTCGACCTCTGCTGCCTTCTTGTCTGATCCCCAGAGCGATATATGAACCAGAGGCTTATGACGATCCAGTCGAGGATACAGATGATGAGGACTATGAGGAGGACTATGATGATGAGGATGATGCAGACGACTATGATGTAGCGGAGACCGCGGGTGAGTATGATGATGTAGACACTGAATCACGCAAGCCAGTACACAGAGCGAAAGGAATCTATCGCACTTTTGTAAAAGGTTATATCGGTCTGCTGGCAGCAGTTGGAGCTCTGATCACTCTGTTCACAATGAAGGCTGGCGAGACGGTCTGCAAGATTGCCAACATTGCTCTCCATGGGGTGGAGAAGATTTCCGAAGCCATACCAGCCATCGCCTCAGGAGTAGGTACGTCCTTCGGAGTCGCAGGCCCTTGGCTACCATATGTTGCCATAGCGCTCGCGGCCATCTGGGCCGCCGAACATTTAAGCCGTACTATATAAGGATGGCGTCTCTGTATGACCTGGTCAAGTCCCTTAACTTCCGAGGGTTGCTTGATAAACTACTGTTCAGTGAGGATCCAGCAGAGATTAGACGCCAGTGTACGGAGGTGTTTGAGGAGGTCTTCAGTGATGGTCGAATGAATGACGGCCATCTGTTCATCTGTTTAGAGATCACCTAGGCCGTGCGTGACAGGACGGGAGTGGACGTCAGTGATTAAATCCGGGAGTTTATCAACCATCTTTCTTGAGGAACTCTACTATCAGTCCCGTGGATATTACCGTGAGGCCCCTCAACTACTCGAGGCTGCACGTCGCAAGGGCCACAACTTCACATTTGAGACAGTTAGCCAGTGGCACAGCCACCAGGCGATGTGACAGATATACAGACCTCGTCCACGGCACATCAGGCATGCCCATTTCAAGAAAACTGTCCCGAACAGAGTTCACCAAGCAGATGTTCTATTCCTTCCACACAACTCGGTTGGTTGTAAGACCTACAAGTATGCCCTCAGCATCGTCGATGTCGCCAGCAGATACAAGGCGGCAGTACCGCTCACAGACAAGTCAGCTGGCCAGGTGGCCCAGGCATTCTAGGGTGTCTACGAGGCTTCGGAAAATCCCCTCCAGTGGTCCGAATTGTTGCAGGTGGATGAGGATAAGGAGTTCATAGGGGAGACTGCAGCCCTCATGCGGAAACACGGTGTAGCAGTTAGGCGAGGCGAGGTAGGGCATCACCATGCCCAGGCTATCGTTGAGCGGTGGAGTCGGACACTGGCAGAGAGACTGTTCTCACACCAATACGCCCAGAAAATGGTGGTGCTGAGTAAATGTTCTAAAGTATGGGTGAGAGGGCTGCCAACTGTGGTGGAGAGATCCAATGCGAGGTTACTAGGCTAATTGGGAAGAAGCTGGTAGAGGCTATCAGACACTCTGCTGGTCAAAGCTCTAGAGGAGCGAACAAGGCAGAGGAGTGCCTACCCCCTGATGCTCTGGTTCGGTACCTATATGAGCCTGGTGAGCTGGAAGGTGGCCGACGGCGTGCAACAGATCCTACCTGGTCGATAGATGTTCACAGGCTTGACAGGTATGTGGAGGCGGCGGGGTGGCCAACACTGTACTACCTGGCACGCCAGCACGGAGTGCCTAGGCGACCATTTGTCGTAGAAGAGCTTCAGCTAGTCCCTGAAGATGCACAGCTACCAGCCCCTAGGGTGCTAACATGATACTCGATGGGCTCTGTGTGGACACCATCTGGTAGCACATATCTCTTATCGTAGTAAGCGGAGAGTCCGAGTTTTTCCTGCGCATACATCACCATACCCTGGTTGCGCATGCGTAGACCTCGATTGGTGGCTCTGACCACTACTCCATGGAGCGATATAGTGCGATAGATAGCAGTAATCTCTAACCCGTGGGAAAGGTACCACTTGAGAGTTGGTGCATACAATACCCTCTTCTTACCAGAGAGTGCACCAACGAACTTGCTAGTTGTAGCCTTTTGTCGACCTGTTTTATCAAGGTATGCAAGCATCTCCGAAGGTATAGTCTCTTCTGGGATCTCGCGATTATAGAAGATGGGAGACATTTCCTCGAACTTTGCCCATAACACTTTAGGTACCTGAATGTCGACCTCAGCAAACCCGAACCAACGATTCGCTAGCAGATCCTGCCTAAAGCATTCAATAGCACTGCTTACACGCCCACCCCACCGTCGTACAGTTTCTTTACCACACGGCATTGCTTGGGCCATGGTTGACAAATACAGAGCATTTGCATCATAACCAAAGAGATGTTGACATACTCACTTACCTTGGCGAATTTGGGTAACCACAGACTACTGATATCTCATGAACACAATGCTCGGTCCCCCAACAACAGCATCCTTTAACATCTCGGAAGCTTCCTTGCCTGGAGAGTAAAGGCTAATATCCGGCTCATGTTCAGCAGTACCACGAAGTAAGTACTGAAGCGACACACTAGGAAGTGACACTGCATCCTTCAGAATGTCAATACCTCATTCTTTGTAGAATTCGCGCATCTTCTCTAAGGCTTCAATGAACGGGCTAACATCCAAGTTGTTGTAATATCGCAACCAGTCAGCAAACGTCTTCATCCCCAGATCTCTGAAGGTCTGCTTACAAGCTTTCCACTCTGACAACTCAAGAAGCTTTGAGCTTGGACCACCACGCAGGATAATCAGGTAGTCCAGGATAATCAAGCTTCTCAGGTGAGTCGAACCATTCATAAGGTAACCAGCTCTTCTGTTGCATGCAACCGTAGGCTTTGATCCATTTCTCATAAGAAACCCCTGGGCCGAGGTAGTTGATTATATCGAGAAACCTCAGTTCAGGCGTAATGAGGAACATTGTCTGGCTCGCCTTCTTGGCGACTTTCACCATTCCTTTGGACGAAGTAGTAAGTTCATCCACGAAGTACTTCTTGATGAGGTTCAGGTCGTACCGCCCAGAGTTGAACCCGAGCACAGGCACCTGGTCACACCACTCATTAATAAGTCACTGCTGTCATTTTGGTAGCTTGTCCAAGTCTGCGAATAGATACTGTGACCGAACCCTTGCACGGATCGTGGAGGCTCGTAGTTGGATCTCCTGCATGAACTCTGAGATCAGCACTTTGGAGTTAGCATTGCAGAGGTGAGTTGGCGAGCTCACGCTACCGTCTAAGTAGCAGCCGACTGACACCGAGATTGGTATGTGGGCACTCTCGATGGTGAAACTCTCTGTAGGGTGGTTCTTGATCCCATCTAGTAGGGCTTCAAAGTCATAGACAATAAAGTGTGGGTATGGTACTGTCCGCACAGGGGTGTGAACACTTGGACAGCGTTTTATACAGCACTCCCACTGTACCACAAGCATGCGTCCAGATGCTCTCAGTTTCTCGTCTCTCGCGACCGTCTTGTGGTATCCTTGATCAGCATCCTCACCTCGCTGGTGTTGCGAACATCCATGCCAGTGACAGCCATGCAACTGGTATACTGTGTCAGTTGTTGGATCATAACCATCTACGGGAGCCCCCTCAATCCAACGCTCACCACCGTGACCACACTTTGCATGGTGTATATGAATTCCACGGTTTCTCGACTCATATTCAATCCAACGAGTAGCCACAGAACTGGCCGGTTGGTATGGATAGAAGGCCTTCTCGTATGGTGACTGCGGTGCCACTACCTTCTCCCCAGGGCAATCGATGATCGTTTTTCCCCCTGCTACATGCTTGGGTGAACTGCTGTTGACAGCGCCCACAGCTGAATGTCGGGGCTAGCTTGGATATCTCCTTAATGAAGAAGGTCATATACTCCAATGGCCATGATGCTCGGATAGAGAGCAGGTTTCTTGGCCTGATGCCCTCTTCAGTCGGCTCATAAACACAAATCCCTGTCTTCACAAATAACTCTACCTTGTCCAGCTGGTCTAGGGACGTCTTTGGTACGTCAGTCACAGGCCTGTTCAGGCCATAGAACTGTTTAACAAGCTCTCGTGCCGGAGCTGTACTTCTATCAGCTCTTGCACCCTGCTGGACTGCTAGACATCTCCAGAGGCACATGTTATCTTTGTAGGTATCGAGTGCCACCATTCCCTTCCCCCATCAGTGAAAGACCGGGAGGTGGCCTGCCCCTAGCAGATGCTGGCGGTTGATCACAACCTTTACCTCAACGTTGATTGATCTGACGAAGGCCCACGCGGTATTGGGCCGATCGATATTGGCTGGGTCAAGGCAGGCTTGCTCTCTGCCCTCCACCCAAGTCTGGGTCCCGGAAGAGCATTACCCTACCATACTCGATGTGGCGGGTTTGATAGGTGTGGGTATACCGAAGGTAGAAGGCGTTCATGATCCGACCTGTAATGTCTCCTTCTATCCCTCTGAAGAATGTCCAGCATACTGTTCGCCATCCTCTTTCCTCTGTCTCCCTCTCACCGAGATGCTCGTTGAGAATCTGCAGACCTTTTCGCCTCATACTCCAGGCTAGGGTTTTAGATCTCGGTCCCCTCATTAATTGTCTTCTGATTCGGTGTAGAAGAGGTAGACGTTCTTGTGGATGGCTTGCCATCCGAGTTGCTACAGCTTTGGCCCGTAAGCTGGCATTCGTCTCCTCATACAACTGATGACTCTCACGAAGCAGCTGTGCTTTCTTGTGAGGGTTCCATGGATCCTCAAAGGTAAGCACCAGAAACCTCCCTGTCTGTTTTGCTCTGGAGAGTTGCTCTAACAACCCCTCGAGAAGGGTGGGGAGTCGCTTTTGCCACTCCTCGGCATTGGCGTGTGCAATCATCTGGAGCAGGTCGGCTTTGCGGGCGTTAGAATAGCCTCTAAGACCGAGTTGCTTTGTCATCACTCGAAGCTGTGTTACAGTAACCATGATGCAAGGTCTATATATTAGATCTTAAACATTTCAGACCATCTTCGAGGGTGTTACAGTAACCATGATGCAAGGTCTATATATTAGATCTTAAACCTTTCTGACCATCTTCGAGGGTATTACAGTAAGTGGCGATCAGTACCTGTGGGTGGTGTATATCCCTGTGGATGCCTGTCTCTAAAGGGGTGTTCAGACCCTAATATGTGTGGCGATCAGTACCTGTGGGTGGTGTATATCCCTGTGGATGCCTGTCTCTAGATGGGTGTTCAGACCAAATTATGTGTGGCGATCAGTACCTGTGGGTGGTGTATATCCCTGTGGATGTCTGTCTCTAAATGCGTGGCATGACACGTTTAAGTTCTTCCATAACTAAACTGAACTTTCTCCTGGCACAGACCTTCTTGTAGTTCATTATGTTGGAATGTTTACGATCCCCGCATGCTTTACATAGTCCACAGTCTGTATAAATACCTGCCCCGCATCCTCTGCATGGCTTCGGCTCAACAGCAGCCTTCTGAAACTGAGCATTGTGTGTCGCACAATATTCTCCAACACAGTTCCTTAAGCATCGAAAAGGCTTACCTCGCAAAAGCCATTTGCATGTATTATAATGCATGTTTGATAAAGTCTATATCAAGATCTTAAACCTTGGGCTGATGGGTGTGTATGCCTCTTTTCCGGTAGTTGCGATAATTTAGCCCCGCACTCCGGCAAGGTTGTGTAAGATTGGCCAACATACATAATGGGCCTCATATTCCTAAGTTATTGTCTCTCTTCATGTTACACTACGCCGTATGTCTTCTTAATTGTTTGGATCAGTACCTGTGGGTGGTGTATATCCCTGTGGATGCCTGTCTCTAAATGGGCGTTCAGACCCTATTATGTGTGGCGATCAGTACTTGTGGGTGGTGTATATCCCTGTATATCCCTGTTGATGCCTGTCTCTAGATGGGTGTTCAGACCAAATTATGTGTGGCGATCAGTACCTGTGGGTGGTGTATATCGCTGTGGATGCCTGTCTCTAAAGGGGCGTTCAGACCCTATTATGTGTAGCGATCAGTACATGTGGGTGGTGTATATCCCTGTGGATGTCTGTCTCTAAATGCGTGGCATGACGCGTTTAAGTTCTTCCATAACTAAACTGAACTTTCTCCTGGCACAGACCTTCTTGTAGTTCATTATGTTGGAATGTTTACGATCCCAGCATGCTTTACATAGTCCACAGTCTGTATAAATACCTGCCCCGCATCCTCTGCATGGCTTCGGCTCAACAGCAGCCTTCTGAAATTGAGCATTGTGTGTCGCACAATATTCTCCAACACAGTTCCTTAAGCATCGAAAAGGCTTACCTCGCAAAAGCCATTTGCATGTATTATAATGCATGTTTGATAAAGTCTATATCAAGATCTTAAACCTTGGGCTGATGGGTGTGGTAACTAGGGCATGGCTATATTGTATGTATCTGTGTGGTCCATGACCCTATGCCACAGGAATTGAGAGGTAGGTGGGAGCCGCGGATCATGGAACAGTTGCCTGTGGAGGGAGGTGGTATTTTTCTACTACCGGCTATCCTACTCCACTACATCTGCACCCGTAGTGTCTGAAGCGATCACGGCCAGTCAGCCAATATCGGTAGTTATCATGACGCCTACGGAGATGGAGATTCCAAGCTACCCGCAGTCGCCATCTCCTCCTGACCTGACCATAGACGAGGGACTGGGACCATCGCAGCCTACATCTATTAGCATCCCGTGTCATCCAGCAGCCGCATCCCAGTCTTTCTGGTCCAGCCATCAGGTAGGGGACTACGCCTGACCGACCATATGCAGGAAAAAGATGAATCGCTCACACGCAGGACATCCAGCCCGTGCCCAATGTCACTGCAAATCGCCTCTTGAAGTACGCCGAGTCTCAGAAGAACTCATCACCTGTCGCATCCGCTCCCGCATCATTGCCTCGACCTACAATTCAACTCACCACCATCGCCACGACAACCACCACAGCCGACACGACCATCACGAAGACCGCAGCATCAACCGCCTCAACACCCACTAGCACTACTGCTGTCGTACGAACAGACAATCTAACACCCACAGTAACTGTGAGAGACATTATAGACGCTCATATTCCCGCAAATATCACTTCAGACATTTCCGAATGTGCCAGTGATAATGAACGCATCTCAGCAGTAATAATTCATCCACTGCGACCAACCACCATCAGTCGCGGGACCCAGACTCAGTGGGGAAATTTTTCAGCAGAGGTGTGATCATTTGGTGATACAGTAGAACATCAGTGGTGCAACTCATGGAAAATTACTAATTATTTATTTATTTTTGAAATATTTTTCTTTTTATTATATATGTTAGATCAATTGAATCCCGTCCCTGGGATGACTACGGTTATCCCACACAGCTGCGCAACTTAGTTGCCCAGCTGCGTCCCACACAAAATGAGCACTGCGGACTCTGGTGTTGTAAGAATGTCGTGTGCGATGGAGAATGTACAACAACCTGTAGTGCAATAGTGTCATAATCCCGTCATGCAGTCTCAGCTATGCTGAGGCTGCCTGATAAACTAACTTTTCAGTTATTATTATGTTCTATTTTTTTTATTATTTTTCTTCCTGTCTTAGATGTTTTTATATTAAAAATAATTCCAAGTCAAAAATTAAAACTAAAAGGATGCTTCACCTCTCCTCTTTGGCACCTCTATGTGCTCTGTCTCTTAAATACGCGTCTATTGCATCACTACTGCTCTTCGGCCACGTGCCTACACGGGAAGTCTATAATTCCCGCCTAGCGTACGTCCATGCGTCGATCCGCAATGCGTGATCGTTTGCCACGGATGTCAAACTAGGAGGGGGTGGTGTAGTTCGGATCGACCGGTTGGGTACCAGCCGTACCAGCTAAGCTGGGTATGCGCCGTCAGTCCTGGATTCGTTCCCTGAACACGCCCCCTGGGTAGAGCTATAAGCATATATGAGCCTATGAGAGAGATAGCATTGTAAAAACGACTAAGTTCGTTAAAGCGCATAGCGCGCATGAACACGCTTAATACTATTTTTGACAGAGCGCATATTTTACGACCAAGATAGGATGACGCTTTTAGTGCACTGAGTAGGTACATATAATCCTTTTTAATCACTTGTTCCCGCCGATTCTGGCAATAGTCAAGACCAGAATTCGACGGGCTTTCCGAATCTGTAAACCATCTCAAAATCGGTTCGGAAATGGCTGAGTTATCCACGGAAACCCCCCTTTTGATTATCTTCAAAATATTGCCGTGATGTCATAACCACGTGTGCGCAGAACTTCTAGAATGTTCTAAATCATTTGACTATGTTATTATTAGCTACGCGCTGATTGGCTATTGCTCGACCGATGATTGGTTGAAGCCTGCGCCTATGACGTCACGAGTAGTATAAAGGAGACGAAATCCAGAACTCGAGAGCATCCTCGGCCAGGGTCCGAATAAGTTGGATCTGTATTCAGACTACTGCCAGCAAGATGGGCAGTAAGCAGATGACTTCGGTCTCGAAGGTTTCTCTTCCGTATCCACTGCAGTAATCCAACCCACCGCACTAAAACAATTTTGTATCTCCCGTTTGTGCAGGAGCATTTTTGGAACTTTTAAATATTGTTTACGAATACATCAAGAACTAACTCGGAACACAAACTTGCGGTGAGGCCTTTCCCGGCCTGAAAATGTGATTCTACAGATGTAGAGGCAGCGATGTTCTTTGGTGGATGACTCGCCGGATCTGCCGGCCATGCCAAAAAGTGGTTATCCAACCGTCTCTGCACTGATGTTGTGCAGGTTTACCTAAACTTTTTGACCTCAGCAAGTAAACTTTGCCCAGTACGTCATAAGAGCTAACTGACGTGCCCTGCACAGTTAAGCTTAGGTATGTATCTCCATCCGTATTCAACAACCCCGCGTATGATTGGGTTGTTGGCAACTTCGATCCATACCATCGGCATATGGGAACTTTTGTCTTAGCAGTAATGTTATTGTATCTCTTACTGACTACTCGTTAGACATTCTATATTGTGATTACAGTCCTGAGTTCAATCCGCCGCCATCAGGGACTGCTCAAGGGAATCCTGTTTGTGGAAACTGGCCATGCGGGAACTTTCCAGCTTCCAGAGAATGCATCAACTCACGTCAAACCAAGGATGACGTACATATTTCAGTAACACGATAGCCCATGCTTAAGAATGGCTACCGATTATTCAAGTAACTATAATTGACATTTTAATTATTCCGATAATTACATCTTTAATAATGATACCATATCTGTATAAATGGTCCCGATGACTAAAAGGCGCCATAACGGTCTTAGGACCACTAGTTATAATTTATGTATCTGTTTATAGTTATTCTTATTTTCTGTAAGGTTTCTCTACTAACCGTACCGTAGTATGTTCCTCAACCTGTACTTTATATATTATTCTGATCATTTTACATTGTAGTGTTAATTTGGTTAGTTCTATATATGGCAAGTGCCCATTAGTTTCTATGTTTTGTTTAGTTATAGAAAACTGTAGGACTGCAGTGCACGTAGGAAACACTATACAGCAACATTCGTATATGCAGCACATTCTCCCGCTACCAACAAATTTTCACTGAGGTCGCTGTCCGTGCTAAAACTCTGTTTAGCCTGGCATGCTACCGACTAAAAGCCTTTCTATTCAGCTCGATAGGATAGGTTTAATATGATGAGAGACAATCTCTTCGGCAGGAGACGCATAGTGTATGCCTCTTTTCCGGTAGTTGCGATAATTTAGCCCCGCACTCCGGCAAGGTTGTGTAAGATTGGCCAACATACCTAATGGGCCTCATATTTCTATGTTATTGTCTCTCTTCATGTTACACTAAGCCGTATGTCTTCTTAATTGTTTGGATGTCCCTATCCGCACCATGGACTGATCCGTCCCTGGGAAACTATTGGGGCTTCCAAGCGGTGATGGCAGGGTGTTGTGTCCCACACATTCCCCGCGTATCTTCGGATACTTAGTAGTTAGTTACCCTTGCCAAGGTAGGAAGCACTGCTAAAACATATCTTAATTTTTATTTTTATTTTATCTGCTAAACAATCCTCCTGCACCGCAGCGCATAACTGGGCAACTTGCGTTTAAACCTAACGTCGGATTAAAAGGTTAGCTCTGTAGGACCTGGTGACGGGTGAGATGTGCATCCCCCACCGAATTCCATAAGAATGTCTGGGCATGATATTAAGATCTACCACGCTCTCAAGGGAAGGATATTCACGGTGGGTATTCGTCTCTCTTACCACCACCATAACGACAGATCAGTTCCCTAAAAATGCTTTTGTGAAAAGTAACCAATGTCCTGTGACGTTTTATGTGGTTACGGAGCGAGATGTCCGGATGCTTACCCAGTTCTGAGATCTTGCAAAGTAACATGTATGCACGCTGTCTTCAGTATTGATGTCTTAGGGCATCCATTCTCAATGACAGCCATATCTAAAAGTTAGGTAGACGCCGGAGATTTGCGGCATAAGATAGTTCTTGTCTCTAAAAACTAAATATTAGGTTAGGCATAGAAGAAGACCAGCATAAATAAAAGCGACAACTACCAATTCAGCATATTGGAAACTACATAAGACTGTGATGTGGGAATCCTTCGGGAATCGCTCGTCCCGTCTTCACGTAAAACAGCACGCAAACTTATTGTCATAATTTCACTAGGTATGAACTTTTCTTTATAGCATTTTGGTTGAATATTAGAGTAAGCCTTTTCAGCCAATACTCTTCTCCCGCTTTAAGCGATGGCGACATTTTCCTGTGACGGAGGCTCGCACGAGGCACTTGCCTCTCGCAAGGATTCAGTGACGACGGCCCACGCGAGGCTAATACTCTTCACCCAAACTAGCACTAGGAGTAGTGGCCACGTGAGGCACATGATTTTCCGACACTACAAAAGATAATTTTCTTTCCTTTCAGCTTATATTAAGTTAATTAGTTATCTCATGTGCGGGAGCCTCCCTTATGGGGATACCTCTGCGGACCTACGTTTAAAAGTTCATCAGGCTGTCTCCATGTCTTGTATTTTCGTATGCTCAATATAGTTATCTAGCATACTTGACGTTCTGTTTAAGTAAAAATATTGTATAGACCTATGTGAATGAGGTCACCAAATCAAATCTTGTAAGTCCATAGATCACAAATTTGCTTTGGACAGGCATACTGGTGACACAAATTCTTGGGATGAGACTGTAGTGTTTAATGTTCGCGACGATGGTCGCACGGCCCCACCAGAACGATTGAGTTCCACCGGCCTTAGGTGCCGGTCTTTGTTACCCATAGGGCAGTATCGCATGTGATCTGTAACCCCGAGACAGGAAGCTAACCAGCATCATCATTCATCGTGCACTTGCGGCGCGGCGAGTCGACACCAGACACCGGAATGGCACAACACTACCCCGTGAGCTACAATCGTTTCTCTTGTCACAGAGTTCTAAAATAGACTGTTTTGTGTCAATTTCCCGACATAAGTATGCAGTTCGCCACCTGGATGGGTTCTTTTTGTCTCATTGAATATCACACGTATCACTACAGCAAAAGCAGTGTTGCCGGAAATCGAATATCTCACCAGAATCTCTTGACAATGAACGTCTTGTGACCTTTCGTGGGATTTTTGAATCAGTTTCTCCATCAGTTTGACGTTTGTAACGATCAGTTTGTCTAGATGATGTGTATCCAGACACGCAAGTTTTGTGACATATAATAGTTAGTTCGCTGTTCTGATCTAACGATTTCTGAAGCTCAAAATGTTTTTCATCACCGTATATCTTGCTACATCTTATAATGTTACTTATTCGAACAGCTGTCGACGATGATTAAAGCTTCCCTCTTTGTTTGTCAACTGAACTTCCAATTGAAGAAGCACACTTCACGATCGGATTCCATCACATATAGGGCTTAAACAAACTCAAGTATATATGCACCAGCAGTGACGTAGTGAAGATGGAGGGGTCAGGGGGAGAATTCCGTGTATTTGATTGCTGAGCATATCTTAAAATATAGCCATAGTTTGTCCAAACGTAAGATATTATAGCAGACGACCATGTAGAAAATAGTTTGACATCATAAAATACGAAAACGCGTTTTCAATTTACTTTAACTGACACTTACTGAAATTACCCCGGGCCATGTATTATTATAAAAATTATGGCTAAAGCTTTTGTTTACTAATTATTGTGTGGCCAGGAAAGGGTTATTATTTTTATTTAGTTCTATTACAGTGAGATACATATTGTATGTCTCTATCTGTAGATATACAATTAAAACAATTTGTATTTTCAAGTAGGCCTTTCCTAATGTAATAGTCGGACTTTGAGTGAGAAAATTCAACAAATGCGTTAATAAGCATGGGCAGGAAAGGGCTAATTTTTATCAAAATTATATTAAAATAAACTGTACAATAACTCGCCTATGAACATACATTACCACAAGTATATTTAATACCTTTGGTATGAGTACTTCACAAGGAATAATGGAAAAATTAGCATATTTAGTTTTTTCCGGAAAACGGGAAGAAAAGGGTTAATATCTGTAATTGCTCAAGGGCGTGGAACGGTCATCCCCACCCCACCCCCTAAATTATCAGATTTACCAAAAAAATCAGCTTGTGGCTCCCGGACTATACGAAAGTGTGTTCAGATTAGTTTCAAAAGATTCAACATATGTGACATTAGCTTACGTTAATTGATTATGAAGTTATGTACTTGAGCAATAGATCGGATCCCGCCATTAAATTTTCTTAACCATTGAAATCCTGAATCAAATTCTCTGTCTCAAAGACCTTACTTTGTAATCTTCTGTTGCCGTACGTTACGGATTCTGGTTAAATTAGTTTCAAAGTATTCAACAGGATGTTTCTAGCATCGTGCATTAGGCCTATTTCATTTTGTCATTTGAGTCCGGTTTTAGACGTTAGGAAGACGCCTGATGACATCGTCTGGTTTCATTGGTGTGCTCTTATTAGGAACTCTCTCCAGAATCTCCCAGGGATTCAGGACGGGTGTGGGTGGATGGATTGGGGATGGGGCGTAGGGTCACGGGTGAGGTTAACATACTAGTGCTGTCATTTTCAATTAATGATGGAACAAATAATATACCATTATTAGGCCTATAACGCTATATAGACATTATTAAGAGGATTCAATTGCCCATCGTGTTATATTTATCATGGATAAACATGAAATTTAAGATAGCCTCTAATATTATTTCTTTATCTATATCAAACAATTAGCACAGCTGAATATAGCGTGTACATGGTTACTGCGAATTCACTACTGACAATGGAGGGATCCGACCTGTCACTCTAGCAGGTGACGTCATAATCAATTACGTCACTAGTTAACTGACACCTCAATCATAATGACTCCGTGAATAATGAAAAGGTCTGTCAAGTGTACGAATTGTATGTCTTTGTTGGATATACAATTTAAAATAAATTGTTTCATATTTTGGAATTAATTTGACTACGAGATGTTGCTGCCATAGGTTGCATAGATCATTTGTTGCGTATGGCTTTAATTTTTCCATACGTCTTGAATAGCCGTGAGATCAATCTTGAATCGAGATACAAACATACAATGTGTTAATAATGAAAGAACGTGTTAGTACCTCATGTCTCATACTACGTGTTTTTTTAGAACTATTCAAAATTTCTATTGAATTATCACCTATGTTACTCGCTAGAAGATTTCACTTTGTAGTTGCGAATGCGCACATCTTTGTGCTCTGGATACAATATTGTATCATTTCCTAGTTCTTAACCGAGTGGACATATGTACTAATTCCCTTGGGCAATTATTAGAATATCATGTTTTGGTGCGTGAGTGCTTTATGCATATTTATGGTGTGTTCGCGCATTACTCATATTAACATTAAACATGTCCGCTTCATTCGCTTTAAGGTCATGTGATGTTAGATTTTGTCTATGCATGTTTCCTCGCGAACTAAGAATGTCATCAGTGGAATATGTGGTTGAATGTGTCTGTATCGATGGAAATCCGTTACTGATCCATCATCCACAAGGGTGTCCTACTTTTTTCGCATATGTACCCACACACACGCACGCACCTGATGCACCAACACACGCACGTACTGCGCATACCATCACGGAATATTTTGATAATTTGTTGCTGAACATTTTGATAATTTGAGTGGTAGCTGAATATTTTGATAATTGGTTGCTGAATATTATGATAATCCAGTTGCTGAATATTTTGATTGGTTGCTGAATAAATTGATTGGTTGCTGAATATTTTGAAAACGATTTGACTGTGTAAATTTTAATTTCTTATTAGGCGATGTTAGGTAAGAGAGAGGTGGTCTGATAACGGAGGTCGAAGGAGGAGGGAGGAATGCTATCTCGGCCACCCTCTGCTCGGCATTGTTCTCCGCGCATGAGCATGCTTTTATTCGGCTGGTGGTCCTTTAAGAAAATGCCTAAAGGTGGTCGCTCATAGAGGTGTCACGAGGGATGCGGAGGATGGCTGACGTATGCTAGCCTATTCGCCGAGGCAACGTCTTCCGCGATATCTCTGTACAAATATTTTGAAAATAATTGATTGTATGCCGCTGTTGGTTTAGTCACCATTAACCTCCTTCTTGGTTTAAGTCCTTTAAAAAATGGCAGTCATTTAATTATTAAATTTTCAAAATTGTTATGGAAATGGTCATCATTGACGATCGATGTTGTATAATATTATATAGATAGTTTTATTTACCATGTTTATGTCTTTAAAGCGTCAATCATTTAATTATTAAATTTTTTTTAAATATGAACAAACTCCCTGTCATTTAATTTTCAGAAAAATCAGAGCGTTGTGTTACACGGGTTATAGTGATCTACGTTGTGTGTGTATATATATATATATATATATATATATATATATATATTTATATATATATATATATATATATATATATATATATATATATATATATATATATATATATATATATATATATATATATATAATTTTATCCTACGTATTTAAGGCGATTCTTTAAAGTGGAAGTCATTTAATTATTAAAATTTCAAAAATATGAGCAAAATGTGTTCCCAGTCATTAAATTTTCAAAAATCAGACACGTACACAGTAATTTTTCCTATGCTATTATATAGATAGTGTTATCTATCGTATTTATGTCTTTAAAATGGCAGTCATTTAATTATAAAATTTTCTAAAATATGAACAAAATGCGTTCCTAGTAAATGGCAATGCATTAAACGACCACGAACAATAGCGTACAGATGCCCATTTAGAACAGTTGCATCCATCGACCACTTTTGACGGATAAGAATGTGTGCTTGCGTATGCATGTGTGACGAGGGCTGTTGTGCCTTATTACATTATTTTATTTTTTTGAACAGATAAAGAGTTTTCTTTCAAATGATGTGTGGGCCCTGAAAAGGGCCGTGTTTTGAGATAGGTCTCAGTCTTTTCAGATCCGCACAGGCGTGGTTGTCAGTTTGGTAACAAACTGCGTCATGTTTGCTTTTTGTATATCAGTCGGAGTATCACCGATTAAAGGACACCCATGCGGATACTGTTTGATTAGTAATAGACAATAGCACTCCTTGCAGGTGTACACCATCTCTTTAGGTTCTGTTTTCTTGATCATACACCAACAGACCCTCTCATGTTTCGACCGTCGGCATATGGTGTCGCGGATGTCAATGGAACACCAACGACATCGCACATACTGGGTATGATCCATCAAAGTTTGTACTGCTAGCCCTTTTAGCCAAATGTACATTAACATTTACATTTATACCACATCGCTCTACTACAAAAAAAATATATAAGGAATATCACGTGAGATGAAATCTGACTGCCTAAGGCTATCTAACTACTCTGCAGTTACACGTCCAACCACTTTGTGATGTTTAAACTGGAATGAGAAAATGGATTGAATTTGTATCGTTAATAGGAATATATGTACTGCGGCCACAAATCCGCAACACGCGCCCGCAAATCCGCAACACGCGGCCCGCATGCGGCTGCACATGTACGCATGCATTTTGGCGTGTATGCGTGTTCAGGTATGTGCATATACTTGTTGCCATCCGCAACACGAGCCCGCAAATCCGCAACACGCGCCCGCCCGCATGCGGCCGCACATGTACGCATGCATTTTGGCGTGTATGCGTGTTCAGGCATGCGCATATACGTGTTGCCATCCGCAACATGCACCCGCAAATCCGCAACTCATGGCCCGCATGCGCCCGCACATGTACGCATGCATTTTGGCGTGTATGCGTGTTCAGGTATGTGCATATACTTGTTGCCATCCGCAACACGAGCCCGCAAACCCGCAACACGCGCCTGCATGCGGCCGCACATGTAAGCATGCATTTTGGCGTGTATGTGTGTTCAGGCATGCGCATATACTTGTTTCCATCTGCAACATGCGCCCACAAATCCGCAACACAATTTAGCCGAATGTACATTAACATTTACATTTATACTACATCGCTCTACTACAAAAAAAAAATGTAAGGAATATCGCGTGAGATGACCATTGTCCTATCAAAAACTGTCGCGTACTGGCCTCCATATAATGACACATACATGCAGGTGAAAATCTTGGATATGTTCATGGGCTAGACGTGATGGATCAGTTTGTTAAATGGTTTACGCACATAAAAATCTGTGCGTGTTAAAAAACTATCCAGGGAAGTATGTTTTCTCTGACCACCTCGTTATTGTGCATAAAGTATCTATGATTCGCTTTTAATCCTTCAATTTGTATGCAAATGCGTTAACCTTCATCTAAAACCCTCAAACATGAAACTAAGTGGCTTCCTACCATTCATTTAATTTTTTTTAAAAGAGAGCAAAGTACATCTCTATGTGGGTAATATATAGCTAAGCCAAGCGGTGTTGTATGCATAATATTATATAGATAATAATCATGCATCTTGTATTTAAGGAGTGGTCTTTAAAGCGACAGTCATTTAATTATTAAATTTTAAAAATAGTTATAAAAATGGTGGGAACAATGTCCACCATCGTCATCGTTGACGAATAATGACGAGCACCCTTGTATCGTTTAACATATTAATTAGGTGGTCGATGCGGTCCCTCGTGGTTGTAGTAAAAAAGTATTTTGAAACTAAGCGGAATTGTGGATTCCTATGTCAAATTGTCGCATTGAACAGCACTTTTGTTTGTACGCACGAAGGGGCTAATGCGAATTGTAGCTTCCTATGTCAAATTAGTATCAAAACTATTCGCTTAAACTACCAATGCGTCACGATTTAGGTTTTAAAAATCAGAAAATAACATCCCTGGAATGAGTGTAGAGGTGGTCGCATAACTGAGGTCGAACGAGTGAGGAGGAGGAGGGATGAGGTATGCTAGCGCAGTGCTGCCTGGCACGAGGGATGAGGTATACTAGCATACTTGTTCACAAGGCCGGCAATGTGCGTTGTACGAATATTTTGAAAATAAGTTGACTGCGGTGTTAGCAACAACTTTCTATCAAATCATTCCCATGATATTTAGTGAATATTTTGAAAATAATTTGACTGTCTGCATCAACTTTTGCTCAAATCGTTTCCAAAATATTTTGCTAGGAAGTAGATCCCTCGAATGTACTGAAACACCTCGCCAGTCAGACAGTTAAAGGTAATAAAACTAGGAAAGATTACCATGTCCGGGTACACACAGTATGAATGCATTATGAGTACCTAGTCAATGAGACCCCGACAACAAAAATAATATAGTTCGCTAACCATTGTCTAGACATTGTGGCCACAACCACCTACTACCAATACCGACCATCATCACCATCACCACCACCATCAGCACCATCACCATCCCTCTATAACCATCAGCACCACTACCCACCAAGCACCAACACCAACCACCAAGTATTAACCCCACCACAATCATCCACCACAACACCTATTTCCACCAACCGCCAACCCCACCACCATCACCACTAAGTACAACATCACTCCGATTTGTATATCGAGGGATGTATGGGTGGGGGAACCGGCTGGGAAGCTACAATCATCAATCAACACACGCATAAAGAACCAAAGTTTTATTTGTATCCATATTTTTACATTGAAAATATTACATATGATAAAACATATAGTTACTGTAGCATAAACGAATAGTCAATGTTCTGGAGACCCATTTATCCATGACTGATTCCTTATGGATCAGATCCATCACCGTCAGAATCATCATCATTTTCCTCAGCATCTGGATAGTTTCTTATGTACTTCTTGATCAGAAACTCTCTTTTTCGAAAAGCTGAGAAGACTGCTTCATCATATGCGTACCCCTCGTCGATAAAATCTTTAATTTCCTGACGAATTATTTTAATGAGCGTAGAGTTCTGTAATCTTCTCCACTGGAACATTATGTCTATACACTTTGTAACTAAAGCATCAGCATATACGGAAATAGGCACATTGCCTACACCATTTGGGTCTGTGTCCACTTCACCATCCTCATCTTCCAAACCTGATTGTTCAGCGTCTAAGACCTGCTTAATATTTTGGAATATGGTAAATAGTTCCTCATTGCCTATGGCTTCTTTTTAATCTTCACCTTCATCTTCACTCTCAGACTCCGCTGAGTGATCACTGTCTTCACTCTCCAACTCCACTGGCTCATCATCTTCACTCTTCATCTCTGTCATTTCCTCATCTTCACTGTCTAGATTTTTGCTATCTTCATCGTTATGGAATCGGATCTTATGCTGCTTCAGGTCATTTGACCTATTAAAAGTTGAACCACATTCAAACATTTATGTCTGGGCATATTGATTATAGGACAAATCTAACAAGTATTCAAGTTACAAGGTTCTTCAAAGAAATCTGACTGCCTAAGGCTACTCTGTAGTTACACATCCAACCACTTTGCGATGTTTAAACGGGTATGAGAAAAGGGATTGAATTTGTACCATTCATAGGATTATATGTACTGCGGCCGCAAATCTGCAATACGCACCCGCAAATCCACAACATGCACCTGCAAATCCGCAACATACGCCCACAAATCCGCATCATGCACCCGCAATCCGCATCATGCGTTCGCACATGTACGTATACATTTTGCCGTGTATGTGTGTTCAGGCATGTACATATACTTGTTGCCATCCGCAACATGCACCTGCAAATCTGCATCATGCGTGCACAATCCGCATCATGCACCCACAATCCGCAACATATGCCTGCCAATCTGCAACATGTGGACCGCATGCATCTGCATATGTATGCATACATTTTGGCGTGTATGCGTGTTCAGGCATTTACATATACTTGTTGCCATCCGCAACACGTGCCGCAAATCCGCATCATGTGCCCGCAATCCGCAACATGCGCCCACAATCCGCAACATACGCCCGCAAATCCTCAACATGCAACCGCAATCCGCAACATGCGGTGGTGGTGGTGGTGCCTAGTGGTTGGTGGTGGATGTCGGTACTGGCGGTGGTGGTGCTAGTGGCAGTGGTGTTGAAGGTGGTGGTGTTGATGCCCGTCGTGATGGTGGTGGGTGTTGGTGATGATGATGGGGATGGAGGTGGTAAGTGGTTGGTGGGTGGTGTTTGCTGTCACAATGGCTAGACAAATGGATAGCCAGCAGACCCAGTCATTCCGATGATAACTTTTCAAAAATAATAGTCTTCTGGCGCATGCATACACACAAGGGCGCACACCGGGGCATGCATGCATGCACAAGGGTACAACGTATAACTAGCAGTATCACGTATTAGCGCATGTGAGCGAGCCCTTTATTAAATCCTCATTGACATACCCTCTCCAACCTATACACCATTTTTCAGACACCGCGCTCTCACACATTCCGACCACAATGTCTAGACAAATGGATAGCTGTCAGAGTCAGTCATTCCGATGATAAATTTTCAAAAATAGCCTTCTCTAAGGATGCAAGTATGAATATGAAGAAATTCGCTATGGGTTGGCGGGTGCGTGGGTGGTGCTGGTGGGGTTAATGCATGGTGTTGGGTGTAGGTCGTAGTGGTGATGGTGGTGGTGGTGGTGGTGGTGGTGGTGGTGGTGGTGGTGGTGGTGGTGGTGGGTGTTGGTGATGATGATGGTGGTGGTGGTTGGTGGGGGTGTAATGTCTAGACAAATGGATAGCCTGCAGTGCCAGTCATTCCGATGATAAATTTTCAAAAATTGTCTTCTCTTGTACTACAAATATGAATATGAAAAAAATGGAAATTTTCTCGAAGAAATTCGAGGGTTAGAAGGGTTAAGAAAGTCGTTAGCGCCCATGTAATGGTGCAACACGAGGTAGTCGCTTAGGGCAGGACTGAATTATATAGTAAAAACATGGTTATAACATATCACTGCTCTGTAGCCAAAAGGATATATTTATATTTGTGGTAAACGGCCATCTATGATTATGCTACTATGCTCAAAATGTTGCTCTTAATTGCCAAATCTTTACGCGTTGGTAAACAACAATAGCCGGTGAGTGGGTGCAGGCGTTATTATCGATTTTTAACAACTCTCGGCGAGGACATTGTAATAGCTTTTGCTTAGAATGAGACAGGTGGTGTTTTAACATTCTTTCATTATTAACATGTGCCATGTTTGTAACTCGATTAAGGACTGATCTCATGGGAAATGTGTCAGTGATGGTTAAATTAAAGCCATACGCAATAAATAATCTTTTTAGCATAAGTACGCTCAACATACAATTCTATAAACACACGGAACCCTCAGAGACATTATGACCACATTTTAACCATCGTGCAACATCTAAAACGACTGCCGTTATTGAAATATTAAAGATTTAAAAACAATTTGTGCGTAATGATGGTTAAAAGTCAATAAATCTACAAAATATTCAACAAAAATAGTTTACTAATAAATTAACGTTAACAACGTCAAATTAATTTCAAAATATTCCACGGTGTTCCTGTATGGTATCGATGAAAATGAGATATGGGGAATTCATCGGTGAAAGGGTTAACTTTTTTAACCCAGAATACAATCCTATGAATCCATCACAAACAAGTCTTGGTTACCATTCCAACTGAATTTTTAATATTTTGCTACTAATCTGTCTGGTAGCTGTTGCTTACTAAGACAGTAACAGCTTACAGTTAAATTAGTCTCTAAATATCTACAAAATAGTTTACTAATAAATTAACGTTAGCGACAAAACAGTCAAATTATTTTCAAAATATACATCAATATCCTACCGTAATTCCTCATACATCCTCAACCTCATACTCCTACGACCTCCATTATCAGACCACCTCTTAAACTCTATTATTTTACTATTATCAATACCACTCTCTACTATTATCACCTC
The DNA here is from genome assembly GCA_034401795.1 of Chaetoderma sp. LZ-2023a. Taxonomy (NCBI): domain Eukaryota; kingdom Metazoa; phylum Mollusca; class Caudofoveata; order Chaetodermatida; family Chaetodermatidae; genus Chaetoderma; species Chaetoderma sp. LZ-2023a. Next base: position 42,425,424 of record CM067374.1, on the reverse strand, counting down.
TCCTCTTAAACTCTATTATTTTTACATTACAATGGTAGATAACCACCAGGGATGGGGGGGGGGGGGGGGGAGCGCCGCCACTACATTTAAACATAAAATACACAACTTTTACGGGTTAACTACTTCAAAATACTAGAATATTCCAGAGTGGTGCAGATCTCAATAACGTGTGCGGCTGTGCGCCATTGTTATCTAGAAGATGTGGCGTTATAGTCGTCATTGTTCTCCAAACAATAGCGAACAGAAATGCAGCGTTTTGATTGGTTAAAAACACATTCCAACGAAAAGAACAATAGCGAACAGCGACCCACTATACTACCAGTATATACTGGAATCAGATAATAGAGTGCCAGACTTGTGAAGATGCCTACAACGCATTCCATTCTCTATGCGCTAACATTTATGAATCAAGCTTTCCAATAAAATACTAAAGCAGTTTAAACAAAACCCTACTAAACCCTGGGTAACAACAGGATTGATAGCTGCCTGTCATAAGAAGAATAAGATGTATTTACATTTTATAAAATATCCAACAAGAAATAATGATGCACAATTTAAAAAGTACAGAAACAGATTAAATCAGATAATCAGGACGGCAAAGATAAACTAGTACCATTATAAATTTGAAGAGCAAAAGAACAATATAAAAGAAACATGGAACTTAATAAAATCACTATTGAATAAACAAAACAGCAGTTCAGAAACATCCTGGTTCATTTATAATAATACAATTCTAAATGACAAAAAAGGTTTGCGGATAAATTTAATGAACACTTTATAAATACTGGGCCTAATTTATCTATAAAATACATCCCAGTCCTGGAATAAATGTGCAAGACTATCTGACAGGCGACTACCAATCCTCAATGTTCCTGACCCCTACTGACAATGAACAAATTTACAAAATCTTAATGAAAATTAACCCAACTAAGAGTGCCGGCATTGATAACTTTAAACGGAAATTCTTTAAAAACTGTGCTAGAGAAACACTAACTCCACTGACTCACATCTGCAATCTATCACTTTCACATGGTATATTTTCATCTCGATTAAAAACTGCATGCATAATACCCATATTCAAAGCTAAAGACCCATCTGATTTTACTAACTATAGGCCAGTCTCAGTACTTCTACTTTTCTCTAAACTTCTGGAAAGAATATACTACAATAGAACTATAAAATATCTAAATAAAAATTCTATAATCTATGAATCCCAGTACGGCTTCAGAGAAAAACACTCTACCATGCTTGCCATTGTGGATATGCTGGAAAAAACAACTACATCCCTTGAGAGAAATGAACACACTTTAGGTGTATTCTTGGACCTCTCCAAAGCATTCGATACTATTGATCATGAAATATTACTTTAAAAACTAGCCTACTATGGAATTAGGGGCATTGCATTAAATTGGATATATACCTATTTAACTAACAGAACACAATGTGTAAAATTCAGTGGGGCCATATCAGCAGACAGGAAATTAGTATGTGGCGTTCCACAAGGATCAATTCTTGGACCTCTGTTGTTTTTATTATACATGAATGACTTAACCAAAGCATGTAATCACCACTCACTAATATTGTCTGCGGATGATACCAATGCCTTTTGTAGCCACAAGAACATAAATACTGTATACAAGTATGTGAATAATGAAATGAAAAAAATCATAGACTGGTTTAAAGTGAATTATCTCTGAATGTCGATAAAACTAACTATATACTTTTGAAAAAATCTAAGAATTAAAAAAAATAGCTCTCCCCAAAATGCATGTAAATACTCAAAAATTTCACGAAGCACAATATGTCAAATTTCTCGGCGTCTATCTGGATAAAAGCTTACCCTAGGAGAAGCATATAGAAATAGTGAGATCCAAGGTAGCAAAGAACATCGGTATCATGCGCAGACATAAGCCATATCTTCCCCCTAATATTCTAAAAACTCTATATTGTACACTGATACTTCCAGTTATCACATATTGCAAAGTAATCTGGACTAGCACGCATAAAACTAAACTAGCACATCTAAAACCACTACAAAAGCAGGCAATCAAATTATTCACACAGCCAGCAGAGGGCGGGCCAGGATGTCTTTAAACCTGAAAAAATGCTAAAACTTGAAGACATTGGGGCTGTCCAACTATACACTATCTTAAGGGACTACCATAATGGCAATCTACCCTCCTCATTATCAAACCTTTTTAGGAACAACTCCGATATACACTCGCACAACACACGAACTAATAATAATTACACCAAACCTATTACAGAACAATGACAGCTACACAAAAACCATCCCGCCAAGCAATACAACTCTGGAACAACACAGATATAAACATACGCACACAAATTCTTACACAAAGCTCTTTTGAACAAAAAATATTTAAAAAATAATCTTAGAAAGATACTAAAAATCCAAGCCAATGACATGAATGCAGTGTGCGTGCGTGCGTGCGTGCGTGCGTGCGTGCGTGCGTGCGTGCGTGCGTGCGTGCGTGCGTGCGTGCGTGCGTGCGTGCGCGTGTGTTGTGTGTGCGTGCGTGCTTGTGTACGTGCGTGCGTGCATGCGTGCGTGTTTATTGTCTATTGTCTTAAATGTATACATGTAAGTATTATATTATCTTCATCCATGATCCAACCATCACTGAATTATATGTTTATTATATGTTAAATGTAAGGGGTCCACCGCTGTATAGGCTCAGCTTTTGGTGGACTGCCTGTTGCGTAAATGTAAAATCTATGTGTTATATGAAAATAAATAATTTTGAATCTTGAATCTTGAAGGAGCGAAGATAAGATGCGAAAAGTCGGCGGAGCAAAGGAGCGTAGATACGATGCGAAAACTTGAAGAAGTGAAGACGCTAAGAAGTGAAGGAACGAAGACGCGAAGGAGCGAAGAAGCGAAGACGCGAAGAAACGAAAGAGGAAAGTTTGCACACTAAAGATCTATCTATCTTGCGTGTTGTGCATGTCGGTGGCGCCATAAATGCGAAAGGTTAGAAACTAGGTATATGCAAACGTAATGTAAACTCAAGTCAGCCGTTCTGGTGGTGACATTTCTCTCCGTGTCTTATCTATAATCATGTGTTTTAGAAATATAACTTACACTTGGATCACATATCTACTCACCTATACCGTGCCTTACTACCTAGCCACAATAACGAGAGCAGGCGAGTGGTCAAACATCAATGTTAACCGTATGCCATCACTTAATTGTAGAAATCGTGATATAAAACTATTTCTGCTGGGAATTGGAGCGCCAGTCCTAAAGAACCAGCATCGTGTGTCCCTGTTGTGATTATGGTTCAATATGAAGAGTGGATAATCTCTTAGATTAACGGCAAAGATTAATTGTTTGAACCATTGATCAAAGTAAACTGACCATTATTCAAGAAACCTCATTACATATGTTTCACTCTGAGGTGTAGTTAACCTCTTAGATGAACGGCAGAGATCAATGGTTTAAACCATTTTATCGAAGGAACCTGCTTATTATTCAAGAAAGCTCCCCGCAGCAAATTATTTCAACTCGTTTCTAAAGGCATTCGGGGAATGATTTAAATATGCGAATACAATCTGTTACTGAAGAAATAAATTACCGACTTGGCCTGCTGTCTGGCTGGCTGGATGGATGGATGGATGGATGGATGGGTGGATGGAAGGATACCCACGACCCCATTCTTTCTCCCTTCATTCCGCCCTCCTTTCCCTTCCCTCCCTAACCTCCCTTCATTCATTCATTCCTTCCTTCATCCCTCCCTACCCACCGCCCTTACACTCCCTCCTTCTATTCCTCCCTCTAATCCTTATTTCCCATCCATCCCCCTCCCTCTCCTCCCTTCTTTCCCTGCATTCTTCCTTTCTTCCTTTCTCCCCACCCCCATCCATTCCACGATCCATTCATCCCCCTACCACTCACTACCTCATTCATTGCCTCCTTTCTTCCTCCATACATCCCTCCCTCCCCCGCACCTCCATTGCTCCCTTCCTTCCTCCTTCCTCCCCAACCCCTTCCTTACTTCATTCCTTCTTTCCTTCCTTCCCTCCCCCTCCATGCATACCTTCCTCCATTCCTTCCTTCCTGCCTCAACCTCCCCTCAATCCCCACCCTCTCTCTTCCTTCCTCCAGCACGCCTACCCCATTCATTGTTTCCGTCCTCTCTCCCTCACTCACTGTATTCATTCCTTCCTTCATTCCTTCTTTCCCTCTACTTATTTTCTCACTCACTCACTCACTCACTCACTCACTCACTCACTCACTCACTCACTCACTCACTCACTCACTCACTCACCAACCCACCCACCCACCCACCCGCCCACCAGCCCGCCAACCCACCCACGTACGCACACTTTCAAAACAAAAGCAAATATCAAATTCAGTCTAATTTAGATTGCGAATCTGAAACCGTAATTTACTTAATTTCATGCAAATTGTGTCAAAAGCAGTATGTCGGCGAAACGAAAAATCCACTAAGATGGCGTGCAACGAAACATCTTTCAGATACTAGAGGAAGACACACATGTTGCCGAACATTTGAATCTTCCTGACCATTTAGTCCCTCGTGACTTTGAAATTTTGCCAATTGAACAGCCACCCCTTTCAGATTCGGCAAAAGAAACTGATAAACAAAGAAAAACTCATGAAAAGCCATGATTTTCTAGGCCTTACCGATGCCTTACCTAATCATTAGCTAGGCTATACTAGCTAGTCCTTACATAGACCCTAGTCAGGCTTTTGACTATACCGTAGAGGCCTTAGCCAGACTTGGACAGGCCTTACCTAGGCATTATCCATGTTTTGCTAGGCCGTAGCCAGGTCTGAGCCGGACTTGACTAGACCTTACCTAGGCCTTACATAGGTCTCAGTCTGGCTTTGCTAGGCCTTACCTAGGTCTTAGCCAGGCTTTGTTTGGCCTTAGCCAGGCCTTAGGCAGGCTTGACTAGGCCTTACCGTGGCATTACCTAAGCCTTAACTAGGCTTGACGAGGCCTTACCTAGGGCTTAGCCAGCCTTGACTAGACATTAGATAGGCCGTAGTTTGGTTTTGCTAGGCCTTACCTAGGCCTTAGCCAGGTTTTCCTTGGCTTTAGCCAGGCATTAGTTAGGCTTAATTAGGCCTTACCGATGCCTTAACTAAGGCTTAGCTAGGTGTGATGATTTCATATTATCAACTTTATGATGCCTATGTACGAAAACTGGGAACATATTTTCATATTACCAAATTGTATGATATATTGCAAAGCTAGCATTTTTATGTGAAATCACCTTTACTAGACCTCGATTGTGATTGTAGAAATGTTAAAATTGTCCTATTTATGTGCCCTCATTATGTGCGGTTAAGCTCCGGTTCAGATTCGGGTCAGCTCCGGTTAAAATATGTTGCTCGGTTCTTCGGGGATTCGTTTAGAATCAGCTGACGTTAACGTCTCTTACAATTCTCGCTAAACCATTCATTATAATTTAGCTTTCATTTTTAGTCTTCAGATCTAATCTGTATTCTCCTCAAAATTAGTAAGTTATTCCATATTTAATCTGTTACCATAATAGGCTAGTGATTTAGACTTTTAGCTGTTATTGCCCCGGTTCTGTTTTGGTAGCATAGGCCAAACAGTCGAACTTTGTTTATATTTTTGACAGCTTGAACTTTGTTTCCGCGTTATCGTTTTTCGATCGCAACACCGTATCGGTGTTCTTCTAAGGCCATAGCCTGGTACAATTGGGAATTCGCCGGTATTATCTGTTCCCCGTCCTTGTTATTGGCATGGGGAAATCTGTCATTTCAATTTAAGTCGTCCAAAGAGACCGCCGTAGCGGCAAAGAAATCTCTAAGGAAAAGCCACTTGGTTTATTAAATTCAACGTCACTTTGTTTAAATTCAGTCATTCATAATCAGCTAGTCGTATAAGGCCATAATACTTAGACTTATCCGTATATGCTATAAGCCGGTAGAGATCATACTCATATCCTATTTGTCACTGTAATTATTCTCATCGTATCATCATCATCATCATCATCACATCATAACCTGAGAGATTACATTATTAAGTCATTACATTTCATTGAAATCATTGTTGTCAAGTTTCTACTCAAGTGTACAAGAGCACTAGAGTAGCCCCTGTCTCCTCAATCGTAGCATCGAACCTGGTATCTATCCTCGTAGAAGAATATAGTGTCATGTCTGTCTGACCTGCATGGAAGCCTGCCTGAAATTTTAGCACAGCTGCTAAAGTGACACACTTACACACGCGCGCACACGAGCGCACGCACGCCGACATGCATACACATTCATCGCCGGACAGACTAGCCTGACTTGGACATAGTATTGAGAACAATGTACTTCTACGTCTTCTTCTTCTGCTGCTGTGTGCCCCTCTTTCTATGTTCTTATTGCTCTTCATACTACAGTGGTTGAACGCGGACTCACCTGCATACACTACACATCTCTCCCTCTTTTGCTTCTGCTTTCCCTTGAATATATCATAAACTAGATGTCATAGCCTAGTAGGGGAGAAAGGTGACACCTTCACGCTGGTCTCCTCCGTAAGTACCAACTTTGTTGGGAAACCAAGTCATCAAGGATTGCGGGCTGACATCCGCATGCAGAGGCAACTCTGATTTTGTCTACCCGTCTTCAAACAAGAAACTGTGCTCGACATCCTCTGATGACACACTCTTCCAAGGAGCTTACCATAGCTATATGGAATGTACGTGGTCTGAGTGCACATCAAAGAGGCAAACCTTAGGTGCAGACTGTGAACACTATAACATCGATATTGCATGCATTCACGAGACTAAAGTAGCTAAACACTCAGAGCAGCAACTACAGACAGGCCATAAAGTAGTGCTCATGGAGCAAAAGCAGGCCACATACCGGGGCTTAGGCTTCGTAATCGGAACAAGGGTCTTGGATCATGTCATGTCACACGCAACAGCAAAAATATTTTGTCACAAATACGGCTTTCAAACATCCATGCCGTCACCGGACAACATGGACTGGACACAGTACTGATCGCAAAGCCCCAAAAGGTTTTAAGGCTACAACAGCTGTCTTCAACCAAATAGACTTCATACTATGCAAGACAGAAGCAAACCCCTTACTCCGGAATGCTCGTTTGTATGGAGGCACAGACCTCAATTCTGATCATAAGCTAGTGATTACACACCTTCAGATGAACGATCTTTACCTAATATATAAACTCCATACCAGGCAAGAGGGTAGAGTCACCTACAACCTACCCAAGCTCATCAGCGACTTTGACACTCAAATGTCATAGAAAAAAGCCCTCGGGGAGCAGATAGCTAACATTTATGTCAGCTCCGATCCAAATGAATCCCTAACAAAAATACTGAAATCTATGGAATCATCCGCTAGCAGCATCATAGGTGTTCTTAAAAACAGCCAAATTAGGTAAACTGATGACCCTCTAGTAGTAAAACTGTCAGCAAAGCAGAAAGCATTACGGCTGCGCATCTATCAAAGTGGCCAAAGTGAAGACTGCACCAAACTACGCCGAGAGCGCAATATTATTCTGCGCCACATTAGCGAACGCTTAAAGGATCTTGATATTCAACAGGCAGACTCACTGGCAGATGAAGTCACTGGCATGGATGACCGTCACAAAATGTTTCAGGCAGCCCGAGCCCTGAGATTTACTGACTACACACCACCACTCACTGTACACAACTCTGAAGGACACTTTATCGGGACGGACCAGGAAAAAGCCAAGGTGATATGAGAATGGTTCACGGAACAGTTCACTGACAACGATGATGAGCCCTTGCACCCATTCTCAGGAGACCTCAAGCCATTACTAACATCAATTAAAACAGCAGAAGTTGAGAAGGCACTTAAAGCCCTGAAAAATTGGCGTGCATCTGGACGTGATGGCATGAGCAATGAGCTATTTAAATATGCAATTGATATTATCTCAAAACCGATCATGCACCTAATCAATTCAACTTTTATACACCACAGACACTGTAGGCCAAGGCACCCTTATCGGACTACCCAAATCCAAGAAGCCACCTGGTTCCCCAGCCAATCAATGGCCCATTGTGCTCCTCAAGAGCATACGGAAAATCCTATTCAGTGTTACTCTATGCTGCATCTGAGATAAGATCGATTACTTCACCGGATCATATCACAGTGGCTTCAATCGTGGACGCAGCTGCGCAGACAGTGTAGGGGCTCAACACATGCTTGTGTCGGTAGTAATGTCCAAACACTGGGACTTCCACAAAATGGGCATTGACATGTCACGAGCCTTCGACACAATTAAGCGCTCAAAGATCCTAGATGTACTATGCCAGGCCTGTTGCAATGAAGATGAGCTATGACTAGTGAGACTACTGCTTGCAGACACCAAGCTGAGAGTACGACTCAAGTCAGTGAAGTCTGTAGAGTTTGAGACATCAATCGGCTCCCCACAGGGAGTCTATCTCTGGTACTTTTCACCTGATACATTGCTGCTGCATTGACATCTGTGCGGGAAAGTTCCACAAGACCAAAAAACCCAGTGTCAATACTGGGCATGCCACTAGCGAAGGAATGTGCCAACGATGTGGATCTCATAGACGAGGAAAATAACCCCCTTGACGAACTTCTCCCAATAGCTGCAAGCAAACTAAAAATTGAGAATCGCTTTATGAATGAATCCAAAACAGAGTTCACCCACATATACCGATCTACATAGCATGAAACTAAAGAAAATGACGATCCACTCCGTGGCGGTGAACCATGGAGGAAAAGTAAAATCCTAGGATCACTGCTTTGCAGTACTGATGACATTGCTGCACGCTGCATTATAGGGAACATAGCTTTCCAGTCCTTCTGGAAGCTATGGATTGGTAGATCAAAGATGCCCTTGGTAAAAAGGCTACATTTATACAATGCAACCTGCGTATCCCTGATGCTGCATAGCTGTAACAGCTTGGCAGCTTCAAAGGCAGATCTAGACAAACTGGATGCCTGTCAGCCCAAACAACTACGCACCATCACGGGACACCGATGGCCAGACAGCATAATTTCTAATGATGCATAAAACTAGATGTGTAATACGTCGCCGCTGTCTGTGAAAGTCGCCCAGCAAAGATGGTCCATGTTTGGCCATGCACTAAGGATGCCAGAAGAGACACCAGCACAGAGAGCCTTGGAATTCGCTCTACTCGGAGCCAGCAAATACAAAGCCAGGAGAGGACGTCATTGCATGAATCTGCTAAGCGTGCTACGAGGTGACGTCAAGAAAGCAGGACTTGGTACACTAAAGTCAAGAATGGACCTGAGAAAGCTAAGGATTTCGGCTGAGGACAAGACACAGTGGGCAAAAGTGAAGAAGGACTGATTGCAGTTGTAGGATGTTTCTACTACTACAGCCGCAGAATACAGTAATCATACATTGTCTAGTACAGTCCGATTTCGTCACTGTTTTAACTACACAGGGTGTATGAGTGGTGAATGATTGGCGAATAGGCAGACAGAGGTGACCTTTTTCTTGTGAGCATTAATCAAATCCGCTTTGGATTAACGGATAACATCGGACCATACCACTTCTCCTAAAGGGGATATATCATCCGTATTGAACACAACGAGGCGGGTGGTAGATATTTAAGGGAACAGGACACCTACTAGGCGAAGGACAGTGACAGACAGTTACTACCTAGCCACTCAGGTGAAGACTGTTTCGGTCAAGCTACACTAGGATTGACTAGGACTTACCAAGGGCGTTTAGCCAGGCTTTACTAGACCTTACCTAGAACTTACATAGGCCTTAGCCAGGCTTTGATAGGCATTTGATAAGCATTACCTAGGAGTTACCTATGCCTTAGACATGCCTTTGTCATGCTTTCCTTGACCTTGGCTAGGCCTTAGTCAAGCTTGGCGAGGACCTACCTAGGCCTTAATTAGTCCATATCCTGACTTTCTTAGGCTTTCCCAATGCCTTAACTTAGCCTTTGCCAGGCTTCACTAGGCGCTACATAGGCCTTAGCCAGGCTTAACCAGGCCTTAGCCAGACTTGAGTAGGCCTTAGCTATGCTTTACCCAGACCTTATCTAGGCTTTGCTAAACCTTAGCTAGGCTAAGAGCCCATCCTGATTAAGCCTTACCTAGGCCTTGGCCAGGCATGCTGAGGCATTACATATGCCTTAGTCAGGCTTTGGTATGCATTATTTAAGCATTATCTAGGCGCTCTCTACTCCTTAGCCAGCCTTTGCTTGACCTTGGCTAGGCCTTAGTCAGGGTTGGCTAGGCCATAGCTAGGCATTAACTAAGCCTTAACTGAGCTTGGCTAGGCCTTACATAGACCCTAGCTAGGTTCTCATAGGCCTTAGATAAGATTGCATAAGCCTTATCTAGCCGTTGTATAGGCCTTACCTTGTCCTTAATTAGTCTTTAACCATGATTTGCTAGGGCTTAACGATGCCTTACCCAAACCTCAGCCAGGATTTATTAGTCCTTACATAGGCATTAGTTAGGCTTAACAAGGCCTTAAAGAGGCCTTATCCAGACTTGATCAAGCCTTACCTCGGCCTTAGCCAGGTTTTGCTAGGCCGTAGCCAGGTCTTATCCAGACTTAACTAGGCCTTACCTCGAGATTATCTAGGCTTTAGCCAGGTTTTGCTTGGCCTTAGCCAGGCCTTAGTCAGGCTTGAGTAGGCCTTACCGAGGTCTTACCTAAGCCATAACCAGGGTTGATTATGCCTTACTTAGGACTTAGCCAGGCTTGTCTAGGCCTTGCCTAGGCCTTACATAGGCCGTAGCCAGGCTTAACAAGGCCGTAGCCATACTTGAGTAGGCCTTAGCTAGGCCTTACCTAGACATTATCTAGACTTTGCTAGACTTTAGCTAGACCTCATCCCGTCTTGATTAAACCTTACTTAGGCCTTGGCCAGGCATGCTGACGCATTACCTAGGCCATATCTAGGCTTTGATAGACATTAGCTAAGCATTACCTAGGCGTTACCTATGCCTTAGCCACGCCTTAGCCAGGCTTTGCTTGAACTTGCCTAGGCCTTAGCCAGGCTTTGCTAGGCAACAGCCAGGTCTTAGCCAAACTTGACTAGGCCTAACGTAGGCCTTACATACACCATAGCCTGGATTTGCTAGGCCTTATCAAGACCTTAGCCAGGCTTTGCTTGGCCTTAGCCAGGCCTTAGTCAGGCTTTAGTATTCCTTACCGAGGCCTTACATAATCCTTAACCAGGGTTGATTAGGCCTTATTTAGGACTTAGCCAGTCTTGCCTACGCCTTACCTAGGCCCTACATAGGCCTTAGCCAGGCTTTGATATGCATTAGTTAAGCGTTGCCTTTGACAGGTTTTGCTTGACCTTGGCGAGGTGAGGCCTTACATATGCCTTTAATTAGTCTATAGTCAAGCTTACCTCGGCTTTACCGATGCCTTACCTAAGTCTTAGGCAGGTTTGACTAGGCGTTACATTGGCCTTAGCCTGGCTTAACTAGGCCTCAGCCAGACTATATTTTGGCCTTACCTAGGCCTTACCTTGACCTTATACAGGCTTTGTTAGGCCTTACCTAGGCCTTGGGCAGGCACTGCTTAGCCTTAGACAGGCCTCAGTCAGGCTTAACAAGGCCTTACCGAGGCCTTAACTAAGCCTTAACTAGGCTTGACTAGGCCTTAAATAGGGCGTTTAGCCAGGCTTGGCTAGGCCTTAGCTAGGCCTTACATAGGCATTAGAAGGCTTTGATAGGCATTAGCCAAGCATTGCCTATGTATTACGTTTGCCTTAGCCACGCGTTAACCAGGCTTTGTTCTGCCTTAGCTAGACCTTAGTTTTGGGTAGGCTAGGCTTTACGTAGGCCATAATTAAGCCATATCTGAGCTTGGATAGGTCCTACATAAGCCTTAGATAGGCATTACAAAGGCCTTACATAGACCTTACCTAAGTCGTTGCTTGCCCTTAGCTAGGCCTTAGTCAGACGTGTGGAGGCTTTACCTACGTATTATCTAAGCCTTAGCTGAGCTTTGGTAGGCAGTGCATAAGCTAGGATTTCCTAGTCAGATCTTGTATAGGCCTTACCTAGGTCATAGTCAGGATTTCCTAGACTTTAGCTAAGGTTTATCCAGGCTTGAAGAGGCCATCGCTAGGCCGTATTCCTGCTTTGCTAGGCATATGCTAGCATTAGCTAGGTCTTACATGGGCCTTAGCTAGTTAACTAAGCCTTGAATAGAACGTACATAGGCTTTGTCCAGGCTTCGCTAGGCTTTAGCTAGGCATTAGACCGTCTTGTTTAGGCCTTACCTAGGCATTAGCCAGACATGCTGTGTCATTACCTAGGCCGTTGCCAGGCTTTGATAGGCATTATCCAAGCATTATCTAGTCGTTACCTATTCCGTAGCCATGCCTTAGCCTTGCTTTGCTTGACCTTGGCTAGGCCTTAGTCGGCTTGACAACCCCTTGCATAGGCCTTAATTAGTCCATAGCCAGGCTTACCTACGCTTTATCTATGCCTTACCTAAGCCTTATCCAGGATTTGCTCGGGCCTAGCTAGGCCTTAGTCAGGCTTGGCTAGGCTTTACATAGGTCATAATTAAGCCATAGCTGAACACGCTAGGCCTTACATAAGGCTTAGATAGGCCTTACCAAGGCCTTACCAAGGCCTTACATAGACCTACCGTGATTAGGACGTCTTTATCCAGACTTCGCTAGACATTAGCTAGGCCTTAGCCTGTCTTGATTAGGTCTTACCTAGGCATTGTCTAGGCATGCTGAGGCATTACCCAGGCCTTATATAGGTTTTGAGAGGCAATAGTTAAGCATTACCTGGGCGTTACCTATTCCTTAGCCATGCCTTAGCAAGGCTTTGCTTGACCTTGGCTATTCCTTAGTCAGGCTTTGCTAGACCTTACCTAGGTATTATTATAACCTAACTGAGCTTGGCTAGGCTTTACATAGACCCTAACTAGTTTCTCCTAGTCCTTAGATAGGATTACATAGGCCTTATCTAGCCCTTGTATATGCCTTACCTAGGCCTTAATTAGTGTTTTGCTATGATTTGCTAGGCCGTACCAATGCCTTACCTCAGTCTTAGACAGGCTTGGCTAGTCCTTACATAGGCCTTAGTCAGGCTTGACTAGACCTTAACGAGGCCTTAGCCAGACTTGATCAGGCCATACCTAGGCCGTATCCAGGCTTTGCTAGGCCGTAGCCAGGTCTTAGCCAGACTTAACTAGGCCTTACGTAGGCTTTTCATAGGCATTAGCCTGGCTTTTCTAGGGCCTTAATCAGGCCTTAGTCAGGCTTTGCGTGGCATTAGCCAGGCCTTTGTCAGGCTTGACTAGGCCTTAACCAGGCCTTACATATGCCTTATCCAGGCGTTGCCTATCCCTTAGCCATGCATTAGCCAGGCCTTGCTTGACCCTGGCTAGGCCTTAGTCGACTTGGCAAGGTCTTAATTTGTCCATAGCCAGGCGTACCTAGGCTTTACCGATGCCTTACCTAAGCATTATCCAGGCTTGACTAGGCGTTACATAAGCCTTTGCCTGGCTTAACTAGGCCTTGGTCAGGCTTGATTAGATCTTACCGAGGCATTACCTAAGCATTAACCAGGCTTGACTGGGCCTTAAATAGGACTTAGCCAGGCTTGGTTAGGCCTTAGCTAGGCCTTACATATGCATTAGCTAGGCTTTGATAGGCATTAGCTAAGCATTACCTAGGCATTATCTATGCCCTAGCCATGATTTGCTCTGGCTTACCTAGGCCTTAGTCAGGATTGGCTAGGCTTTACTTAGGCCATAATGAAGCCATAGCTGTCTTAGTCAGCCTTTGCTTGCACTTAGCTAGGCCTTAGTTAGGCTTGGCTAGGTCTTATCTACGTTTTATCTACGCCTTAGCTGAGCTTTGGTAGGCATTGCATAAGCTGGGATTTCCAAGGCCTTAGCCAGACCTTGTATAGGCCTTACTTAGGTCTTAGTCAGGCTTTCCTAGACTTTAGCTAAGCTTTAGCCAGGCTTGAATAGGCCTCCGCTAGACATAGGCTATCATTACTAATGAATGAGGAAAGGAGGGAGGACTGAATGAATGAATGAAGGGATTGATGAAAGGAGGGACAGATGGGAAGAGGGAGGGAAGGCGAGATCGACGATTGGATGGAGGGCAGGGGGGAGAGTGTGGGACAGAGGGAGGGGCCCATGGAGTGCTGGACAGAATGAATGAATGAATGACGGGAGGGAGGGAGGTAGGGAGAGAGTTGGGAAGAAGGAATGAATGGGAGAATGACTGATGTATCGCGTGAGGGATGGAGGGAGGGATTGAGGAAGGAAAGAATAGATTAAGGAAAGGGGTGGCGTGGCGGAAGGAGGGAGGGAGGCGGAAGGGTGGGGGGACTATGGAGGGAGGGTGGGATGAAGTGAGCCAGCCAGCCAGCCAGCCAGCCAGCCAGCCAGGGCGTGATGGAGGAGGAAGAGAGGTGGGTGAGGGGAGTTTGGGGAGGGATGTGAAGAAGGGAGGGAGAGAGGGATGAAGGAAGGGAGGCATAGAGCAACGAAGGAAGGAAAGAAGGGATGGAGGGAGGGAAAGAGGAAAGAAGGAATGAAGGAAGGAAGGAGGGAAGGGATGGGGGAGGGAATGAGGGAATGAATGGAGGAAGGAAGGGTGTGAATGAAGGAGGAAGGTGCGGGTGGGAGAGTCAGGGGAGGGAGGGATGTATGGAGGAAGAAAGGAGCGAAATGAGGTAGTGAGTGATGGAGGGAGGAATGGAGCGTGAAAGGGAGGCAGGGGAGAGGAAGGGAGGAATGAAGGAAGAAAGGAAATCAGACAGAAAACATGGTTACCCATACAGAGATGAAGACTGTCATCAAGTCACTCTATAGAACACCTCAATCAGCAGATGCCTACCATCATCTCTCGAGGCCAGAGCAAGTGACCATTTTTCGTCTCAGAACTGGACACAACAGACTAAACCAACACATGTACAGGCGGTTCCACCTTGCAACATCGCCCGCTTGTCCTTGTGGAGAAGCAGAACAGACCACAGAGCACATACTTCAATGTTGCAATACGTATCAGCTGCTGAGAGAAGAGATCTGAGATAAGAGATCTGGCCTTTGTCAACCTCTTTTCTTGAAAAGCTGTATGGGCCTGTGGAAGAACTGCAGAAAACCACAGATTTCATCTTGAGAACGGCTCTCCAAGTGAGATACCAGCGATCGAAAATTAGAAGAAGAAAGGAAGGAAGGGTGCATGGAAGGAAGGGAGGAGAGGGATGGGGAGTAAAAAAAGGTGAGAGGGAGGGATAGAGCGAGGGAGGAGTGGTGAGGAAGGAAGGGGGAGGAAGGAACGACGGATGGATGGAGGGGGAACGAAGGAAGGGAGCGACGAAGGGATGGCGCGAGGTAGGGAGGAAGGAAGGCAATGAATGGAGTAAGGCGTGGGGAGGAAGGAATGGAGGGGAATGAGGGGATGTTGGGGAAGGAAGTGGATGAAGGAAGGATGTATGGAGGAAGGAAGGGAGGAAGGAATGAATGAAGGGAGGGAGGATGAAAGGAAGGGAGGGAGGGTGGAGGAATGGAGGGATGGAGGGAGGGGATGGAGGAAGAAAGGAGGCAATGAATGAGATAGGGAGCGAGCGGTGGCAGGAGGAATGGTGGATGGAAGGGATGGCGGGAGGGCGGGAGAGAGGAAAGAAGGAAGGAAGGGAGGAATGAAGGAAGAAAGGAAGGAATGGTGCAGGGAAGGAAGGAAAGAGAGTGGGGAAAAAGAAGGATGGGATAGATGGAGTGAGGTTGGGGAGGTGGCCGGGGAGGTGTGAATGAAGGAAGGAAATAATGAAGGAAGAAACGACAGATGGATGGAAGGAAGTATGGAAGGAAGAAAGAGAGGAAGGAAGGTTGGAAGAAAGGACGGAGAAACGGCGGCAATGAATGGAGTAGGGCGTGTGAGATGGAATGGAGAATTAGGGGAAGTCAATTTCTAGACTGCCAAAATAACTATGCTCATCTCTTCCTCATTAAAGACAGACTGCAGACGCTGAGACGAATGGTTATCTTTTGATAGCCGCACAGGAAACCCCCGAATAAACGTGCATTACTCAATTTATATGGAATCACACCTCGCGACTAACCCGCCTACTGAAACGCTCGCAACTGTCGTCTCCGCATCCACGTCCGCACTTATGGAATCCTAGCCTTAGTTGCCTGACGTCCGATGCAGAGATGCACAAATTAAATGCATTATATTTACCCAAACCCAATAATGGTGTGAAATTGGTGTTTAAATGTTGCCAATTCTACTAAGCAATGAACTTTTTTCTAGCATTGCGTATCCGGAATATAAATCCACAATAGTTTCAAGTTAACTTCTTTAGTTTTGATTTTATAACCATTTCCATTATAGACCCTTATCATTCAGATGTGTCCTTGTAAATGTACGTTACGTGTCAAGGGAATGAGCAAATTGGATTTAAACAACTAGCATTACTGCATAGTTTATGACCAATTTTATGGTCTATGTTGCATGTATATTTCACCATTTCCAAACACTACATACATATATAGATACTGATATATTGTTATTTTGCTAAAACAATACATGGCTTTCAATTAATCCCTGTAACAGTTACGCGAGATTGTGTGTGGAATACTTTTTCAATTATACTGCAGTCTATAAGCAAACATCTACTAAGTCCTATTTTGAATTTAATACAATCTATATTATACTTGCAAAGCTGATGGCATGTATTAGTAGATCCAATACCATAACGACGTAAGATGAACCTTTAATAAAATAGTATGGTGATTGTAACGTACATTTCAGATGAATTACACAAACCAATGATGACTATCTCCGCGTCATAAATTTAATAGAAACATAGTATACACATGCATAGGTTGGTATTTTCCCAATGGAACCAGACCACTAACATCTCATACTTTACATTGATACAGTTTATTTGAATTTGAGTAACACAACGACAAAAATATAACATGTATGTCATATGTATGTATGTATTACGATCTACACATTTTTGCTAAAGGTAAACTGTTCAATATAATGTAAACGACACTTCAAAATGTTGAACAATTTGAAATAACTCAATTATAATATAATTGATTACTGATATTACTTATCCTGAAACTCCAAACACCCGACAATTCCAGTAACGGACATTTCCATGACAACCTTGACACAATTGCCCTAACAAAATGTGTAAGTGGAAACAAGACAAGGTCATCAGGTTGAGAAGTCACTGCTCTTGATACATCATCTGAAAGAAATTGTGTACCAAATGAAGTATATACATAGTCTTTTATCCATTTAATGACTATTGCATGCATCATTGATGGTCTTAATCTCATCTGCAGTGAGCTTATAAGCACGCTGAGATTTTCCAACATGTGTTGGTTGTTGTACCAAACAGAGAATATCGGCGTCGGTGTACCAGATAACATCCTCGTGGCATGGCCAGTGAAATGTCTTCTTTCTTTGTTCCATGAAAGTCACTTTGACAGTGGTTTTAGATTCGTCGACTTCCAGTACTTTTCCAATATACCATTGGTCACCATAAACGGAAGCTACAAACTCACCAGCTGAAGCTTTGACATATGTTTCATTTCCCTCATCTACTTCCAATAATGGAGGTGTACTAGATGATTCATTGGTGTGTGCAACTGCTTTAGAAGTGTCCTCATGTCCACCTTGGTCCATATCACGGTTTCTGGATCCAAAGTATACTATCCTCCAGTTCTCGCATAGTATACCAGACAAACATATACCACAATAACAACTGACATCCTTTACAGCAATAGTGGATGCTCTTTGACCAACTACTGCATGTATCTTCATGGTTCCTTTCACTACACTGAATTGATATTCTTCTTTCGAAACAAAGAAAAACTGGACAGATCTCATGCTTGAAGATTCTGCCCAATTGAAGAAAGCTTTAGCATCCTGAACCACGCACTTGCCACTCCGAACAGCTTCATCAGCCATGCGCTTTGTTATGCCACCTGGGCCATCACAGGGCCCCTTGCCATATCCCGCTTCAAAATAATTCCATCTAGCTTTCATTCCAAATACAGTTTGATGAATAGCCACAGTGTTGAAGATGAACCTGTTACGATACGGGCTGGTTTAGACTATCTGTCCAGTGATGGATCACCTTAACTTGTCCATCAATCACTTTGATACATGATATCATGTTGGTAAGTATAGCCAAGACTGTTGATGAAGCATGTGATTGCTCATCAGATACGGCTACAAAACTCTGATGGATAACTTAGTCATCAGCCATCCTGTAGTAAGCAACAATAGGGTGTAATGTGACACTTATCTGATTCCAGTAGGCACCTTGCATTTCATCAACTGGCTTACAAGTGTAATTCTCTCCGAAATCCATTTGCAGAATTATATTGTTCTTTTGGAGGATTTCATTGAGCTTTCTCTTTTCCTCATATTGGATTGAAACCCACATTGCTCTGAAACTCTGTTATTTGGATTTTAAGTAAAGCGATAAAATCCTTTCTAGAAAGCTCAGCGTCAACAATCCTTGTGATGAACATTGATTTTCATTTTTCTTCAATGGTTGCACGTTTCCATTGACTTTGTACAACACTCTCTGGCAATTGTTCCATCTATGTATCCATGTCAAAGTTCTCTTTCATAAAAGACTCTTGATTCCGTGTGGCATTGATGCCCTCTCTGTGTAATGGTTTCAGTTGCAGAGCCATGTTCTGATGCTTTGTGCATAGGCAGCTATGGCGGCTGATAAAGGATGTTAGTAAGCTGTGTTTTGGTCAGGTACGTCTGAATGTCTGAAGAGATATGTTGATGCCAGGATTCTGTGCAAGGAATTTTGCATGAAGGTTTGCTATATAATCTGTTAAAACCCTGCTCTGGATCTTTTGGACACGATCCATCTTTTTAGCCTCTGCCTTCCCTGGCTGAGATCGGCTATTGTCGTCGCATTCTAGAAATGTCATAACGTTAAGCCTGTACATTCCTATGATCCTTATACATTTCGACATCTTATTCCTACTCAAACTAGTTTCCGTACTCAATAAGCTCGTACAACGGCACTTCTGTACAATCTTACCTGCTACAATACGATGCAAGACGGACAGCTTATACTTCTGTGTTGCTTCTTTGCTCTTAATGATTTCTGCCTGACAACGTTACCCAAAAGCAGTCATTTCCTAACCTGATGTGCTTGTGTTGTGTTTAGTCGTGCATTACGCAACAGACCTTCTGTTTTACTACGAGGGGTATTTGGAGCATTATTAGCTTTCTTAGTTAATCTACTTTAACGATTTTTATTTTGTTGTTTGTCCTAGTCAAAATGTCTATTTTCTCTTTTAGTTCCGAGATTGTTATATATGACTTTGCTAAGGCCTTGTTTGTTCTACTCTTTGGGCCTAATCGGTGAGCATTTAGTTGAGCTCTTACTGGTAATCTAACTATTAAGGTGACCGCACATTATGCCGACGCGACGGCGACACCAGGCGTCAGCTATTGCTACCTATCGCTTGCCAGTCTCATCGTGTCCCTATCGCGTTATCGAGCGGAGATTTAACCGACAGGAAGAGACTAGGCCCTACTTAGCGATTTAAAAGCTAATATTTCTATTTTTAACACCATCCCATGTGTACTATCACGTGGATAGGTGTAAGTGTATTCATTACGAAACATGTAAATACTAATCGCGAAAAGACCCACCAGCTACGGATAATAATCTCCCAAAAGCGTCATTTACACCTTTAATGACTAAATTTTATCAAAATATTTTCTTATCGAATGTCCATTTGCAGGCCAAGAGAAAGCTATTTTTTAACATTTTACCACTGGAATGGCTGACTTGGTTACCGACTTAATAATACTACTAATTTATTGTGCGTACATTACGCATCAAACATACCGTGACAAAAGCGGCCCCAGCCATTGGTCAATACTATCATCGTGCATTGGCGATTCTGAAGCGACAGAAATGTTTGAAAGCATGTTCAATATCGAGCGACGATTGTCTATTAGAGGCGATCAGTCGCTTGCTTGTCGTGTCGCCGTCGATTTCTGCCGTACATCTGAGCGATCGCGTCGGCATAATGTGCATTCACTTTTAGTCTCTCAAATGCAGGCAAGCCACTAACACTTTCGCATCCACTTGTCTCCACTGTGGTGCCTGATTCATGTTCCTCACTGCCGCGCGCTACTGCAGCTATTGTCTTCTTCTTTCTACGCGTCTATTTCCGTAAAATTTCTTTATTCTTTACATGCCTTTTAGTTAGACACGGCTAAGCTGTGCAGATGGGACATAATTTTGTTTACGCCGTTGTCTTTCTTTCTGAAGGGGTGCTTCCCCTTCTGTCATCTGTTTGCGTTCTCTATAGTCATGTTGTATTTCAACCACTGTTTTTGCCATTTCCCCTGAGACACCTCAATAAAATACATCCTATAACTTGTAAGACAGGCTTAGTGTAATGAATCACTTGAATGATAATCTATTCTTTGAAATGTACGTTACTGTAAGAATTCTAAATGAATACATGTACCATGATGAGACTGACCACTGTATATATATAGGGATAGGACTAGGTTGTATAATATATGCACACGGATGTATCTGGGCTTTTTCCACCGCCCGTCGTTCCATCCGTAGGCGTTCCACCCCTCGCACAGGCCGGTTCTATCACGGCATGGTTAGTTTATCTCCGAAACATCCAGCAAACACTGACACTCAAAGTTTCTCATTTAGTGATTCTGCTTTCTTGCATTCTCGAGTTACGCTGTAAAATGTGACGAACAGACAAACAGTCTAACAGACAGACAAACAGTCGGCACCGACCTCAATTATGCGTAATGCTCACACTGGCCGGCGCGGCGTGAGTATTAACTATCCAATAGGGTGGCGCTCATTCTATCCGTCTGCATTACCTAAGGTTATAGTACGCACATCTCCTTGGCCCCCACCCACCCCACCAAACCGGTATCCAGCTCAAACCGGTTTGAAAATTGGCATCGTCACCAGGGACGGCGGAATCAAATTTGAGGGCCGGGGGCAGGTTCCACAAAAAAGGCACAAAGATCTGAAATGAGTTTTTTCCCTCTCACAGAAGGGTGTTTGAGGATACCAACCTACCTACCCAAGCATCACAAGAAAAAACATTGAATGACGTAAGCTGATTGAGAATCGATTTTCTGCATGCTGAGTTTCCTATGATCCAGGTTTAAATGTTAGAGCAATGTTAAGTGAACTTATGTATTCTTTGGTCCCTTGTACTTATTCTCAATTTACATTATAGTGGGCAATATTATCCTCTGATGCCTGCTTCTAGGCAATTGGAAACTGTGTGTGTGTGTGTGTGTGTGTGTGTGTGTGTGTGTGTGTGTGTGTGTGTGTGTGTGTGTGTGTGTGTGTGTGTGTGTGTGTGCGCGCGCGCGCGTGCGTGCGTGCGTGCGTGCGTGCGTGCGTGCGTGCGTGCGTGCGTGCGTGCGTGCGTGCGTGCGTGCGTGCGTGCGTGCGTGCGTGCGTGCGTGCGTGCGTGCGTGCGTGCGTGCGTGCGTGCGTGCGTGCGTGCGTGCGTGCGTGCGTGCGTGCGTGCGTGCGTGCGTGCGTGTGTGTGTGTAAGTGAGCGAGCGAGTGAGAGACTGAGAGAGCGGACCCGTGGGCATGGGTGGAGTGTCGGGTCGGGCGTGGTGGGTTTGCAGTGAAAATAATTTGATTAGACTTTAGTTCCTATTTATATTTGCTTTAAAAACTGTCAAAGATAAATTGCTCAGCCATCGATTGTCAGGCGATCGGGTGGAAGATGAGGTGGAAACATAGGCAATCTCCTTCACGCCACCCAGGAGTATAAATAGGTACCAGTGTAAAACGATGGAAAAGTTACAAATAATAGACTGCAATATAAACTAGCCTAGATATGGCGCGAATGGGACCTGGAATCAAGGAACTCGATAGACGCCAATCAAACAAATATCTTCTAAATTGCTCAGCCAGCAGATGAGTTACTACTACGTTAAATGGTAACGCATCTGTATATATGTTATATAAATAAGTTGAGAGCCTCGGGGAAGAACAGTTGTATTGCTGACCGTGTTTTCACCCTCTATATATAAAGATAGTATTATTATTATTATTATTATTATTATTATTATTATTATTATTATTATTATTATTATTATTATTATTATTTTTATTATTATTATTATCTTGAAATGTTCCTAAACTACAATCACAAAATTGCCTGATGTAGTAATGCCGCCAAGTCAAATTAGTAACAAACTATTCAACAACTAGCGTGTATGGAATGAGGGATTTAAATTATGATTTCCCAGCCTCTTACATAGCCATATTGACGTAGGATTGTCGGAGGGACATCTGGCCCAGGCTCAGACTAATCAAAGGGGGCCTTCAAATGTCTTATTTTGTTTTCATGTGGGCGGTGGTATCATCGCTTATGGCTGGAACTAAAAAGCTTGACGTGGCTAAACATGTGTATCACAACCGTACGAGTTGATAAGGTGGGTGGCGTAGGGTGGGGTGCTCATAGTCATACAAAAAGTACAGTATTCAAGTGTCGAAGAGGATGATATTTATTAATCACAATGACTTCTATGCGCATCTAATGTTCACATTCGTCCGAGTGAGCACTACCCCCACCACTCCAAACACCACACCATCCTCCCATTCTGTAGGAGGGGAACAACAAATCTTAGACCCGTTCCTCAACTGCCCCCACCGACATCGAGCCCGTATTACGGACATGTGCATACAAATTATTTCTACATTTGCATACAGTATACACAATACGCATAAATTAAAATGTGATTTTGAGAGTTGTTGCCAATTCTACAAATCCATGAACATCGCCGTGAATATCCCTTGTTGTAGTGTTATCATGCACATGGCTACGCCCAGCCGCCGATCATCGCACATATATTCTATTCTACCCACCTTTACTTGCAAAGATGAGTGAAACGTGTTCAGATTTGAAGACGTCAAGTATCACAATATTGATAAGGTACAAAGTACATTAATAATAAATTAGTCAATATGTCACATGTAACTACCACTACATAAATAGCAACTTATAGCGTTGTGAGTTGAAAATGGAAACCAGGGCCCGGTGAGCTTCACCATTAAACTTGTGAGTTGAAACTGAAAACGTGTGTACACATACTAATTCCACGTAACTATTAGACTTCTGAGTAGAAAGCGAAAGTCATGGTGAAGGAATGATGGCAGAACATTTGCCTACACCTCTCAACTTTCGGGGAGAGAATGGTGTTTGCATTTTTTCACTGGTGTAGAACCATCTTATGCCAGAAAAAGGTATCTCCAGCCTAAAAGCACCCCCATATTACGTTATGGGTTGAATGCCGAAAACACGTTACAACCGAACTTTAATACAACTGCTCAGTCTGCTCTGAATACTCCAAAAAATCATTTTTAAAGTTCTAAGCTAAAGTTTAATTTTTTTATTGAAATGGGTAAAGGGCACAGCTGCCCCGCTGCCCCCGTGCTTCCGGCGCCCCTGATCGTCACCTGTTTGATGCTATGATAAAACGCGTAGCCTTGCACGATCCTGCGTACTGTACGATGAACGCGAAATAGTTTATGGCAAACGTGTCTTGACATCTAAACCCCAAATATGTACTTTATGATTGGCCATTATCTTACAATTTTGTCCCGTCGTGCATAGGCTCGTTCGTTCGTTCATAGGCTCGTTCGTTCATTCATTCATTCATCTCCCGTTCGTTCGTTCGCTCGTTCACACAGCCGTTTTTAAATTGCCCAAAATATTAAATTGCCCAAAATATTGTCAAAACACACACACACACACACACACACACACACACACACACACACACACACACACACACACGCACGCGCGCGCGCGCGCGCGCGCACACACACATAATTGAAAATTGATCGCACAATTTTTAAATTGTCCAAAATATTGTCAAATTAGCTAAAATATTTAAAAATCATCCATAATATTGTTAAAATTATCCAAAACATTTTTATTTTTTAATTTAAAAATTATCCATAATATTGTAAAAATTTTCCGAATCTAATCACTACAATAAGAATAATATATTCACCCACTCACTCACGCACTCACGCACTCACTCACCCACCCACCCACCCACCCACTCACTCACTCACCCACACTCTTGTTCGTTCGTACATAGGCTCGTTCATTCGTTCGTAGGCTCGTTCGTTCATACATTCATTCATTCTCCCGGTCGTTCGTCCGCTCGTTCACACGTCCGTTTTTTAAATTGTCCAAAACATTGGCAAATTAGCTAAAATAATTTAAAAATCATCCATAATGGTGTTAAAATTATCCAAAACATTTTTTAATTTAAAAATTATCCATAATATTGTTAAATTTATCCAAAACATTTTTAATTATCCAAAAAATTGTTTTAAGTTTAAAAGAAATTTTCAAAGCCCACGAATTTAGAAAAAAGATCAGCCCATCAAACAAATAATGTTTAATCATTTTCGAGTCTAACCTATTCAACTACAAGCATAATCAATATGAATTCCAATCCCTTAGAACATAGCCGCCCGATCACCACCATCACCACCAAAGGCGGTTAATCCTTTCCAAATTAGTTTTGAATCCTTATCGACCCCTTTGTATTATGAACCCATACCAGGTGTTAATCACTCCATGGCGAATAATAGTACTTTGAACTCTATAAACATCCTTTGATGGCCAACCCACATTCACTCCATGGCGAATAATAGTACTTTGAACTCTATAAAAACATCCTTTGATGGTCAACCCACATTCAATCCAACTAATAATTTCCCCTCCCCCCTCACCCCACCTCACCCTAGAACCTCCCCTATAAATACCATGTTTAAACACAGCATTAGTCATGTCCTCTGACGAAGGTAACAACAGCCGAAAGGATTCTAAGGACCACCTTATTATAAGTTTTGATAATAGTTTAGCCAGATTAGTGTTTTTATAATAGTTTTGCCAGATTAGTGTTTTATAATAGCTTAGCCACTTTAGGACCACCTAATTATAAGTTTAGAAAAAAGTTTAAGCCAGATTAGTGTTTTATAACAGTTTTGCCAGAATAGTGTTTCATAATAGCTTAGCCACTTTAGTGTTTTAGTGCAAATAATCTAGGAAATATGGCCTCCAACAGAAATCAACAAACGTAAGTTTTTATTGTAATATATATATACTGTAATAATGTGTTTGTTTTGCTTACAATATAATATATCTTCGTAAACAGACACCATATCTTCCAATCTTGTTTTTAACCACACACACGCACACACACACACACACACACACACACACACACACACACACACACACACACGCGCGCACACACGCACACACGCACATGCACACACACACGCGCGCGCACGCACCTGTCCACTATGAATCCAGAGGATAACAGGCCTCAGACCAGGAGCCAGACAGAGTTACACCCAAAGTCCACACCCACACCAATACAAACCACACAATCAGTCAACCCTACAGAAGAACACACAACTACAACGCACAACCCAACAGCAACCACCCCGCCGTCACCACCACCACCACAACAATCGGCCACCTCTGCAGCCACTACTAACACCACCACATTAACAACAAAAGCACACACGGATGCAGAAACACAGACACGCCTACCACCAATCTTCAGCAAAGCCGATTTAGAGCACCCTGTCAACCAACAGCACGAAAACACATTTCAGCAACTATACAAATCCCTATACAAAACAGAACAACTGCAGCACCACATACAGAACATAGAACATGCCATCAAGAACAACACACATATCGTTAAGCCAGACATAGCACTAGCCATCGTAGACCCCAACACAGAAACCACTGCAGAGATCGACTCGATCTTAAAAGCCGCGGCTAACAGCATCCAACACGCAATCCTAGAACATTACTACAAAAAACTACACTACCACAAACAGCAAGCACACATAATTGAAGGGAATCTGTTAGACTCACACACATATGAAGCGGACAGAGCTGTTGCTAAGGCACACAGGATAGCTGCTAAGTTCGCCACAACCAGCATGAAGACACACAAAACAAACACAAACAGGACACACAATGACACACACAAACAAAGCACACAAAACCCAGTCATACGAAAGGCAAACATCCCGCCTTTGATGGATCCACAACATCAGATAAACCACACGCAGAAGCAAGCACGCCCAGCACAACACGCACCAACAGAGAGACGCCACAGACCACCGCTGTTGCCAACACCTCAACCAGCACAAAGACAACACACAAAGCAAAACCCACATACATACACAAGACCACAAACACCACAGAACAACCAAACCACAACTCAATGGTTTAGACCTACACAGCTCAAACAGCAACCACAGATCAACACAGAGAGACAACCGAGGAGTAACCCACTTCCCCTGCCAAAAAACGGGGGAGCACCGCACATACAGAACAAACCACATTCACCACATTCACCACAAACCACCTTCAAACCAGGGCAAGTTGGACCAAAACAAACATCACAAACCAACCGCCACTACACAAACAACCGACACTTTATAATACCCTACTCAAGACAACCACCTCCCATCCACCACGCACATCCATCACCACCAAGAGAGCAGATGTACCTTCCCAGAACACAACCTATCACGCACTCAACACACCAACCCAGAACCCAACCCATCCAAACAACATCACAGACAAGTACAAGCACACCACAAACCAAATCATATGCCGAAGCCATAAAACAATCCAAAAACGAAAATGTGAAAAAACTACTCTTAGAAATAATCGGCCAATTAGACGTTTAACATCAGGTACACAACTACAAAAACGCAGAAAACAACGCATCATCAACAAACAAAAAACAACACGAGATATTGTCGTTAACCTGTCCAACCACAAACTTACCAAAACAGAAAATTCCATTCTAAACAAAGGCCTTTCATTTGTACCCACACCACACCACATATCACCAGACACACAAATACATTGCATAGATCAATTCATCAGGAAGTTAGAATGCAAATACTATTTTTACAGCAACAACCTTGAAAAACCCACAGCACCATCCAAATTCAAACTACCCTCAGAATGGAGACCAAGCACAACACCCAATGCCATCAACAAACTCCGGTCATCACTCACCAAGCTTATCACCAAACCACCCGACAAGTCACAACGATCCAACATCACACACCATGAGAAAACAGCCCTCAAAACATTAGCTAATAACACAAACATAGTCATCAGACCAGCAGACAAAGGCTCCGCAATAGTCATTCTCAACAAAACAGACTACATTGCAGAAGTACACAGACAACTTACAGATGTCGCATACTACACCAAACTCAGTGAAAATCCCACTTTAGAATATAAAGACACCATAGATGCATACATTAACGAACTTCTAATCACCGGAGCCATCACAGGGCAGACACACAGATATCTCACCGAATTCAAAGTCAGAACTCCACGCATCTACATTAACCCTAAGATACACAAAGGCAAAATACCACCACCCGGACGCCCGATTGTATCCAACTGCGATGGCCCCACGTCACGCATTAATGAATTCACAGACCACCTACTAAAAGACACGGAAAATGATATCCCAAATCTACTACGAGACACCACTGCATTCATCCAACATATAGAAAACACTACAGTGGATGCTGGCTCAATCCTATGCACAATGGATGTCAGATCACTATACACAAACATCTCACACGAAGAAGGCATACAGATTGTCACATACCATTACAGACATACACTTGAAAAAACAAACACAAACAACAATAACCACACACCTGCACACATCTACCCAGACGAATTGGCCCAAATAATGAGATACATTCTTACAAAAAACAGCTTCCAATTCAATGAAGACTACTACATACAAACACATGGAACAGCCATGGGAGCCAAGTTTGCTGTCAAATATGCTAACATTTACGTGTACACCATAGTAAGCAGAATGTTATCAACATGGATGGGCAGCACTCCATCTCACTTAGTTAGATACATAGATGACATATTTTTCATTTGGAACACCAGTGAGAACGAACTACTTGAATTTCACGCACACATGAATAAAGAGCATCCCACTATAAAATTTGACTTGGAATATTCAACAGAAAAAATCCCATTTTTGGACACAATGGTATACAAAGAAGATAACAAGCTTAAATTGGACCTATACAGAAAACCTACAGACAAACAACAGTATCTTCACAAACAATCAAGCAACCCTAAAAACACAAAACATTCCATAATCTACAGCCAAGCATTAAGATACAAACGCATCATCACAGATCCCACTAGATTAAAACAACGCACACAGGAACTCACAGATGCATTCATCCACCGGGGATACAAAGAGACAGAAATTAAAGTCATCATAGAAAAAACCGAGAACACACAGAGAGAAGACATTCTTTACAAACAACCCACACAAAAACATCCTAGGCCAGCTTGCATACTACAATACCACCCATCATTAGAACACATAGGCAAATCCATTCGGACCTACTGGGAAAAGTACATCTTGCCTTCAACAATCTTAGCACCAATTTTTCCCAACTACCCAGTAGTAGCATTCAAGAAAAATAAAAGCATTAGGGACCACCTAGTCCACTCTAGCCTAATTAAAATAAAAGATACAGATGCTAACAATAAGATCGTACCGACACCAGATGACACTCACGACATAGTAGGGACACTCCAACAATGCAACAACAGCAATTGCATCACATGCAAACAATACATAAACACTGCTGACAAATTCACTAGTTACGTCACTGGTAAAGACTACAAAATCAACACACAAATGAGCTGCAATACCACCAACATTATTTACCTCATAGAATGCAAACAATGCAGCTCTCAATACATAGGAGAAACAAGTCAAACACTCAGCAAACGACTCACACAACATATCCATGCAATCCGACACCAAACAGACACGAGAATCTCATGGCATTTCAACCAACCGAGACATTCTATGAAAGACATCACGATAAGACCAATTGAAAGAATTTTTACAGATAACAAAAAACTAAGATTAAACAGAGAACACTACTGGATCAAAGAACTCAAAACGATTCACCCGTTCGGAATAAACAAAAAAGCATAACACACTCACTCACTCACTCGCACACCCACCCACCCACCCACCCACTCACACACACACCCACCCACCCACCCACCCACCCACCCACTCACTCACTCACTCACTCACTCACTCGCTCACTCACTCACTCACTCACTCACTCACTCACTCCCTCACACACTCACTCACTCACTCACTCACTCACTCACTCACTCACTCACTCACTCACTCACTCACTCACTCACTCACTCACTCACTCACTCACTCACTCACAACATCAACAACATCAACAACATCAACATCAATTTACAAGGCATAATCCATTGGCTTGTTATTGCCTCAGTGCCAAACTGGTAGGGCAGGCAACCCTGGTCTGGATACAACACGTGTAGCTATCTTCATGTGTGCATGTTCATGTAGATGCACAGGCTGTTTCAAGATTAGTCCACTGTGATGTAATAATTGTATTATGACTTTGGGAATTGACGGCTCACATATGTTGTATAAGCATATGTGTAACAGCAACGTCCAAAGCCACACCACAATTAATTGTGTTCAGTCGAATTCAAATATTCTTTCTTTGAAAAAGATGTCTAGTTTGCCCTTGAATATTTCTACTGTGGTTGCTTCGACTATTGTTGTTGGCAGTGAATTCCAATGTGGTGCCACTCTATTTGCGAAGGAGTGCTTCCGAATATGAAGCTCACTCACTCACTCACTCACTCACTCACTCACTCACTCACTCACTCACTCACTCACTCACTCACTCACTCACTCACTCACTCACTCACTCACTCACTCACTCACTCACTCACTCACTCACACATAGGAGGTTTGACGGAAGTTTGCAGACTGGCAGGTATGCATAGGTAACTATGTAAATACCTGGGTCGGCGTTTTTAAAATTTTGTTATAAAAATATGGTGGGAATGTTAATGAGAATATAAATTACATGATACCCATATTGAGGAATCCGTTATAAACATTGTAATTATCTATCATGTTAGAAATGTAGAGCTACTAAGTAATTTGGCACGATAATACCGAAGTGATGTGCGAGTTTCCATATCACAAACTTGATGGTACACTTAAGACAGATACAAACAAAGACATACGTTATACAAATATGGCGTCAGAGGCTAGTTGTCAGTATAGACAGGGTTAGCTCAAAGCCATTATTCAACTCCAGAACAGAATATTTTCATTATGTCTTTACGGATTTCATGTGAGCATAACAGATAGACAAACGGATTGAGTACTGAGTTCAGGTAGGAAAATTGCGCGGTAAGAACAAATATTAACAGGTGTAGCTCCTGTTGAGAGTAATTTAGGACATAGTGGTACACGTTATGGCCACATACAGGGATAATAGAGATAACAAATAATGCAATGATTACACCCACTACCCTGGAACTAGTTCTTCGCCCTTCATGAAGACTCAGATTTCTGGTCTCCTTTGACAAGGCAATGGCTTTCAAGATATGAAAAGCGCTTACCGCGACTGTTGGTAGCGTGTAGAAGAATACAAAATAGACTATGACACGAATGCGAACGTTTCCATAAAAGAAACAAATGCTTATCAATTTATCCTCGAATGTTAACAGATATGGTCCGTAGAAGAACCTTAGTGGAACTGCTCCAAAACCCGCTACGATCCAAAGTATCACACACACTCTTCGTACCCATGACAACGTCACACGGGACTTTGCCGCCAATGGATAAAGCAACTGGTAATAGCGCAGAGCTGAGAGAAATATCACATGACAAAGACTAGAATTATATCCGAGTCCAACAAAATAGGTGATTAGTTGGCATAGTATGCCAGCTTTGACAAAGTGCATCTGAGGAGCCAGAAGTCCAAACATGCTGGTCGAGAAACACGTTACAGTATCGCACACCGCAATGCTCATCAGAAGCGTATAAACTGGTATTCGATATCTTTTCGATTTTACGAGATACAATATCAGGAGACAATTCACAGCTACTCCCAAGCTGAAAACCGTGGCAGGTAAACCAGCTTGAATAAATCTTGGAATCTTGCGATAACGTTCGAGTTGCATCAATATGGCCTGCTCGAGCTTAGTGTAGGATACACTTCGGTTGACCGTGTACAACCATGATTCGTGAGTGCCAGTAGAATTCAATTGATGCAGCATGCTGTTTTACTGGTGTGCACGTCAGTAATAGTTGACGGTAACCGGGTATGGTAAGAATCAACACAATAAAATAGTCTTAAAGAATCGTTACACTGATTGAGCACATCGCGAATTGCATGGATGTCAGGCTATCTAATCCAGATCCTTGCAAATTGAGTGTATCATCTAGAGGAAGCAATATATAATATATGTATTATACCAACTGTGCAACAAGTACAACACTGAGAACTCAAACCGTGTCGACAATATGTGCAGTGGAAAACACAATCAATTTTCCATTATGTCATTTATTAGCTGACATCACAATAGAAACAATGTATAACTCAGGAAAATCGCGGTCCGTCACTAGTGTACGAATTGCATGGCTTTGATGGATTTACATCTTAATAAACAATAAACATTGTGTTGAATATTTTGAGACAAATTTGACTGGGGGAGGATGGTGTTGTCATGGACAACAACATCCCTTAGTCCAATTGGTTTCAAAATATCTAACAAATTACCTATATAATTACCTTGAAATTGGGATTCTGGTTATTTACGGTTCAACGTATATAAATTGATTCCAGCGCCTGTAAAGGGTGGGATGAGCTTAGCTAGAAATGGATCCCTGCATTGGTTATATCCACTGACCTACCACACCTTCATTCTGATGCAGACACTGAGCTAACACACCTTCATTCGAATACAGACACTGAGCTAACACACCCTCATTCGGATGCAGAAACTGAGCTAACTAATCTTCATTCGGATGCAGCCACTGAGATACCATATCTTCATTCGGATGCAGACACTGAGCTACCACACCTTCAATCTGATGCAGACACTGAGCTAACTAATCTTCATTCGGATGCAGACACTGAGCTACCATATCTTCATTCTTATGCAGACACTGAGCTAACACACCTTCGGATGCAGACACTGAGCTACCACGCCTTCATTCGGATGCCGACACTGAGCTAACACACCGTCATTCGGATGCAGACACTGAGCTAGCACGCCGTCATTCGGATGCAGACACTGAGCTAGCACACGCTCATTCGAATGCAGACACTGAGCTACCACACCTTCATTCGGATGCAGACACTGAGCTACCACACCTTCATTCGGATGTAGACACTGACCTATCACACCTTCATTCGGATACAGACACTGAGCTACCACACCCTTAATCAGATCTAGACACTGAGCTACGACACCTTCATTCGGAACCAGACACTGAGCTACCAGACCTTCATTCGAATGTAAACACTGACCTACCACAACTTCATTCGGATGCAGACACTGAGCTACCACACCTTCATTCGGATGCAGACACTGAGCCATCACACCTTCATTCGAATGTAAACACTGACCTACCACACCTTCATTCGGATGCAGACACTTAGCTATCACACCTTCATTCGGATACAGACACTGAGCTACCACACCTTTAATCAGATCTAGACACTGAGCTACGACACCTTCATTCGGATGCAGACACTGAGCTAACAGACCTTCATTCTGGTGTAGACACCGTGCTACCACACCTTCATTCGGAAGTAAACACTGAGCTACCACACCTTCATTCGGATGTAAACACCTTTAATCAGATCTAGACACTGAGCTACGACACCTTCATTCGGATGCAGAAACTGAGCTAACAGACCTTCATTCTGGTGTAGACACTGAGCTAACTAATCTTCATTCGGATGCAGACACTAAGCTACCATATCTCCATTCTTATGCAGACACTGATCTAACACACCTTCGGATGCAGACACTGAGCTACCACGCCTTCATTCGGATGCCTACAATGAGCTAACACACCGTCATTCGGATGCAGACACTGAGCTACCAAGCCTTCATTCGGATGCAGACACTGAGCTAACACGACGTCATTCGGATGCAGACACTGAGCTAGCACACCTTCATTCGGATGCAGACACTGAGCTACCACACCTTCATTCGGATCTAGACACTGAGCTACGACACCTTCATTCGGATGCAGAAACTGAGCTAACAGACCTTCATTCTGGTGTAGACACTGAGCTACCACACCTTCATTCGGATGCAGACACTGAGCTAACTAATCTTCATTCGGATGCAGACACTGAGCTACTATATCTTCATTCTTATGCAGACACTGAGCTACCACGCCTTCATTCGGATGCCTACAATGAGCTAACACACCGTCATTCGGATGCAGACACTGAGCTACCATGCCTTCATTCGGATGCAGACACTGAGCTAACACACCGTCATTCGGATGCAGACACTGAGCTAGCACACCTTCATTCGGATGCAGACACTGAGCTAGCACACCTTCATTCGGATGCAGACACTGAGCTACCACACCTTCATTCGGATGTAGACACTGAGCTACCACACCTTCATTCGGATGTAGACACTGACCTATCACACCTTCATTCGGATACAGACACTGAGCTACCACACCCTTAATCAGATCTAGACACTGAGCTACGACACCTTCATTCGGATGCAGACACTGAGCTAACAGACCTTCATTCTGGTGTAGACACTGAGCTAACACACCGTCATCCGGATGCAGACACTGAGCTAGCACACCTTCATTCGGATACAGACACTGAGCTACCACACCTTCATTCGGATGCAGACACTGAGCTACCACACCTTCATTCGGATGTAGACACTGAGCTACCACACCTTCATTCGGATGTAGACACTGACCTATCACACCTTCATTCGGATACAGACACTGAGCTACCACACCCTTAATCAGATCAAGACACTGAGCTACGACACCTTCATTCGGATGCAGACGCTGAGCTAACAGACCTTCATTCTGGTGTAGACACTGAGCTAACACACCTTCATTCGGATGCAGACACTGAGCTAGCACACCTTCATTCGAATGCAGACACTGAGCTACCACACCTTCATTCGGATGCAGACACTGAGCTACCACACCTTCATTCGGATGTAGACACTGAGCTACCACACCTTCATTCGGATGTAGACACTGACCTATCACACCTTCATTCGGATACATACACTGAGCTGCCACACCCTTAATCAGATCTAGACACTGAGCTACGACACCTTCATTCGGATGCAGACACTGAGCTAACAGACCTTCATTCTGGTGTAGACACTGAGCTAACACACCTTCATTCGGAACCAGACACTTTACAACTATGTAAATACCTGGGTCGGCGTTTTTAAAATTTTGTTATAAAAATATGGTGGGAATGTTAATGAGAATATAAATTACATGATACCCATATTGAGGAATCCGTTATAAACATTGTAATTATCTATCATGTTAGAAATGTAGAGCTACTAAGTAATTTGGCACGATAATACCGAAGTGATGTGCGAGTTTCCATATCACAAACTTGATGGTACACTTAAGACAGATACAAACAAAGACATACGTTATACAAATATGGCGTCAGAGGCTAGTTGTCAGTATAGACAGGGTTAGCTCAAAGCCATTATTCAACTCCAGAACAGAATATTTTCATTATGTCTTTACGGATTTCATGTGAGCATAACAGATAGACAAACGGATTGAGTACTGAGTTCAGGTAGGAAAATTGCGCGGTAAGAACAAATATTAACAGGTGTAGCTCCAGTTGAGAGTAATTTAGGACATAGTGGTACACGTTATGGCCGCATACAGGGATAATAGAGATAACAAATAATGCAATGATTACACCCACTACCCTGGAACTAGTTCTTCGCCCTTCCTGAAGACTCAGATTTCTGGTCTCCTTTGACAAGGCAATGGCTTTCAAGATATGAAGAGCGCTTACCGCGACTGTTGGTAGCGTGTAGAAGAATACAAAATAGACTATGACTCGAATGCGAACAATTCCATAAAAGAAACAAATGCTTATCAATTTATCCTCGAATGTTAACAGATATGGCCCGTAGAAGAACCTTAGTGGAACTGCTCCAAAACCCGCTACGATCCAAAGTATCACACACACTCTTCGTACCCATGACAACGTCACACGGGACTTTGCCGCCAATGGATGAAGCAACTGGTAATAGCGCAGAGCTGAGAGAAATATCACATGACAAAGACTAGAATTATATCCGAGTCTAACAAAATAGGTGATTAGTTGGCATAGTATGCCAGCTTTGACAAAGTGCATCTGAGGAGCCAGAAGTCCAAACATGCTGGTCGAGAAACACGTTACAGTATCGCACACCGCAATGCTCATCAGAAGCGTATAAACTGGTATTCGATATCTTTTCGATTTTACGAGATACAATATCAGGAGACAATTCACAGCTATTCCCAAGCTGAAAACCGTGGCAGGTAAACCAGCTTGAATAAATCTTGGAATCTTGCGATAACGTTCGAGTTGCATCAATATGGCCTGCTCGAGCTTAGTGTAGGATACACTTCGGTTGACCGTGTACAACCATGATTCGTGAGTGCCAGTATAATTCAATTGATGCAGCATGCTGTTTTACTGGTGTGCACGTCAGTAATAGTTGACGGTAACCGGGTATGGTAAGAATCAACACAATAAAATAGTCTTAAAGAATCGCTACACTGATTGAGCACATCGCGAATTGCATGGATGTCAGGCTATCTAATCCAGATCCTTGCAAAATGAGTGTATCATCTAGAGGAAGCAATATATAATATATGTATTATACCAACTGTGCAACAAGTACAACACTGAGAACTCAAACCGTGTCGACAATATGTGCAGTGGAAGACACAATCAATTTTCCATTATGTCATTTATTAGCTGACATCACAATAGAAACAATGTATAACTCAGGAAAATCGCGGTCCGTCACTAGTGTACGAATTGCATGGCTTTGATGGATTTACATCTTAATAAACAATAAACATTGTGTTGAATATTTTGAGACAAATTTGACTGGGGGAGGATGGTGTTGTCATGGACAACAACATCCCTTAGTCAAATTGGTTTCAAAATATCTAACAAATTACCTATATAATTACCTTGAAATTGGGATTCTGGTTATTTACGGTTCAACGTATATAAATTGATTCCAGCGCCTGTAAAGGGTGGGATGAGCTTAGCTAGAAATGGATCCCTGCATTGGTTATATCCACTGACCTACCACACCTTCATTCTGATGCAGACACTGAGCTAACACACCTTCATTCGAATACAGACACTGAGCTAACACACCCTCATTCGGATGCAGAAACTGAGCTAACTAATCTTCATTCGGATGCAGCCACTGAGATACCATATCTTCATTCGGATGCAGACACTGAGCTACCACACCTTCATTCAGATGCAGACACTGAGCTAACTAATCTTCATTCGGATGCAGACACTGAGCTACCATATCTTCATTCTTATGCAGACACTGAGCTAACACACCTTCGGATGCAGACACTGAGCTACCACGCCTTCATTCGGATGCCGACACTGAGCTAACACACCGTCATTCGGATGCAGACACTGAGCTAGCACGCCGTCATTCGGATGCAGACACTGAGCTAGCACACGCTCATTCGAATGCAGACACTGAGCTACCACACCTTCATTCGGATGCAGACACTGAGCTAACTAATCTTCATTCGGATGCAGACACTGAGCTACTATATCTTCATTCTTATGCAGACACTGAGCTACCACGCCTTCATTCGGATGCCTACAATGAGCTAACACACCGTCATTCGGATGCAGACACTGAGCTACCACGCCTTCATTCGGATGCAGACACTGAGCTAACACACCGTCATTCGGATGCAGACACTGAGCTAGCACACCTTCATTCGGATGCAGACACTGAGCTACCACACCTTCATTCGGATGCAGACACTGAGCTACGAAACCTTCATTCGGATGTAGACACTGAGCTACCACACCTTCATTCGGATGTAGACACTGATCTATCACACCTTCATTCGGATACAGACACTGAGCTACCACACCCTTAATCAGATCAAGACACTGAGCTACGACACCTTCATTCGGATGCAGACACTGAGCTAACAGACCTTCATTCTGGTGTAGACACTGAGCTAACACACCTTCATTCGGATGCAGACACTGAGCTACCACACCTTCATTCGGATGCAGACACTGAGCTACCACACCTTCATTCGGATGTAGACACTGAGCTACCACACCTTCATTCGGATGTAGACACTGACCTATCACACCTTCATTCGGATACATACACTGAGCTGCCACACCCTTAATCAGATCTAGACACTGAGCTACGACACCTTCATTCGGATGCAGACACTGAGCTAACAGACCTTCATTCTGGTGTAGACACTGAGCTAACACACCTTCATTCGGAACCAGACACTTTACAACTATGTAAATACCTGGGTCGGCGTTTTTAAAATTTTGTTATAAAAATATGGTGGGAATGTTAATGAGAATATAAATTACATGATACCCATATTGAGGAATCCGTTATAAACATTGTAATTATCTATCATGTTAGAAATGTAGAGCTACTAAGTAATTTGGCACGATAATACCGAATTGATGTGCGAGTTTCCATATCACAAACTTGATGGTACACTTAAGACAGATACAAACAAAGACATACGTTATACAAATATGGCGTCAGAGGCTAGTTGTCAGTATAGACAGGGTTAGCTCAAAGCCATTATTCAACTCCAGAACAGAATATTTTCATTATGTCTTTACGGATTTCATGTGAGCATAACAGATAGACAAACGGATTGAGTACTGAGTTCAGGTAGGAAAATTGCGCGGTAAGAACAAATATTAACAGGTGTAGCTCCAGTTGAGAGTAATTTAGGACATAGTGGTACACGTTATGGCCGCATACAGGGATAATAGAGATAACAAATAATGCAATGATTACACCCACTACCCTGGAACTAGTTCTTCGCCCTTCCTGAAGACTCAGATTTCTGGTCTCCTTTGACAAGGCAATGGCTTTCAAGATATGAAGAGCGCTTACCGCGACTGTTGGTAGCGTGTAGAAGAATACAAAATAGACTATGACTCGAATGCGAACAATTCCATAAAAGAAACAAATGCTTATCAATTTATCCTCGAATGTTAACAGATATGGCCCGTAGAAGAACCTTAGTGGAACTGCTCCAAAACCCGCTACGATCCAAAGTATCACACACACTCTTCGTACCCATGACAACGTCACACGGGACTTTGCCGCCAATGGATGAAGCAACTGGTAATAGCGCAGAGCTGAGAGAAATATCACATGACAAAGACTAGAATTATATCCGAGTCTAACAAAATAGGTGATTAGTTGGCATAGTATGCCAGCTTTGACAAAGTGCATCTGAGGAGCCAGAAGTCCAAACATGCTGGTCGAGAAACACGTTACAGTATCGCACACCGCAATGCTCATCAGAAGCGTATAAACTGGTATTCGATATCTTTTCGATTTTACGAGATACAATATCAGGAGACAATTCACAGCTATTCCCAAGCTGAAAACCGTGGCAGGTAAACCAGCTTGAATAAATCTTGGAATCTTGCGATAACGTTCGAGTTGCATCAATATGGCCTGCTCGAGCTTAGTGTAGGATACACTTCGGTTGACCGTGTACAACCATGATTCGTGAGTGCCAGTATAATTCAATTGATGCAGCATGCTGTTTTACTGGTGTGCACGTCAGTAATAGTTGACGGTAACCGGGTATGGTAAGAATCAACACAATAAAATAGTCTTAAAGAATCGCTACACTGATTGAGCACATCGCGAATTGCATGGATGTCAGGCTATCTAATCCAGATCCTTGCAAAATGAGTGTATCATCTAGAGGAAGCAATATATAATATATGTATTATACCAACTGTGCAACAAGTACAACACTGAGAACTCAAACCGTGTCGACAATATGTGCAGTGGAAGACACAATCAATTTTCCATTATGTCATTTATTAGCTGACATCACAATAGAAACAATGTATAACTCAGGAAAATCGCGGTCCGTCACTAGTGTACGAATTGCATGGCTTTGATGGATTTACATCTTAATAAACAATAAACATTGTGTTGAATATTTTGAGACAAATTTGACTGGGGGAGGATGGTGTTGTCATGGACAACAACATCCCTTAGTCAAATTGGTTTCAAAATATCTAACAAATTACCTATATAATTACCTTGAAATTGGGATTCTGGTTATTTACGGTTCAACGTATATAAATTGATTCCAGCGCCTGTAAAGGGTGGGATGAGCTTAGCTAGAAATGGATCCCTGCATTGGTTATATCCACTAACCTACCACACCTTCATTCTGATGCAGACACTGAGCTAACACACCTTCATTCGAATACAGACACTGAGCTAACACACCCTCATTCGGATGCAGAAACTGAGCTAACTAATCTTCATTCGGATGCAGCCACTGAGATACCATATCTTCATTCGGATGCAGACACTGAGCTACCACACCTTCATTCAGATGCAGACACTGAGCTAACTAATCTTCATTCGGATGCAGACACTGAGCTACCATATCTTCATTCTTATGCAGACACTGAGCTAACACACCTTCGGATGCAGACACTGAGCTACCACGCCTTCATTCGGATGCCGACACTGAGCTAACACACCGTCATTCGGATGCAGACACTGAGCTAGCACGCCGTCATTCGGATGCAGACACTGAGCTAGCACACGCTCATTCGAATGCAGACACTGAGCTACCACACCTTCATTCGGATGCAGACACTGAGCTAACTAATCTTCATTCGGATGCAGACACTGAGCTACTATATCTTCATTCTTATGCAGACACTGAGCTACCACGCCTTCATTCGGATGCCTACAATGAGCTAACACACCGTCATTCGGATGCAGACACTGAGCTACCACGCCTTCATTCGGATGCAGACACTGAGCTAACACACCGTCATTCGGATGCAGACACTGAGCTAGCACACCTTCATTCGGATGCAGACACTGAGCTACCACACCTTCATTCGGATGCAGACACTGAGCTACGAAACCTTCATTCGGATGTAGACACTGAGCTACCACACCTTCATTCGGATGTAGACACTGATCTATCACACCTTCATTCGGATACAGACACTGAGCTACCACACCCTTAATCAGATCAAGACACTGAGCTACGACACCTTCATTCGGATGCAGACACTGAGCTAACAGACCTTCATTCTGGTGTAGACACTGAGCTAACACACCTTCATTCGGATGCAGACACTGAGCTACCACACCTTCATTCGGATGCAGACACTGAGCTACCACACCTTCATTCGGATGTAGACACTGAGCTACCACACCTTCATTCGGATGTAGACACTGACCTATCACACCTTCATTCGGATACAGACACTGAGCTGCCACACCCTTAATCAGATCTAGACACTGAGCTACGACACCTTCATTCGGATGCAGACACTGAGCTAACAGACCTTCATTCTGGTGTAGACACTGAGCTAACACACCTTCATTCGGAACCAGACACTTTACAACTATGTAAATACCTGGGTCGGCGTTTTTAAAATTTTGTTATAAAAATATGGTGGGAATGTTAATGAGAATATAAATTACATGATACCCATATTGAGGAATCCGTTATAAACATTGTAATTATCTATCATGTTAGAAATGTAGAGCTACTAAGTAATTTGGCACGATAATACCGAAGTGATGTGCGAGTTTCCAT
The DNA here is from genome assembly GCA_034401795.1 of Chaetoderma sp. LZ-2023a. Classification (NCBI taxonomy): domain Eukaryota; kingdom Metazoa; phylum Mollusca; class Caudofoveata; order Chaetodermatida; family Chaetodermatidae; genus Chaetoderma; species Chaetoderma sp. LZ-2023a. Next base: position 42,384,573 of record CM067374.1, on the reverse strand, counting down.
ATCACAAACTTGATGGTGCACTTAAGACAGATACAAACAAAGACATACGTTATACAAATATGGCGTCAGAGGCTAGTTGTCAGTATAGACAGGGTTAGCTCAAAGCCATTATTCAACTCCAGAACAGAATATTTTCATTATGTCTTTACGGATTTCATGTGAGCATAACAGATAGACAAACGGATTGAGTACTGAGTTCAGGTAGGAAAATTGCGCGGTAAGAACAAATATTAACAGGTGTAGCTCCTGTTGAGAGTAATTTAGGACATAGTGGTACACGTTATGGCCACATACAGGGATGATAGAGATAACAAATAATGCAATGATAACACCCACTACCCTGGAACTAGTTCTTCGCCCTTCCTGAAGACTCAGATTTCTGGTCTCCTTTGACAAGGCAATGGCTTTCAAGATATGAAGAGCGCTTACCGCGACTGTTGGTAGCGTGTAGAAGAATACAAAATAGACTATGACTCGAATGCGAACGTTTCCATAAAAGAAACAAATGCTTATCAATTTATCCTCGAATGTTAACAGATATGGTCCGTAGAAGAACCTTAGTGGAACTGCTCCAAAACCCGCTACGATCCAAAGTATCACACACACTCTTCGTACCCATGACAACGTCACACGGGACTTTGCCGCCAATGGATGAAGCAACTGGTAATAGCGCAGAGCTGAGAGAAATATCACATGACAAAGACTAGAATTATATCCGAGTCCAACAAAATAGGTGATTAGTTGGCATAGTATGCCAGCTTTGACAAAGTGCATCTGAGGAGCCAGAAGTCCAAACATGCTGGTCGAGAAACACGTTACAGTATCGCACACAGCAATGCTCATCAGAAGCGTATAAACTGGTATTCGATATCTTTTCGATTTTACGAGATACAATATCAGGAGACAATTCATAGCTACTCCCAAGCTGAAAACCGTGGCAGGTAAACCAGCTTGAATAAATCTTGGAATCTTGCGATAACGTTCGAGTTGCATCAATATGGCCTGCTCGAGCTTAGTGTAGGATACACTTCGGTTGACCGTGTACAACCATGATTCGTGAGTGCCAGTAGAATTCAATTGATGCAGCATGCTGTTTTACTGGTGTGCACGTCAGTAATAGTTGACGGTAACCGGGTATGGTAAGAATCAACACAATAAAATAGTCTTAAAGAATCGTTACACTGATTGAGCACATCGCGAATTGCATGGATGTCAGGCTATCTAATCCAGATCCTTGCAAAATGAGTGTATCATCTAGAGGAAGCAATATATAATATATGTATTATACCAACTGTGCAACAAGTACAACACTGAGAACTCAAACCGTGTCGACAATATGTGCAGTGGAAGACACAATCAATTTTCCATCATGTCATTTATTAGCTGACATCACAATAGAAACAATGTATAACTCAGGAAAATCGCGGTCCGTCACTAGTGTACGAATTGCATGGCTTTGATGGATTTACATCTTAATAAACAATAAACATTGTGTTGAATATTTTGAGACAAATTTGACTGGGGGAGGATGGTGTTGTCATGGACAACAACATCCCTTAGTCAAATTGGTTTCAAAATATCTAACAAATTACCTATATAATTACCTTGAAATTGGGATTCTGGTTATTTACGGTTCAACGTATATAAATTGATTCCAGCGCCTGTAAAGGGTGGGATGAGCTTAGCTAGAAATGGATCCCTGCATTGGTTATATCCACTGACCTACCACACCTTCATTCTGATGCAGACACTGAGCTAACACACCTTCATTCGAATACAGACACTGAGCTAACACACCCTCATTCGGATGCAGAAACTGAGCTAACTAATCTTCATTCGGATGCAGACACTGAGCTAGCACGCCGTCATTCGGATGCAGACACTGAGCTAGCACACGCTCATTCGAATGCAGACACTGAGCTACCACACCTTCATTCGGATGCAGACACTGAGCTACCACACCTTCATTCGGATGTAGACACTGACCTATCACACCTTCATTCGGATACAGACACTGAGCTACCACACCTTTAATCAGATCTAGACACTGAGCTACGAAACCTTCATTCGGAACCAGACACTGAGCTACCACACCTTCATTCGGATGCAGACACTGAGCTACCACACCTTCATTCGGAAGCAGAAACTGAGCTATCACACATTCATTCGAATGTAAACACTGACCTACCACAACTTCATTCGGATGCAGACACTGAGCTACCACACCTTCATTCGGATGCAGACACTGAGCCATCACACCTTCATTCGAATGTAAACACTGACCTACCACACCTTCATTCGGATGCAGACACTGAGCTATCACACCTTCATTCGGATACAGACACTGAGCTACCACACCTTTAATCAGATCTAGAGACTGAGCTACGACACCTTCATTCGGATGCAGACACTGAGCTAACAGACCTTCATTCTGGTGTAGACACCGTGCTACCACACCTTCATTCGGAAGTAAACACTGAGCTACCACACCTTCATTCGGATGTAAACACCTTTAATCAGATCTAGACACTGAGCTACGACACCTTCATTCGGATACAGAAACTGAGCTAACAGACCTTCATTCTGGTGTAGACACTGAGCTAACTAATCTTCATTCGGATGCAGACACTGAGCTACCATATCTCCATTCTTATGCAGACACTGAGCTAACACACCTTCGGATGCAGACACTGAGCTACCACGCCTTCATTCGGATGCCTACAATGAGCTAACACACCGTCATTCGGATGCAGACACTGAGCTACCACGCCTTCATTCGGATGCAGACACTGAGCTAACACACCGTCATTCGGATGCAGACACTGAGCTAGCACACCTTCATTCGGATGCAGACACTGAGCTACCACACCTTCATTCGGATCTAGACACTGAGCTACGACACCTTCATTCGGATGCAGAAACTGAGCTAACAGACCTTCATACTGGTGTAGACACTGAGCTACCACACCTTCATTCGGATGCAGACACTGAGCTAACTAATCTTCATTCGGATGCAGACACTGAGCTACCATATCTTCATGTTTATGCAGACACTGAGCTACCACGCCTTCATTCGGATGCCTACAATGAGCTAACACACCGTCATTCGGATGCAGACACTGAGCTACCACGCCTTCATTCGGATGCAGACACTGAGCTAACACACCGTCATTCGGATGCAGACACTGAGCTAGCACACCTTCATTCGGATGCAGACACTGAGCTACCACACCTTCATTCGGATGCAGACACTGAGCTACCACACCTTCATTCGGATGTAGACACTGAGCTACCACACCTTCATTCGGATGTAGACACTGACCTATCACACCTTCATTCGGATACAGACACTGAGCTACCACACCCTTAATCAGATCTAGACACTGAGCTACGACACCTTCATTCGGATGCAGACACTGAGCTAACAGACCTTCATTCTGGTGTAGACACTGAGCTAACACACCGTCATCCGGATGCAGACACTGAGCTAGCACACCTTCATTCGGATGCAGACACTGAGCTACCACACCTTCATTCGGATGCAGACACTGAGCTACCACACCTTCATTCGGATGTAGACACTGAGCTACCACACCTTCATTCGGATGTAGACACTGACCTATCACACCTTCATTCGGATACAGACACTGAGCTACCACACCCTTAATCAGATCAAGACACTGAGCTACGACACCTTCATTCGGATGCAGACACTGAGCTAACAGACCTTCATTCTGGTGTAGACACTGAGCTAACACACCTTCATTCGGATGCAGACACTGAGCTAGCACACCTTCATTCGAATGCAGACACTGAGCTACCACACCTGCATTCGGATACAGACACTGAGCTACCACACCTTCATTCGGATGTAGACACTGAGCTACCACACCTTCATTCGGATGTAGACACTGACCTATCACACCTTCATTCGGATACAGACACTGAGCTGCCACACCCTTAATCAGATCTAGACACTGAGCTACGACACCTTCATTCGGATGCAGACACTGAGCTAACAGACCTTCATTCTGGTGTAGACACTGAGCTAACACACCTTCATTCAGATGCAGACACTGAGCTACCACACCTTCATTCAGATCCAGACACTGAGCTACCACACCTTCATTCGGATGCAGACACTGAGCTACCACACCTTCATTCGGATGCATACACTGAGCCATCACACCTTCATTCGAATGTAAACACTGAGCTGCCACACCCTTAATCAGATCTAGACACTGAGCTACGACACCTTCATTCGGATGCAGACACTGAGCTAACAGACCTTCATTCTGGTGTAGACACTGAGCTAACACACCTTCATTCGGATGCAGACACTGAGCTACCACACCTTCATTCGGAAGCAGACACTGAGCTATCACACCTTCATTCGAATGTAAACACTGACCTACCATAACTTCATTCGGATGCAGACACTGAGCTACCACACCTTCATTCGGATGCAGACACTGAGCCATCACACCTTCATTCGAATGTAAACACTGACCTACCACACCTTCATTCGGATGCAGACACTGAGCTATCACACCTTCATTCGGATACAGACACTGTGCTAACAGACCTTCATTCTGGTGTAGACACCGTGCTACCACACCTTCATTCGGATGTAAACACTGAGCTACCAAACCTTCATTCGGATGTAAACACCTTTAATCAGATCTAGACACTGAGCTACGACACCTTCATTCGGATGCAGAAACTGAGCTAACAGACCTTCATTCTGGTGTAGACACTGAGCTACCACACCTTCATTCGGATGCAGACACTGAGCTAACTAATCTTCATTCGGATGCAGACACTGAGCTTCCATATCTTCATTCTTATGCAGACACTGAGCTAACACACCTTCGGATGCAGACACTGAGCAACCACGCCTTCATTCGGATGCCTTCACTGAGCTAACACACTGTCATTCGGATGCAGACACTGAGCTACCATGCCTTCATTCGGATGCAGACACTGAGCTAACACACCGTCATTCGGATGCAGACACTGAGCTAGCACACCTTCATTCGGATGCAGACACTGAGCTACCACACCTTCATTCGGATGCAGACACTGAGCTACCACACCTTCATTCGGATGTAGACACTGAGCTACCACACCTTCATTCGGATGTAGACACTGACCTATCACACCTTCATTCGGATACAGACACTGAGCTACCACACCCTTAATCAGATCTAGACACTGAGCTACGACACCTTCATACGGATGCAGACACTGAGCTAACAGACCTTCATTCTGGTGTAGACATTGAGCTAACACACCTTCATTCGGATGCAGACACTGAGCTACCACACCTTCATTCAGATGCAGACACTGAGCTACCACACCTTCATTCGGATCCAGACACTGAGCTACCACACCTTCATTCGGATGCAGACACTGAGCTACCACACCTTCATTCGGATGCAGACACTGAGCCACACACCTTCATTCGAATGTAAACACTGACCTACCACACCTTCATTCGGATGCAGATACTGAGCTATCACACCTTCATTCGGATACAGACACTGAGCTAACAGACCTTCATTCTGGTGTAGACACCGTGCTACCACACCTTCATTCAGATGTAAACACTGAGCTACCAAACCTTCATTCGGATGTAAACACCTTTAATCAGATCTAGACACTGAGCTACGACACCTTCATTCGGATGCAGAAACTGAGCTAACAGACCTTCATTCTGGTGTAGACACTGAGCTACCACACCTTCATTCGGATGCAGACACTGAGCTAACTAATCTTCATTCGGATGCAGACACTGAGCTACCATATCTTCATTCTTATGCAGACACTGAGCTAACACACCATCGGATGCAGACACTGAGCTACCACGCCTTCATTCGGATGCCTACACTGAGCTAACACACCGTCATTCGGATGCAGACACTGAGCTACCACGCCTTCATTCGGATGCAGACACTGAGCTAACACACCGTCATTCGGATGCAGACACTGAGCTAGCACACCTTCATTCGGATGCAGACACTGAGCTACCACACCTTCATTCGGATGCAGACACTGAGCTACCACACCTTCATTCGGATGTAGACACTGAGCTACCACACCTTCATTCGGATGTAGACACTGACCTATCACACCTTCATTCGGATACAGACACTGAGCTACCACACCCTTAATAAGATCAAGACACTGAGCTACGACACCTTCATTCGGATGCAGACACTGAGCTAACAGACCTTCATTCTGGTGTAGACACTGAGCTAACACACCTTCATTCGGATGCAGACACTGAGCTAGCACACCTTCATTCGAATGCAGACACTGAGCTACCACACCTTCATTCGGATGCAGACACTGAGCTACCACACCTTCATTCGGATGTAGACACTGAGCTACCACACCTTCATTCGGATGTAGACACTGTCCTATCACACCTTCATTCGGATACAGACACTGAGCTACCACAGCCTTAATCAGATCTAGACACTGAGCTACGACACCTTCATTCGGATGCAGACACTGAGCTAACAGACCTTCATTCTGGTGTAGACACTGAGCTAACATACCTTCATTCGGAACCAGACACTGAGCTACCAGACCTTCATTCGGATGCAGACACTGAGATAGCACACCTTCATTCGAATGCAGACACTGAGCTACCACACCTTCATTCGGATGCAGACACTGACCTACCACACCTTCATTCGGATGTAGACACTGAGCTACCACACCTTCATTCCGATGTAGTCACTGACCTATCACACCTTCATTCGGATACAGACACTGAGCTACCACACCCTTAATCAGATCTAGACACTGAGCTACGACACCTTCATTCGGATGCAGACACTGAGCTAACAGACCTTCATTCTGGTGTAGACACTGAGCTAACACACCTTCATTCGGAACCAAACACTGAGCTACCAGACCTTCATTCGGATGCAGACACTGGGCTACCACACCTTCATTCGGATGCAGACACTGAGCTACCACACCTTCATTCGGAAGCAGACACTGAGCTATCACACCTTCATTCGAATGTAAACACTGACCTACCACAACTTCATTCGGATGCAGACACTGAGCTACCACACCTTCATTCGGATGCAGACACTGAGCCATCACACCTTCATTCGAATGTAAACACTGACCTGCCACACCTTCATTCGGATGCAGACACTGAGCTAGCACACCTTCATTCGGATACAGACACTGAGCTAACAGACCTTCATTCTGGTGTAGACACCATGCTACCACACCTTCATTCGGATGTAAACACTGAGCTACCACACCTTCATTCGGATGTAAACACCTTTAATCAGATCTAGACACTGAGCTACGACACCTTCATTCGGATACAGACACTGAGCTAACAGACCTTCATTCTGGTGTAGACACTGAGCTACCACACCTTCATTCGGATGCAGACACTGAGCTAACTAATCTTCATTCGGATGCAGACACTGAGCTACCATATCTTCATTCTTATGCAGACACTGAGCTAACACACCTTCGGATGCAGACACTGAGCCACCACGCCTTCATTCGGATGCCTACACTGAGCTAACACACCTTCATTCGGATGCAGACACTGAGCAACCACGCCTTCATTCGGATGCAGACACTGAGCTAACACACCGTCATTCGGATGCAGACACTGAGCTAGCACACCTTCATTCGGATGCAGACACTGAGCTACCACACCTTCATTCGGATGCAGACACTGAGCTACCACACCTTCATTCGGATGTAGACACTGAGCTACCACACCTTCATTCGGATGTAGACACTGACCTATCACACCTTCATTCGGATACAGACACTGAGCTACCACACCCTTAATCAGATCTAGACACTGAGCTACGACACCTTCATACGGATGCAGACACTGAGCTAACAGACCTTCATTCTGGTGTAGACACTGAGCTAACACACCTTCATTCGGATGCAGACACTGAGTTACCACACCTTCATTCGGATGCAGACACTGAGCTACCACACCTTCATTCGGATGCAGACACTGAGCTACCACACCTTCATTCGGATGCAGACACTGAGCTACCACACCTTCATTCGGATGCAGACACTGAGCTACCACACCTTCATTCGGATGTATAGATACTTAGCTACGATTAACATAAGATGATTCATATTAATCAATCTAAATTTCATTAACAGTTTCTCATAAATACATAAATAAACATCTACAGTAGGCATGAGCTTGATAAAACCTACATTGCTACAAACAACAGTTGCGTATTTTTGTGTATTTTTAGAGACGAGGAAAAGAAACCCCTTGACGGACTTCTCCCAATAGCTGCAAACAAACTAAACACCAAACCAGAGTTCATCCACATTTACCTATGTACAAAACATGAGACTAAATAAAATGATGATCCACTCCGTGGCGGCGAACCATGGAGTACATTCCTGGGCTCGCTGCTTTGTAGTACTGCTGACAGTTCTGCACACCGTGTCATGGGGAACATAGCTTTTCAGTCCTTCTGAAAGCTTTGGATTCATAGATCAAAGATGCCCTTGACAAAAAGACTACGTTTATATAACGCAACATGCTTATTCATGATGCTGTATAACTGTAACAGCTTGGCAGCTCCAATGGCAGCTCTAGACAAACTTGGTGCCTGCCACAGTGGCCAGACAGCATAATTTCCAATGATCCACTATACAAGTATACACGATGTGTAACACATCACTGCTCTCCATAAATGTCGCCCAGTAATGATGGTCCATGTTTGGCCATGTGCTAAGGATGCCAGAAGACACCAGCACAGAGAGCCTTGAAATTCGGCCTTATTGGGAGCGAGCAAATATAAAGCCAGGAGAGGACGTCATTGCATAAATAGGTTAAGCGTGCTACGAGGTGACCTCAAGAAAGCAGAACTCTGTACACCAAGATCAAGAATGGACCTGAGGAAGCAAAAGAGTTTGACTGAGGACAAGACACAATGTTCAAAGCCAAAGAAGGACTGATTGCAGCTGTAGTATGTTTCTACTACTAAAAAGGCATTATTCCCATTAAGACAACCCTTACTGAAAATCACAGACAAATAAGTTGATTAAACATCATGGCAAATATTGATCTAGTTTATAGGCCTATACTAGCTTCAACCATTTCACCTACAAATCCCTGAAAAAGATGTTCCTGAGTACCTGGACTGTCCGGTCAAGAAGGAAAGATGGAAATCCCTGGTCATGTCAGCTGTGCACCTATACTGGAATCAGTCTATTATCGGCCTGATACCTTACTACAAAACCTGCAGACTGCTTAATCCTAAGGAATTTAGCCCTGGGAAATTGCACCCAGTTCTACAGATTGGCTGCCAGTCTGCTAGAGAGGCCTTTCGCATACCGGTAAAGCTGAAGATCCTGACAGGTACCTATGTCCTTCAGACGAAGAGACATGTTTTCAGCAAGAGCCATTGTGAGGCTACATGTCTTCTCTGCCAAGAGGGTTCTGAAACAGTCAAGCACTTCATTGTCCAGTGTCCAGCCTTACAGCATGTAAGGGCTCCAGCGTTTGTAGATCCGGATTGTATCCTCGTACAGTTTCAAAGAATGAGGCTTAGTAACTTCGACCTGGAAGATCTAACTCAGATAACTGTAGACTGCACAAAGTTCTTTCACAAGCCTGCAAATCAATTCCTTCAGATATTAGAGTTTCATTGTAGGCGCCTAATCCATGCTCTACAGATATCCAGACATACCATATTAGAATTGCTGATATAGTAGATGGCTGGTCATCGCATACGACAACTAGTGCATATCATTATGCCATCCCAATCTGTATATCTACACTGACAGGTAGCCTACTGCCCTTCCTATAGCTCGTCTCATTATTACAAAGATCTAGGCCATTTCATTCTGATCACACTACCTTATTTCATGTTTTACTAGTGTGTACTGTGGAGTATTTTATCATAAATTACCAATCTTAGTAGTAACCATGTTAACTTGTATTGCTAATTGTTGACCTGGTTTTTATTACAAATACAGGCTAATTCCTACACACTTTTAACCAATTATTAACTGTTAATCCCTAAACCACCCTGTTTTGCATAGTAAAGCTAGTTTACTATTTGTTGATCTGGTCCTTATTGGAAATACAGTCTTATTCCTACCCACTTTTAATCAATTACTAACTATTACTCCATAAATAGCTGTCCTGTACAGTTAAGCTAGTATATTATTTTTTGCTAATTGTAGATCTGACCCCTTTTGCAAATGACTTATTCCTACCCACTTTTAATCAACTATTAATTGTTAATTGCTAAACTATCCCCTTACTGACGGTTAAGCTAGTATATTATCTTGGCTGCATTGACGTCCAAAATATACATATAATATGTAGTCAAAGTGGTATTTTACAGTAAATAAAAATCCTAAAATCTGAACTTGCTAGGATATTAAGTCATTTACGCATCCGCGCGGTTCTCCTATGAAGGAGGTAAAGATAAAACAAGAACAAGAACAATATTGGAAGCCATTACTTCCTAAGGCACCAACAGCTTCCAGTCATATTAATGTCAAAATATTCACCACCTTTCCTCTATTATTGTCTAGAAATTGAGATATGGGGAATTCATCGATGAAAGGGTTAATTCTAGCGAGTTAGCAGTTAACACAATTACTTACTTGCAATTGCTCCTATTACTAACGCAACTCCGCATAGGGTCGCACACAATTCGTGCTCACTAGTCCTACTAGCAGCGCAACGGGTGACAAAATTTCAATCAAGTGCGAATCGGTGATGCTGCGTACCTTATACGATTGCTATAGAATCAGACAAAGACTTTATTTGCAATTTATAACTAATCAGAATAATTGGTCCTGAGCATGTGATAATGTTTTCTTCTTCTCTAGTCTTTCCTTTGAACAATACTTCACTTATAATTGTCTGCGCATGATAGCTAAGACTAACCCGTTTCATATGTATGCCTATTCGTACACATAAAATGTGCACATGTTATAATTCTATTGTTACATTTCTCTTGGTTATTTCGAAAACAATTTAACTGAAAATCATTGCTGCCTTGGCATCAACGACTCTCAGTCAAATTCCTTTAACTTACCTTAATTTTATAGCATGTTTTGGAGGATTCACTAGAAATATGGTTATTGGAACTGTTTTTTCAGCATTGATTGGGAAATGCGTACGCCTCCATCATGTATCTTCTTGTTGTTAGTGATTCTCTGTTTTATTAGATCGATCATGCCATTTCTCTTTGAAATTTATTGTCGAGATGCTAATCCTGGCTACGTTGATTGGCGTGTTTTGTGAAATCTATGTGTATCTCCCTTACGATTGTCTGTTGGTGGTCGACAGATAGATACGCCAATATCAATTATTGAATCGCATCTCAATATGGTATCGGTGTATCGCGGTATATCGCGTGGCCTATATATCTATTTATCATATAAACAAGGCTTTCAACCCGTTCCATAATTTCTCGATCTGAGCACACGTTGTAGATATGGGATTGTCTGGTGGGAGTCATGACCCCGCCGGATGTCTTATATTTTCGAGTAAGTCCCAAGAGAAATTTATGATTTGAAAATACCAGGTGAGCTAATGGACCGGTTGACTTTATACTTTTAATATGTAACTTATTATTACATCAGCCAGTGCTGATGATACTCAGTTTCTGGTAAATGGATGATGTGAGGATATGGCACAATCGGACTTGTTGGATAAAGTTTATCACCGAAATTGAAATAGTCGAATTGATTAGAATAGATCCCACGGTTCTGAGTTGATGTGTATTTGGAAATAGTTTGGATGAAAGTTGTTGCTGTTCAGTCGGCACACACTTTTATAATATTCAGCAGTCGCTTGGAATGATAGTTTAGAAAATAATCAATGTATAATAGTCAGTGGAATCGAACGTGACAAATGGACTTAGTTGATGACGGAGGCATCCTAGATTCTCACATGAGAATAGAACAACATCAGCTGGCAATGAGATCATACAGCTTATGTGCCTATTAACTCTAGCATTCTACAGGCTTATCCATCGATAGGCAATGGACAGGACACGGACATTGTAGCGTCCTGTAGGAATTAATAACATAATCGAAATTTGTATATCAACTATATGTCATTCATACAATGGCATGCAACAACAACACATTCTGTGATGGTGTTAGTCAGCTGACAGATCGCATCAAATCAGAACCAGTTACCACCACTTTGTCTATGTGAGGCAGCATCTCCATAGAAGAATAGCACGGAGTTTGATTGGTCAGGATGACGTCATAATCAATTAGCGTCGATCAAACTCTGTAGCAAAGAATGATATAGAACAGATTTTGTAGTTAACATTGAAATGCAGGGATCGCTGATTGGTCAGAACGACCAGCAATTATTAGGTAGGAACTTCTAGGAAGGAATAAGTAGAAGTTGATTGGGGGACTGATTGTCCGGGCCAATCAAGCTGTGCTTATAACGTACCTAGAATCTGAGGACTATAAAATATACACTTTCAGATATAGAAAGTTAATCAATCCACCATCTCGATTCACTGAACATCTCGTTGATGTTCAGCTTAGAAGTAGCTATAGAAGTAGAGTAGCTGTAGAATTTACTTGTTCTGTACCAGAAGGTAATCTTAGTCAGAAATCGGAGATCAGAAATCTTCAAAGTGTAATATTCAATGAACGGTTTTCATTGGTTAGATAACGCGTAATAATCCCCATTCCAACGCAAATGTTTCCTAGCGACAACGACTGCGAATATGTAAACAAGACGAAGGGTATTTCTAATAATCTATGATAAACCGTCTCTCCAATCAGTTCTATACGGAATCCCTGAAGGGCTATGTCTGAGAAAAAGTTATCTCGAGTTATCGAGATATTAATTCGAGTGCTCGAGATATTAAGTCGAGCGCTCGAGATGAGTTTTTTTCGAAGACATAGCCCTTCCGGGATTCCCTAGTTCTAGGCTACCTATGCGAATCAGCAAAACGATGGCGTCATTGATGAACACAAAATAAAATAAAAATCTACTGATAAATAATGAATGATATGACAGTCTCGTAATCAGCAGGTACTAGGCCAAGCCTTCTTACCCCTTTAATAACTAAATTCGTTCAAGAAAATCAAAGTATGTGCTTATTAAATGTCTATTCGCAGGCTAAGAGAAGACTATTATTGAAAATCTACCACTGGAATGACTGGCTCGGTTATCGAGCCAGTCATTCCAGTGTTAAATTTTCTGAAATAGGCAGAATAATTTCGTCTGTAAGTTGACATTTCTCAAGGCTACTACAGAGGCCGATTTGGGCCGGCTTCGTCACGAAAGTGTTTAGAAACCACTGATGGAACACCAAATATAGAGGGAATCATTTCTAGATATGCCCTGCCCATTTCTAGCTAAGCTCCTCCCACTCTTTACACGTGTTGGAATTAATGTATATACTTTGAATCCTGAGTTCCAAATTCAATGTAACAATACAGATAACCTGTTGAATATTATGAAACTAATTTGGCAGTGGTCAGCAAGTGCGCCCAGTCAAATTAATTTCAAAATATTCCACAGAATGTTTTTGTAACTGTAAATTTGGCAAAGACAAACAGTTCGCACACTTGATGTACTTTCCAATGGTCATAGTGGAGCTAGATACGTCGCTATGCATTGTGACGTCAGCCTACATGTGGCGTACTAGAAAGAATGAGCGGGGTGACCCTTTCAAAAGTGTGGGCTAGCTCCACCATTACTGATACTAATTGATCTATAGACATCACAAAAATATTCAACATAATATTTATTACAAAGAAAATTGTTTTTCGTATTTGGACTTTCAGGTTCAACGAGTTAATGATTCTGACAAATTGAGAAAAGGAATTTGAGCTTATTCAAGTGACGGTGCCATTAAACGGATATATAATAAGCAACCTGATTATTATGGTGAAATTTTTTGATAGGATTTCCTAAACATTCTGATTGCGCACACGCACACGCACACGCGCACGCGCACACACACACACACACACACACACACACACACACACACACACACACACACACACACACACACACACACACACTCATTCCACTGTATCAAGTATTGTCAACTGGATTGTTCAGGAAATTCCCCGCGTCACCAAGGTGCGTACGTGATATAGTTGTTCCACGTTGTTTGTTGCGAAATTCTCAAAACTTATCGTACTCTTTACCGACCAATGGACCTTTGCAGTGTATCCATCCATATGCTGTCATAACCAACTACGTGACGAGTAGGCTGATGTCATAATCAATGACGTAATGAATGACGTGGATAAATTCGTCACGAACGCTTAATTGATAGCAGACTAAGCGTTGTTGTACGAATTGTATGTCTTTAATCATTTTATAAACATACTGCTGACTATTTGAAACTAATTTGACTGGGCGCTGTTGCTGCCATAGTCATCAACAGCACCCAGTCAAATTAGTTTCAAAATATTCAGCAACTTACCTGTATAGTTTACTAGAAATTGAGATTCTGAGACTGCAGGATGGATCGATCCTAGCACGGTCAACGTGTGGGTTGAGCTTAGCTAGAGATGGGTGGGCATAGCTAAAACTCCATTTGACCAAATTAATGGCATCCATTAGTACCAGTAATGGAAATCAACTTTATATTTGAGGATAAGCAGAAATCTTTGGTGAGTTTTACAATCGTCAACTCTACGTGTATATGAACAATTTAGGCGGCTATGCAGAGTCACATGACGCTATGATCAACTACGTCACGTGTATGATGATGTCATAATCATGACATCATGAATGACTCAAATTAGTTCGTCTTAAGCGCTTTAAATAAAGAGTCTGACACGTTGTATGAATTGTTTGTCTTTGCTATTAAATAAACATGCCGTTGAATATTTTGAAACCAATTTGACTGGACGATGTTGCTGCCATAGGCAGCAACAATACCCAGTCAAATTAGTTTCAAAATATTCAACAGCTTACCTGCCTAGTTTTTTGGAAATTGATAGGTAGGAAATTCAGGGATCGATCGATTCCCACATGAGCGTGGCGTGGGTGGAGCTTAGCTAGAGATGGGCGGGGCATAGCAAAAACTGAAAAGCTTCGTTCCCACGGTATAGTATTACTTTGTTTGCTGTCCACAGACAAATTCTTCACTGATAAATGCCTATATAATGTCCTCCATTTTTTGGAATTTGGTTACAAACTTCACATGATGTTTGAAATTTGTATATCTGAGAGTTTTCTACATGATTTTATTGATTTTCCCATCCCGGAAAGCCTATATTTTGTAATATGGCCATCTTATTGATTATCTTGAGGCAAGGAATCTTATAAATATTGAACACATATTACTTTTGGTGGCCATCTTGGATTTCGCCACCTAGTGGAGCAAGACCACACTTTTGGGAGGGTCACCCTCGCTCATTCTCTGTAGTGGCCCTTAAAATCCGCCGTCAAACCTTTGTCCCCGTGCGTTGATGACAGATTCACGGAATTTTTCTGCACTAATGCGTAGGCATACCGTTATGCCTGTATGACCCTATATGCATTGTTAATAGATTATATACTTCTGAAATGTGACTTTTAACCCAATAATCTTCACAGGAAGGAAATGTAGTGAATATTCTGCTAAATCTTCTGAAACTAATTTGACTGAGCGATATTACTTCCTATAGCAAGAACGTACTCCAGTCGAATTAGTTTCGAAACATTTACTGTAGTGTATCGTTGTCTCGATATTGAGATACTGGTAAAGTGGCTAAAGGCGCCATTGTTAACAAGACTAGGAAAATTTATAATAGCACCTCCACCACCCCCACCCCCACCCACCCCTCCCACCCCCGCACTCCCACTCCATAGCTGTCTATAATACTTTGACATATCAATGATCGAATCCGATCTGTCAGTCAAGTATATGACGTCATAATCAATTAAGTCATATACACGTGGACTGACGTCGCAATCAAAATGCGTAATGAATGACCTAACTGTGCCTGTCACTGTTCCGTCAGTTGTACGAATTGGATGTCTTTACCATTTCATAAACATTCTGTTAGATATTTTGAATCTGATTTGACTGGGCACTGTTACTGCCATAGTCAGCAACAACCCAGAAGTCAAATTAATAAAAATAATCAACAGGTTAAATGACGTATAGTTTGCCATGAAATTGGGATTCAGGGAATTCAGGATCCAAAGTATATAAATCGATACCAATACGCGCAACGCATGGGCGGAGCTTAGCGAGAGATGGGCGGGACATAGCTAAGAGTTAATTTATCAATTCAGCGCTCTATCGATAGACGTATTATCTATTATAATAGCAAAGGGCAAGCCAGTAGTTATGCCGAGGAGTAGGCGCCCTCTTTGATTGGTCGAGAGCTTTGTGACGTCACACAGCTTTCCCACGCCCACTTTCATACATGGGCATGGGATGAATCTCATTTAAATATGCTAATGAAGTGACGTCACAAAGCTCTCGACCAATCAAAGATGGGCGCCTACTGCTCGTCGTTGGTTAGTGTTTTGGGGTAGGGGCAGCCCTGATGTATCTATCCCCACCCCTCCCGCCCATATACCATCCACCATAAAAAATTGATGGTTTTTGGTAACTACAGCTTACCGAAATTCTGGCTAAAGTTTCCATTCATAAAATCCAATCGATGGCTGAAAAGAATAATTGAAAGATGAAAACATGAAATAGAATGTAACATGATGTGATTATGACTTTATTCAGTAAAAGATGTATAGTGAAATTCTGTGAAGTAGAATCATAGTTGAAGAGATATTCAGTAGTGAACTGATATAGCTCTAAACCACGTAGTGTTCACTCCGGGTTCTGATGCTCAAGTGATTTGAAAAAGTAAAGTCCTCCTTATATACTAGGCTGAGCTGTCAATCAAATATCATGCTTGAATTTGATTGGACGAGCGGTAAGCGCCCCCAATGATTGGCTAAGGCGAAATGACCTACATTCATGCTTGAATATGATTGGACGAGCGGTATGCGCCCCTAACGATTGGCTATGGGGAAATAGGGGGGAAACTATGATTAATGATCTGGTGTGGATGCACTAAGAAACCTCAGTTGTACTTAAAAGTACACTCGCACTCATGAGTACAGAAATGAGCGGGAATGCCATGGATTGGCTAAGGAGAAATGAGTGGGAAGGGTATGGATTGGCTAAGGAGAAATGAGCGGGAAAGCTATTGATTGGCTATGGGGAAATGAGTGGGAGAGCTACTAATGACTTAGAATCATGTTTGAATTTGATTGGGCGAACAGTAGGTACCCCTAACGATTGGCTAAGGAGAAATGACCCACATTCATGCTTGAATTTGATTGGACAAGCAGCAGGCGCCCCTGACGATTGGCTAAGGAGAGTGGAAAAACTATGATTAATGATCTGGTGTAGATGTACTAAGAAACCTCAGTTGTACATAAAAATACACCTGCACTCGTGAGTACAGAGATGAGTGGGAAAGCTATGAATTGGCTAAAGGGAAATGAGCGGGAAGGCTGTGGACTGGTTAAGGAGAAATGAGCGGGAGTAGTATAGCTAGAGCATGTTCGGACAGTGCTCTAGCAATATTTTCAACTGATTAGTGTGTTTGGACAGCGCTCTAGCAATATCTTCGATCATCTCATGAGCTCAAAATAGAATGATGATGTAGAGGAATATTCTGGAAACATCAGCAGGTTTTTCCCATATTAGTCACTTAAGAATCTATATATAACTCCCTGAAAAAACAACTTACAAGTTAGCACCTGTATCATGAAGAGTGTAAGATTTTCTAATAAAACCGTCATCATCGAGAATATGGGGGGGGGGGGGGTGGCGGGATTTGAATACTATCATACCTCGTGAATGTAGGAATGGAAGTCTTTGGATGGAACTTGCCCTAGATCATTGGAGATTTAGACAACGAATAGCTTCTTTAGAGAGTATTATTTCACCTATATTGGAAAAAAAAGTTGAGAGATTTTAATGGAGGGGTGGTAGAACGAACTTTAGATTTAAGAGAGTAAGTTTTTTTACAGTTCCTTAGACGGGATTGAGAGTGTCAATCCCTTAGACACTATCCCCTCCTCTTCTCCTCTTTTTATTCATTCTATCTTACCTGTACATATGATTGTTCTTAGAGTACTAATTTCCACACAACCGTAATACAAAGCCTATGCCGTTAAAAGAATGATGATTTCTTAAGAGGAGTACTCAACTAAATAAAACCTTTGAGCATACATTTTCACGCAAGTTATTGAATATCGTTTTAGGAATTAGAATGCCCATGGATCTTAATGAGCCTGATGAGGCTGGTGAGCCGGATGAGACTGGTGAGCAAATACGGGAAGAAATAACGATTCATGATACAATACTTCCTATGGATTGTGATAGTGTAAGTAATACGTCTGATGGAGTTAATATGCTATTTACTGAGTATCGTAGCATACAACAGTCCGATTCCATTATACCAGACTGTAATTCAGTGAATAGTGTGGGAGATGAACAACCCAAACCCATTAAATACGGATTTAGATACCAAGTGCCCTTTATGTAAGGGGAGTGCTCTTTTCGAAAACGGTGAGGGTAATGTGTTCTGGCATTATTGCCCTGACAAAGAGGAGAAGGAGATTATTGTACGATCCTTTGCAAGTATTCTTTCTGACGAGATGTCGGTCCAGATTCGTAAAACTGTTATGGCCATAAATATCACAGAGCGAGTCAGCATGAACATATATGTTGTGGGATAACCTATAACTTCACACCAATCGATTTTATTCAGGTGTATAATGATTTAACCATACAAAATTTATATTGGATGTATTTTCAGCTCATTTCATTTTAGATCCAGACTTGTTTAGACAGAAAGATGAACTCTTTAAACGTTGTAAGACTGATTGGTTGAGTGAAGTTATCGAAGAGACATATAAAATTCGTGGGAGTACCTTATAATTTCACCATCTTGATTATTATATTAATTATTATATTAATTATTGCATTAATTATTATATTAATTAGTACACTGATCATTATTTTCATTTCGCATTGCTAATTGGCTCCTTTTTGTTATATTACTGATTATATATATATTACTGATTTTGAATATTACTGATTATATATTAATGATTTTGAATATTAAAACAAGTATATATCCAACAATTGTCTTTATGAGTATTTATTATAAGAAAGAGTTTCAAGGAAGAAGAATAGAGGTAGGGGAGAGAAAGAATAATGATCGAATTTACTCATCCTGCAAATATAATACTTGCTGGTCCAACTCAGTCAGGGAAGACAGAGCTGGTTAAACAACTGATCAATAAAAAAAATATCTCCTATTCTATCCCTGTCCTACCCGGGTAATTTAATGTTATGGAGCTTGGCAGGACAGTTACATGTCACTTCAAAATGATGTTGAATTTCAAGAAGGCTTTAACTTCGACCTTGACCGAGTACCTCCTACACCCATTGTTATTGATGATTTAATGGAAAGTGTTGATGAACTAGTTACAAAACCTTTTACTAAACGTGCCCACCATGAAAACTGTAGCGTTATTGATATTGTCCAAAATCTATTCCATAAAGGTCGAGAACAAAGGGATATTTCTATTAACTGTCATTATCTCATACTCTTTAAGAACCCACATTGACATATCAAGTATAAGGGTTCTTGCTAGACAGATGTTTCCAGGAAATGGTAAATTTTTACAAGAAGTTTATAAGGACGCAACTGAATAGCCCTTCTCATTTCTACTTATAGACTTGAAACAGAACACCCCAGATACTCTAAGATTAAGAAGCAAGATTTTGCCACACGAGGCTTGTATTATTTATAGACAGAAGAAGAAGAAGAATGGGTAGAAAGAATATGATGAAATACAAGGCGATTTTACAAAAAATGGCGAAGTCATCTCCATCTGTTAGGAGAATAATGATAAGAAACGCTGATAAAGTGTTAATTAAAACCATTTGTGAGTGTTGTCTGAACGTGCTACATGGTAACATTAAGCTCTCCAGCAAAAACCATAAAAAATTAGCAAAATACAAGTTGGAGTTACATCGTTTAAGTAATAAAAGACTAGGTCTTCAAAAGAGGCGAAGCATTTTACAAAAAGGTTGATTCCTTGGATGTCTTTTAGGTGCAATCCTTCTGACAATTGGAAAAATCTTCAGACTGAGCTAAAAAATGGAGTCAGTACAGAAGATGGCAGTTGTTCATTATGAACTACTTGACTGTCTACATACAGAGTCGAAAATAAACCTAATGAATACCAAGCCATATATACCTAAAGCTGTAGGTTTAGATGATGAAATTAGAAGAATCTTGGCTAGAAATGATATTCAAGCATCATCAAAAGCCGATCTTTACTCAGATGCACTTCAGAAATTTAGAATGTTCTTTGAACAGTCAGGGGTTTCTATGGAAAATCAACCAGTATCAGTTGATTATTCTACTCCAAATTACAACACGTTACCAGGTGGAGATACTGGTGACAGTGTAAAAACAGGAATCTCAGATGAGGTTATTCTAGAGTCTTCATGTCTATTATCTAAAAGATCACGTGATAAAGGGGAGCGATTACTTAAATTCCTTCAGAAAACCAGTGGGATTCCGGTTGATAAGAATAACCAGGTCTCAATTAATGGGGAATTTTTCCCAGGCAGCAACTTAGTCGATCTCATAGCACGCATGTAAAACTCAGGATATCAACCAGGTAAACATTCATCAAGAAGTTCTGATGATCGAGTGAATAGGGTATTTAATGATTTTTTACGATCTGTAAATGTACCACATCAGGTGAATGGAAATGTAGAAAGTTGGAATGATATTCTAGACCAGAACATTTGACATAGAAGTCGAGCTCAAGAAAAACCTTCTCATAGAAAGCCGGCAAGTCCCTCACCCGAACCACATACAAGACAAGTGAAATCAAAGCAATCCCCTAGAAAGCTTCGATCTAGAACTCGAAAACCTCTATCATGGTTAAGTCTCTAACAAGTTCTACAATGCTAGATAGAAATATATCAAGAAACTTTCTAAGAGATATTGTAACACAAAACACCCAGCTAGTTTTAGCGGTGTTGAAAAGATATTCAAGTCTTGTAGAGGGACGGTTTCACATGATCGAATTCAGCAATGGTTATCCAGTCAGAGAGCGTACACTCTACACAAATCAAAGAGGGTGAGATTTGAACATGACAGAATTAAAGTGTCAGTCGTTGATCAGCTCTGGCAAATGGATCTCAGTAACATGGTTTCACTCAGTAAAGAAAATGACAATACAAGATACTTGCTTTTTGTCATCGATGTATTTTTCAAAATTTCTAAGGGTTGTACTTTTAACTTCGAAGACAGGGAATTCTATTATCAATGGAGTTAAATCGCTATTTATTTCAACCAAAAGACGCCCAAGATCAGTACAAACAGATAAAGGTGGAGAATTTGTAAATTCTGGCCTTAAATCATATCTAAAAGAAAATGGAATTCACTTCTACACCTCTCAGAATGAGACTCATGCAGCAGTAGTGGAGAGGGTACAGAGAACAACAAAAAATAAGATCTGGTGGTATATCACATATAAAGGAAGTTTACTTTATATTGATGTTTTACCTGATATAGCTAAAGGTTACAATGAATCATATCACAGTAGTATAAAAATGAAATCAATTAATGCCACAAGACGGGCTGAGTTTCAGATATGGCGAAATTTATTCAGAGAAAATAAGTCAAAGAGAAAGAGAAAAATAAAAGTCTTTAAATAGGGAGAGAAAGCTAGAATTTCAGAATTAAAAACACCTTTTAAAAAAGGCTTTCAACCAGCATGGTCTGATGAAATTTTCTATATAAAAGAGAAAGTACCTTTAAGGGCTAATAGTTATAAACTAATCAATTACGATAATGATCCGATAATCGGTATTGTTTTACTCTGAAGAACTTCAAAAAGTTAAAAGTGAAAATGGTGAGAACACTCTATACATGATAGAAAAAATTAATAAGACTAAACGAGAGAAAGGGAAGAAACAATATTTTGTCAAATGGTTGGGATTCCCTAAGAAGTTTAACTCATGGGTGACTGAACTTCATAATACAAAGTAAAGAAAATGGATGAGAATCAGTCTGTAAGAGGTACTAGACTCTGGAATATATGTGGCGAGAAAGTACCAAGGGAAGAAATTATGTATATAGCACAGGTGGGGCTAATTTACATTGTCATCATTACATGTATATTAAACCTGAGTTTACATAATGAGGATAAAGGAATTTGGATCTCGCTATGTTCAGGGTGTCTAGGATATATTTTACCTGCACCTACCATCAAAGCCATTAAAAGAGTTTCAGCCACAGCGGCTACAACACCCGTTTGGAAAAAAATGGAGAGTAACCATTTCTACATTACACTACCAAGTAATTCATCTATGAATTACTTTCCTGACAACTCAGTTGCCAAGTTCAGTACAAAACTTCCTATGAACTTGGATTTATCATGTTCATGGGAAGTGGGTTTAGTTGGAATTCAGTACCTAAGATCATGGTTAACCCTTGAAAAGGATGCTTACATGAGATTTACTTCACAGCGGCTACAACACTCGTTTGAAAAAAAAATGGAGAGTAACCATTTCTACATTACACTACCAAGTAATTCATCTATGAATTACTTTCCTGACAACTCAGTTGCCAAGTTCACTACAAAACTTCCTATGAACTTGGATTTATCATGTTCATGGGAAGTGGGTTTAGTTGGAATTCAGTACCTAAGATCATGGTTAACCCTTGAAAAGGATGCTTACATGAGATTTACTTCACCAGCTAACAAAAAGGGAGATTTCTCACAGTATGAAAAGGGTTGTACACAATTAAAGAACTCGTTAATCAGCTTAAGCGTGATGTGAAAGTACAGCTTACTGAATTTGTTGAAAACATTCAGTTCATGTACAATGAAGAGAAAGGTTTTCGAATTTCTTTAGTGATTGTACCTGGATATTCAGTTAAGTTTGATCCCCGATTAGCTCAGTTGTTCGGATTCAAGACGAACGCGATGAATGGTATAAAACGGCGGGCGTTTTTTTGGTTTTTCTGTGGAATCAACTACTAGAGCATTACTTTTTGTTTATTCCGACATCGTTCAACCAAACATTATTGGTGACACCATAGCATCCCTCTTACGGGTCCTACCACTAGTGAAGAAATCTGCTTTAATAGAGCGCGAGTTCGTAAACGTACATTATCTTCCTGTTTCCAAAACATCAGCCAACACTATTAAAATCAGGCTAACCAATTCATATGGGAAGCTTATCCTATTTGAGAGTGGTAAACCAGTCATAAAACCTCATTTTAGACAAATTAAAAGTTAGTTTTACTTTAACTGTTGAATCGTCAACATCAGAAAACGAGCAGATAGAATGAGACCCATCTATAAACCCGATAAAATGGTGTTACGTAACTATTACATAACCCAAGCTGGACGAGGGATACCAGTTTTCGTGGGTGGTCATCATCAAAGAGGTCATGGACTAGGTAACATTTTTGGGAGTTTAATGTGATCTGCTATGCCACTGTTAGGAAAGGTGGGAAGAAGTATAGGTAAACAGGCGTTGTCAGCAGGTGTTGGTTTAGCCAGTGATGTATTAGCAGGAAAAGGTTTTAAATCTTCTGCTAAGTCAAGAGCATTATCAGCTGGAAAAGCCTTAATTCCTGAAACAATTACAGGATTACACGATCGACTAGGTGTCGGAAGAGCAGTTAAAAAGACAAAGTCTCAAAGACAGAGCATCAAACTGCTGAAAAGATCGAATAAACACGGATGTGCTAAAAGAGTCAGAAGGAACACAGTAACAGGTGGAGCTGATATTTTCCCATAATGGATTCTAGAGCTTGTCTTAGGGAATGGACAAGATTATTTAGATTTATCTCAGAGTTACCTTACTGTAAAAGTTAGAGTACGGAAAGTTGAGGATGGACGTGATTGTGATGTTGTTGAGGGGGATCAGGTTGCCCCTGTGAATTTACTACTTCATTCATTATTTTCACAAGTAAATGTCTTTTTAAATGGTCAGCGTATATCGGATGCACATGATACCTATCCATTCAGAGTTTTTATTCAGACGATTTTCTCATACTCGTCTGATGCATTGTATTCTCAATTATCTGCAGCTTTATGGGAAAAAGATACGGCAGGTCAGCATGATTCTATGACAGAAGCAAATGTGGGTTTTACTGAATGGAAAGAAAGATGCACTAATAGTAAAACAATTGAATTAGCAGGTTTGATACACTCTGATATATTTATGCAAGATCGTTATATACCTAATGGGGTCTCATTAAGACTCAGACTACAAAGAAGTAGTGACGAGTTTGTTCTCATGAAAGCTGGGGATAAGGAGTTTAAAGTGGTGATTGATGACGCCACATTCTGTGTTAGAAAAGTGAGGCCAACACCAGAGTAGCTAACTGCACATGATGAGGCATTATTGAAGACACTCGCAAAATACCCAATTAAATGGGTTGTAGTGAAAAGTTTCACAATTCCTGCAACATCATTATCGTTTAATGCTGATAATACACTAATTGGACCTCTACCTACTCGTTGCCTTGTCGGAATCATTAGCAATGCTGCCTATAATGGTCACTATTTAAAAAAACCATATGTCTTCAATCATAATGACATTTCATACTTTGCTTGCTATTTAAATGGTAATCAAGTTTCATCAGAGGCATTAACACCCGACGGGAAATTAAATAAGATCATACCTAACATTATTTGATGGTACTGGATCGTTATTCAGCAATACTGGACCACCGATTAATATTACAGAATACGCAAAGTGGTATTGTTTCTTTGGTCAAGACTTCACAGCTGACTTAACAGCTGGAGAACATACATATCCAACAAAACAGGGGAATCTACGTCTACAGTTCAACTTTAAAACAGCATTACACGAGACTATGAATGTAATTTTATATGCTGAATATGATAATCTGGTTGAAATAGATTATGCAAGAAATGTAACAATTGATTATTAATTGAAGAGAGATGCTGTACACATCAGATTTACGTTTTCTACTAGCTAAAGACAAAGCTGCAAGAACAGTGTTCAGTGGAGTGTATGCTAAGGACAGAATTCCAAAATGGGTTAAAGGACCCGGTTTCTTAATCATTAATACAGAAAAACATTCACACTCTGGTGAGCATTGGTTTGTCATGTTCCTATGGGAGAGATCGAGAAAAGTTACAAATGAGTTCTTTGACTCGTTCGAGCGACCACCTTGGGGGGAACTTGTAACAGCCACTGTACATAACAATTGTCTTTATAATGACAGGATTGTTCAGGACATATTCTCGACAAAGTGTGGTGAATTCTGCATATTTTATACACCGTTCCAGAGACATTTCATTTAAAACATATTAAAGATGTTAAAAAATACTGAGCTCAACGATGAAATTGTAGCGGAATGTTTAAAAAATCTCTTCAATAAAATGTAATCATTCTTGTAAAAATATGAATCCATTTTCCGACTTTTCAATACATCTCAACATAAGGAAGATAATCCCACCCACCTATATATCATAATGGGGTTCTCTCCCATGTATGTAATTCCGGTACCCAGCTAATATAATCTGCCAATTTACAGTACTCCTAGCGCGTCTGACGGGTTTCAGTATATTGACTCTCTATCTTAGCTCGGTAAAGTCACTATTTCAATGAGAGCAGTACTTGTACGCTTTACTGGGTTAAAGAATCAACAACCGACACTAGCTATGAGTGAGAGCGATAACTAGCATATTTCTGCCATACAGCTTCTCTTGCCTATTAACTGTACAAGTGTTGAGGGGTTTTTTTGCAGATGACATATTTCAATGGTTATATCTCCGGACACGTTGAATATTTTGAAAATAATTTGACTGATAGTGGTTGACGGCTAAGCCAGCAACAACTTTCAATCAAATTGTTTTCAAAATATTCAACGGGTCCAGAGTTATTGCCCATTGAAATAATTGTCTGATGACCTGTAGCAACGAGACAGTTAAAAACGGTCCAGTTGAGTGGGGAGTGGTGGACGTAACAGATGATAGAGCAAAAAGCCAGAGTAACTGATATAACCGTCGTACTACTGGCTCTCTATAATACTACAATTAGCAGATTACGATAATGAAAAGATTATTAAAGCCGAAATGCTGAAAATCACTATTATCACACTAGAAAATTCTCTGTCCTAATAGAGATTTTCAGCTAAACTTTAATAAACTTTAAATTATCAAAGACTCTTTAGCTGAAGAAGGATGTTGTACCCTAAACGGGAAGTGAAATACATATGTTTCCGCTTGAAGTAAGGGGTTGGTGAGAAAAAAATGAATGAAAAATGTATATTTTCATATTAATATTCTTACTCTGTAAGCAAAGTGAAATTCGTTTTATTAATTCGGTGCAGTATATACAGTTTCAAACGTTGTGGACGATTACATTGAATTACATCAACGTTAAGAAAAGTAAGTTAGGATATCGTAATGAGAGCGAGATGTTTTAAAAATCTAGCATCACAAGAAGTGAAACAGTAGCACGTTTAAGTGAAAACCCTCATGAATTAACCTTTTTCATGCTGTATGCATGGGGAGTTTTTACTAGACAAGTCTTAAAAGTGTCCAGAATACTCTGACTATTAAATAATTTTGAAAACATTTTGACCCAAACTTGTTATGACCTAATTCAAGGGTAGAACACCATGTAAAAGCTTAAATATGAAACTTTCATCTAACCTCACACTGTTGTTACTCTGTACCACCCTTGAAAGTTCTTCCAAGATACGCCCGCCAGATATGTCATTAACTTTACTGAATTCTAAAAAAAATGGGTACATTCAAAGACGGGTGTTCCATTGTGATTCTAATATAATCATGGGGTTGGGCTTTCACTGAAATTTTTAATTTTTCTAAAATTTGATTGAAAATCGATTCCAAATGTACGTCAATATCAATTAAATCATGCACTCTGAGGTTCTGAGAGATTCTAACTTCATATTCAGATTCCGTAGCTTTAAAATTACGTGAGTAGAGTGCTCTAAGTAAATTTATTTTGAAATTGCTATCACCTAATTCGGGTAAGACATTGTTATCATCACTATCATTAACATTATCATTAACATTATCACTGGCATTATCATTATCATTAGCATTATCATTATTATTAACTTGAACCCCACACCCTAATTGATTACCATTCTCTTCTGATCTGACACTCACTTCTAAATACATGTTTTCATCATTATTTTTCATCTTCATAACAATCCTATTAACGGGTGAATTGAAAATGAGTAACTCGTCCGGTAACAGCCGTTCTAAAGCCACGTAATCTGCTTCTGAAAAAGGCTTTCTACTCCCTACTGAGTCTGCTGAATCGTGGAAGGTGTCCATTGAATTACACTGGGAGGATAACGAATCACCACATTCCGTAAATTGATAAATATTTCCACTACCCAACCCATCTAAATCGTAATCCATGGGAGGGTAAGTAGAGGAAAAGACACACTGTGAGGAAGTAGGTTGCATAGATCGATCGAATGTAGATTCCATTCCGTTATTACCCCCCCCCCCCCAATCCTCATCCGAATGAGAGGAGTCATGAGAGTGATGGAAATTTGACTGCTGAGGAAGGTAGCGAAAGTGGGGTTAATTCGTCGGTTGAGAGAGGTAGCGAGAGTGGTAGTAATTCATTTCCCGAGTGAGATTGCTTCTTATCGAGAGTCGGAATATGGAGATCCAAGGGTGTATGAAAAACATTGATTAAGTAAATGTATAAGAACGGCTCTCCAAGTGTGATATCAGCGATCGAAAAGAAGAAGAAGTAAATGTATTCTTGATAGAAAAAATTTAAAAAATCCTAGCAGAATATAAGAGTGATACATTATTTTATTTTTTTTAATGTATTAAACAAACGCTACAGTCATTTCAATAGCAAATTTAGAAAATGCATTATTGTATTAAACTAATACGTTATTACAATACTAAATTTTGTAAATTCAATGTTGAATTAGCTGATTCAGTTATCGAAACAGTGTATTTTGAAAATTCAATGATAAATTACTAAATTTACACAATACAATAGATTAATTAATTAATTAATTGGGGGAACATGATTTTTAACCCTTTGAAGTTAGGGAACGAAATGTGAAAAATATTTAGCATAAATAGGTAATCTGTTGAGAATTTTATAAAATTAGACCTACTGACAATTGCTATTGTCAATTGTGTATATGACAACAGATCCCAGTCAAATAACCTGTAAGACATACTAATGTAAATTAAAATTAATCAGTAAAACCTGTCTATAACAACCATATATGATTTGATACATAAGTGTGAATTCCAGAACATGGTACATCAATGTATGGCCAGTTTTTTTAAAGATCTGACGGAGAGAGTTACACATATGGACAGCATATTGATCGCAACTATGCAGTCAATGATGTAACTATTCCTAACGCTATTATTCTTACTATTACAATAATATATAGTCCGGGGTAAATTTAGAAAATGGTACTTGAAGTAAGTTAAGTCGATTCAATTATAAAACGATACGTATATAGAGTCAAAATCACATTGTTCATGCTAATTAATGGTTTAGTACTATTATGTCTGACCCTACGCAAACATGTGTTGTATGTAATGTGTCCCATGATAGCAGCAGTTCTAGAAACCTTAGTCATAAAGGGCTTTCAACGCTGCTTGACGCTTCAAAGCTTCGTGGAGATGGTATTGATTTGAAACTATCTCCGTAGAATGAACATTATGTACACGATAAATGCTACAAAAATTACACCTTGCCTAGAAATATTGCAAAAGTGCAACAGCAAAACAGAAACGATGAAGGAGTGCGACCATCTACCGCTACACTGCGCTCCGAATCTAATCATTATGATTACCATACTCATTGTTTGATATGTGCTGAAGAGCTCTACTTTTATGCTGTCCGCCGTCACCCTGAACGGCATTCTCACATAAGCAATATTGATTATGTTAGTGACGGTAAACTCAGTGTAGGCCAGGAAACCGTGTTAAACGCGTGTGGCAAAAGGCACGATTCGTTAGCGAATGATGTTAAAGCAAGAATACTTTTTGCATGTGACCTATGTGCTGTTAAAGCCACATATCATCGTCAATGTATGCACGAATTCATCTCTTGTAGAAACATCAGTTCGTGTGGTGCTTCTGGAAGTAATGCCCGCAACTTTGATGAAATGAATGGTGTGGGCTTTAACCATCTATGCAATTGGCTAACAGCACCAGAACAGCAACAGCGCCAGTTCACTTTACGTACGCAATTGACCACCTACTTGCCAAATGGTGTACCCGCATATAGCATAAAGCACGTCCAGCGTCGTCTGCTCGGCCGATTTGGGACAGATGTGACAATATCCAAGGTTGAAGGCAAGACAAACGTGGTCACATTGACTGATAGAGCATCTTCTATCATACACGAATCATATGCAGCATCAACCAGTGACGAGAGTGATGAAACTATGCGACTTGTTAGACTGGTGGGATCTATGATTAATCAAACAATTATTGATCAACCATCAGATGTGTATCCAGAACCGTCCAGTTTAGACCTTGAAAAGCTTGAAATCGAGGTGCCAGATGCATTGAAACATCTTATTTCATGTATCTATTCTGAACCTCGTAGTGAATCTGCCAAGTTGAAAAATAAACTTAAGATGGTATCTGTATGTCATGTTATCATGCAAGCTGTTGGAAAGCAATCATTTGTATCACCACTGCTTCTGTCCATTGGTTTGTTCATCCACCAGTCTACCCGCTCCCGTGTTATCATAGATATGCTCTCATCCCTGGGACTCAGTGCTTCCTATGATCAGGTAATTGCATTTCAGAGATCTGCAGTTGGAAGCACATCCGTTGAAGACCTGTGTCATGGGCTCGTGGAGAAGAAGGATGGAGGGTGTTTCTGTCAATGGGTAGCTGACAATTTTGATTACAACGAGGACACGATTTCTGGTCACGATACAACGCATGTGATGGGGATCATTTCGTGTCAAACAATGGCATCAACCGAAAGCAGGGCTAACCCAGTTGGGGCAATATGTCGTAAAACTATAACTGCTGATGAGATCAAAGAAGCTGGTGATTTTGGGAGCTTCATGCTACCCTACACGTCTTCTAATAAATCCTTAATGGCAGATGTAAGGATAAAGACCATTAACCCCATCAGCTTACCTGTTGCTATGCACGGTCAATTAGACACATTGTGGTTGTACTCTAGCCTTCTCACAAGTCAGCCACCAAACTGGCAGGGGTTCATGTCTGAAATAACGACAAGCAACAATTTCCACTGCACGGCAGTAGTTTACAACCCCATGGTACCTTTGAATCCAGGAACAAATGAAGCTGTACATAGTACCATGATGTATGTGCAGTCCCAATCCCTAAAGGCAGGACTGTGTTGCGCAACCATAACATTTGACCAGCCATTGTACTTAAAAAGCTACAAAATTAAGCAAGACACTCATCCAAAGTTTAGGAACATGTATATAAGGCTGGGTGGCTACCATCAACTAGTGTCCTTTCTTGGAGCGGGCTGTAAGATCATGGAGGGGAGGGGGATCGATGATTTGTGGGCAACCGTGTATGCTAGGAATTCCATGCCTAGGATAATGGAGGGAAAAGCTTACACAAAGACATTAAGAGCATGCCTCCTTACAGATGCCGCATTGCATCTTTTGCTAATTCAACCCAATGTTGATATAATTTCTCTACAAGGCAGTGCTGCAGACAACACACCCAGCAGTACATATGGTGAATCTGAATTTGCAGAGCTGCAAGATGAAGAAAGTGATGTTGATCCTGATAGCGATGACGCTTCGGACGAGCAAACAACCGAAACAGAAACATGCTGTGAAAGTCAAACACATATATCAAGGGATGATATGTGGTCAGAGCTGCGCAATTTATACGATGCTATTATGTCACATGATATTTCAGCAGACGATGTTTGTGACAATGACCATTTGCAAGACCTATGTAAGCAAGTTTCTAATTTGAAGGAAAACGTAGAGAAATCAAGAACTGGTAAATTGTGGTCGTTGTTCATGGAATTTGTCGCCATTGTACGATTGTTCATCAGGGCTGAGCGTACTGGTAATTGGCTCCTTCATTTAAAGGCGACACAACTAATTTTGCCATTCTTTGCTGCTGCAGGGCACAACAATTAGACAAAGTGTTGTCGCCTTTACCTCCAAGATTATGATGATCTATGTACTTGGCTGGATGGTCCCATGCACGAAGGGCACTTTGCTGTACGCAGGAATGCTAAACTGTATTGGAGTGGTACCTGGTCTGATATGACAATTGAACAGAGTCTAATGAGAGCTGGGAAGACACAGGGTGGATTGATCAATATAACGCACAAGGAATCCGCTAGAACAAAATGGCTTCTCACTGCACACATCATAGCACAGTACACACACGCTCTGCGGTCATTGACTGACACGTTCACCGGGACATGGTCGGAACAACGCAGAGATGTTCACCCTGCAAATATAAGACGAGATGTAGAAGACATGACGAAATTCACTCTGTTTCTCAGAGAACACAATCCATTCGCAGTTGAAGACGATCAACTGAGAAATATCGCAAATGGTTTGATTGCAGACCATCGTGTTACTGCCGATGATGCCATTGATATTGGTTGAATATTTCATGAGAAGTTAAATGAGAAAAGGTTTGGCGACATTACGCTAAAGAAAGCAGATCAAGCTGTAACATTTGCTGTCATGCGAAAGGTAGTTAAAGTAGGAAATGAAGATGTCCATATGTCTTCCCAGGAGCTGTACCATCGCTTAATGACAACTGCATCTGTTTCAGGACCTCCAGACAAAGCGATCTTTGAATACGATGACGGAACTATGAGGAAATCGCAAAAGTCACAACTGACGAAGTATATAATTGAAATGAACACATCAATGCTACAGCAAGAGACAACAGAGACAGCTGCAAGAGTATTTGATGGCTGCGCACTTTTGCATCGGATACCATAGCCTAAGGTTGGAACAATGGAGACCGTTCGTAGCTCATTCCTAGCATCAGTAGTACATTATCAGAGGCTTGATGCGCCTGTATGCGTTATATTTGATAACTATCAAACTGAGACTACAAAAGATCAAGAACAGAAGCGACGACGGCTTAATCAAGTTGGCGCTCCTGATGTAGCTGTCCAAGACAACACACCTGTTCCAGGAAACAAAACTGGATTTCTATCAAACAAACGCAACAAGCAGAATACCATAAATCTGTTGGCAAAACATTTATCAGGTGCAGGTGTTGATGTGGTACATGCAGTAGATGAAGGCGATGCTGATGTGGTGATTGTAAGAAGAGAATTAGAATTGGCAGGAACTGAAAGAACAACGATAGTTGTTGCTGACGATACAGACATATTGATCTTACTCCTCTATCATGCAAGCACCTCTGCAAATATTTTCCTACAAACAAAGCAACATAAGCTATGCATCAAAGTGGCCACAGAGATCTTAGGCAAGGAATTGAGTATGTACCTGCCATTCGTCCATAGTATGTCTGGATGTGACACGACATCAGCTTTATATGGCATGGGCAAAGTAAAGCATATGAAAATGATCCAATCTTCACCAACTCTCAGACAAGATGTACTTGCATTTGGCGACATCTCCAGATCAAAGGCGGATATAATAGTTATTGGTGAAAAGTACATTAAGTCTTTGTATAGTGCTGGATCAAGAAGTCCTGGCTTAGACAATCTCAGATACATGACTGCGATCTCTCCTAATCATGTACCAGTTGAAAGGATACCACCCACACGTAGGGCAGCATACTTCCATAGCCTTCGGGTTCATCTCCAAGCAAGCACATGGCTTCACCTAAAAACTGTGTTAAAGAAAGAAGAGTATAGTTATGCAGTAGAATAAGGATCAGTGACGGCGATCATTACGGACAAGTCAGCAGCGCCTCCGGAGCTACTTCTAAATATAAGGTGCCAGTGTAAAAGCAGCACACGTCTGTGTTCCTAATGTAGTTGCTCCAAGAAAGGCATTCCCTGTAGCATACATTGTAAATGTGAAGGTCACTGCCTTAACAGCTCGAAATTTGAAAGTGAAAATGCATAGACAAATTTCAGCCATTCTGCCTGTTCGCTGTGTTTCACAACAGTCACTCAGTTTGCATTAAATTTATAGTTTATCAAGTGATTTTGATGATGACATACTTTAAACTGTACAACACTTACCAAAACACGGGATTTTAGAGTCAAAATACATATTACCTGGTTATTGGTCATCGCCTTGGCGGCCATTTTGAATTTCCTCTAAAAAACGTATTTCCCCATGTGTGAATTTTGGAGAAATTTTCTGGGATGTATTTTGGGCCATACCGAAGTGATTAAAACTAAAACTTGTCTGCTATACAAAATGTCCGGGTCCATGCCAATTTCTACTGTACTATACTTACAACAGGAGGAGGATTATCAAAAGCGCATCAAGAATTTTCTGAAACAGGGCATGATCGAAGTTTCTGGCAGCCTTGACATGATTTTTCTTATCTTCGATGACCGGTTCCACTCTTATGAAGCCAGGAGTTGTGATATTTGCTAGTTTTTGGTTCAGATTAAAAGATATTGCTCCATCATTTACAGTGAGATCTATCATTGGAGATAACGCTTCAAAACTCTCCCAATATTCAGGAATTTTCTCCTTCTTCTTATCGCTACATTCAGCCACTTCATCAACATTTTCATGTGACCTTTTAGAGCCGAGGAAGTATAGTAGACCTATATGGTGCTCTCCTCTTCGGTCTCATCATCCGAAATTTCGATCGGAAAATTTCGCGCAATATCAGCCATGGCACTATTTCTTAAGCTAGAATCCATTTTAAATAGTTTTACTTCAAGAGTGATCACCTATTTAACTCTTAATAGTCCGGCACGTTGTACGAATTGTATGTCTCTACTATTTAATAAACACGCTGTTGAATATTTTGAAACTAATTTGACCGGACACTCTTGCTGCCATAGCCAGCAACAACGCTCAGTCAAATTAGTTCCAAAATATTCAATAGCTTACCTGTACAGTTTTCTGGAAATTGGTAGTAAATCAGTTCAGAGATCGATCGATCCCAACACGAGCGAGGTCTGGTTGGAGCTTAGCGAGAGATGGGTGGGGCATAGCTAAAAATGAAAAGATTTATTGAGATAATAGAGACACCCATTTCTAGCTATGCCTCACCAATTTCTAACTAAGCTCCGCCCACTTTTCCTACCTGTTTTAGAATCGATTTGAAACTGTGACACCTGAATTCCGAGAGTTTAAATTTTAAGTAACAATACATATAATCTGTTGAATATTCTGAAACTTATTTGACTGAGGTATGTTGCTGCCTATGGCGCTAACACCCCGCCACCCCCACCCCACCAGTTAAATTAGTTTCAAAATATTCAAATATTATTATTAAATTGTAAATTCATCAAATGCATAGAATTCGTACACTTCATGACAGACTTTTCGGTTTTCCTGATGGAGCTCTACGTCATTTTGATTGTGACGTCAGCTAACATGAGACATATTTCATTATGACGCCATCCTTCCATTGTCATTCATGTACGAGTTAAGCTAACAATGTGTATTTTATTTTATACGAGTAATGCTAGTTCTGCAGGGGATATAGCCGCACAAGGAGCATGATTTGCAAAACAGGTCAGTAATGCTAGCAGGAGTACACGCTAGTGCACATGCTTTATACGTCCGAAATCGCGAGCCAAACATCTAGTTCAAAGTATTCTTACTCCACGCCCGCAAGGTTCTTAATAAATCATTAATTTAACGCTACAAATAGACTATAGATACTACCAAAGATCGCTAAATATATATATTCCAAATAAATATATATAAATACCAGAAAGGCCAAATTTTGCTGCTAGTGGGGCGGCATAGCATAAGAATTGTACTATTGTGGATACAAGCAACAAATTTGGCAGACATGTAGAGTTTCTTATGCTGATAATTTTAGGCTATAGAGCCATTGTCACATTTTATGTGTGCACATGCGCAGTGGACATGCCACTCTTGGTATAAATATCAATCGTTTAGATTTAAATAGTTATTGTTTTATTATGAATTGGTTCATTAAACTGCCACCAAATTGCTTCTAGAACGCCACTGCATGTTTGCAATCCCTTTTATGGTGGTAAACAAGTAATTAGGTTACAATATAGCGAGCTTGTATCAAAATAACATTGAGCGTAATCAAACAGAATATCATCAATATATTACCAACATTAAGCGTCATCCTGATTACTGTATTTACAGACTAATATTGACTATAAGAAACACTCAAACCTTATATACAAAATATATCAGAGTCTTTCGCATAATATAGTTTTAAATAGCAGGTGCATATGCCCCATAGCTGTAACCTCTTATATATATTATAGTATATTTGCAATCTAATATAACTATACTTATAAGTAACACTAACATATTTACAACATGCATCACTGGCAGAGAAAATGAGAACCGGGCAAGATCAAGAACAGTAACCTCGTAGTAGTTCATATTGTATATGCAAAACTAGATCATCACTTGTTTTTACCACTGATTCACTTTCTTCAGGGGCGTTCACATTCACCATTACATTCACAAAGTGCCGTGCATTCAAGCGAATTTCTGAAACATGTACATCGCTTAGTAGTACATCCTCTCAGACAACTGAATCTGACAAGTTCAAATGCACTTTGTGATACGTGAACAGTCATCTGATTTCATCCATTCCCATTCTTCGAGCACTGCCAAATTTGGACCACAGTTTAACAAGTTACCTAAAATGTGGCTACCTTGATATGCAGCCCGGAGTGTGTGTTGGGTGAATGCTGCTTACAATGGTAGAAGCTTTTCCATGGCTCTGCCCCC
Organism: Chaetoderma sp. LZ-2023a; assembly: GCA_034401795.1. Classification (NCBI taxonomy): domain Eukaryota; kingdom Metazoa; phylum Mollusca; class Caudofoveata; order Chaetodermatida; family Chaetodermatidae; genus Chaetoderma; species Chaetoderma sp. LZ-2023a. The sequence goes on along the minus strand of CM067374.1, from coordinate 42,348,645 downwards.
TTTGTGAACAGGTATTGCCGTGCCATATTGACTTCCCTACACGTGCTTGATCTGTTAATTATTATGAACCTTTGTAGTGTTTGCAAACATATATCTGTTGGATGATCAGGCACTGTGCTCAATTGTTCAAAGAATGTCATCCCAGCTGGGAAGCTGTTCCAAGTATCCCATGCACTGACGTTTCCGTGATCAGGAAACGAGGAAACAGTATCGCACCCAATGAATGCATGGAAAAATGGAAGGGCCCTTGCTATATTGACACCAATAGCCTGCGATATAGCGTGAGCAGCAATATATCTCAGATGTTTACCGGTACCAAATTCTAACCAGAGCTCCTCTATATCCGATTTATGCACTACTGATATCACAGGCACAACAACATCAGTGGCAACTGTGTGGATCAATACTTTGCTATGGCGTCATCTAGCAGCGTCGGTAACATGGACAAACAATCGTGTGTCCGTTCCTTCATGTGAACATGGTGCAAGTGAATTCAAATCTGGACGTGGAGGTGACACGACGACATGCTCGCCATTAGTTGCTATGATCTCTTTGCTGCAATCAGTATTCCAGTTAGGACACCACTGTGATAAATATGGAAACAATTCCTGCTTGTTTTCATCTACTCTTAAGTAGTCCTGCCAATTCCTTGGCACAACAGCAGATGGAACAACAAGCCGGCGTTTGCCTTCCCACAGTCTCTTTCTTGTAGTAGATTTAAAGACTGCATGCTACATATGTGTCCCAAACAATATCAAGGCGTTCACCTTTCCGTAGTCTTGACACTGCATAGGACTTGAAGATGTTAACTGAATATTGTTCGAATATACGTACTCCAATTGGCTTCAACATTTGTACGATTGCAGCTCCATGAATCAGCATGGCAGTTACGTCTGACCGTTCGGTAACTGGTTCAGCCATTTTATCGAAGCACTGAAGTAGGTATGACTTTGAAGGGGAACGAAGTTTACCATTGTCTGATATTTATGGTGGGCAGACCTGATTTTCATGCTTGAAAAATTCATCAAGGTCACCACCCCGTGTTTGACAATCAATGTACAGTCTTGAAAACAAAGAACAATCAGATTTTGCTGAACTCTGCTGGCTTTTGATCTCTGGTTTGGCAGTCGTATTTCCTGAAGTGAAGCAAACAGTAGCAATTTGTTTTTCGCAATAGTTTCATAAAGAGGCTTATTTCTTTCAACCAGGCGTTCTTTGACAGAGATCATACTGTTTCTGACCAATAGGTTTTATGTTCTCAACTGTCTTCAAGACAGATTGATCATCAGGGAAATTAGGTCATCACTTTCTTCTAAAAATGGATTAACCAGTTCTTCTATAGAGTATTCCAAATTCTTAACCTGATCAATGAATGTTGTCTGGATCATACTTTGTTGCTCAACATGGGCTTTGACAATAATTTCATCAGGTAGATAGGATTCCTCAAATTCACTAATGACTCTAGCGACCTCTGCTCATGATAGCATCCACCTACGAAGCGCATCAGGATTCTCAGTCCGACAGCTCCTCCATCACCTATGGCATGCACATTGTTTTGCTCATGGGCATGGTCAATTGCAATAGCAAAAAACAACCGGTCAGCTTTCTTCACTGAAATTTTCCAGCCATAAACTCTTGAGCAATATCAAGATGCTTTTGCTCTATTCCTTTCATATCCCGGATATGTACAGGTAAGTCACATGAGTAGTGTGAGTGGTCTAAAGCTAAGAACTAAGGAACTAACTGTGTCAGGGAATCCACGTACATAGCAACGTCTGATGTTCTTAGTGAGCTAATGAACATAAAGATGAGTAGCTGAAACTCCAATGTGAGGCACCAATACTTGAACTTAAGGCATGTGTCCTTCCTACAAGCTAACCAGGTATACCTGCTTTTACAATCTGTTGATTAATCAGTCATTTCTAAGTAAATCGCCTATGCACGCCTCTGTGATGAATTTATAGCAGCAGCCGTAACTTGGTGTGCATGTCTTGTGCGGGTTATATGTGTGGCCGTAAGGAACGAATCTGCAATACCACTTGTTGCAGCACCCACATGGACCAAAGCGTCTACCCAGCCAGACCCATCAAGCCAGTCCCCTAATGTTTTAAATGCTGCCACCTCAATGTGCAACCCTCCTAACATAATAACAAAGTGGTCTTCACCAAACTGATCAGACCAATTCCATTGCACTTGTTTTGCAATGGCATGGAGCGGTTGATTCAGCGTAATGACTGGTGCTTAGCCAGGATGATGAAGCTGACTAGTTTCCTTAATGACTACCATTGAATGCCTAATCATTGCAGGTGAGTGTGCAGCATCTTTGAAGAGAGGTAGCAACGAGCTAAGTGAAGCTGATGTTGAACTCAGTGATTGTAGGTTTGCATGATATGCTGCCCAAGAAAATGTACTCATCTTTCTTAAGCTTATCAGCTCGTAGTTTATCTGTAACTATACCAAGCCATTTATATTCATCTTCACTGGCATTTCTCAGACTAGAACCAGCTCCAGTTAATGCCCTAATTTGTGTTGGTACATCAGGCCTCTTATTTGTAAGAATTACTGGAACTACATTTGTGTATGTTGGAGGCAAAGTATCTACAGTCTTCTTTGTTGATGTTGTCTCTATCACCGCAATATCACGGTCTGTACCTCGATTTTCTGTATCGGGACTGCCGCTGTTGTAAAAAGATCACCACGAAGGTTTGCTGGACATACAACATTATCTTCCTTAAATTGTTTACATACACCATTTGCCAGGTCTGCTGATATGCGAAGTACTCTGTCATAGGAAATACACAGTTTGGTTTTTTCGCGTGTGCGCATGAAGAAGGAGTCCGGTGTAAATAGGCAATGGCGTTTCCAGCTTTCTTATATGACGTACAAAAAATATATCTATCTCTCTCTCTCTCTCTCTCTCTCTCTCTCGCTCTCTCTCTTACTCTTGTACTTCACCGTGTTAAAATACATTATCTGAGAAACTGCACAGGCACTAGTTACTGACAATTGAACATTCTGGTCTTTGAGGCTTGGACCTTCTTGTATCATGCGAACTAGAGGTAGCAGTGACACAGGAATAGAAGAGGACTGACAGTCATGGCTGAAAGTGTCTGTAGCTCGCCCACCGCACCGTGAGGGTACGATGACCGGGTTGGCTGGCTATCTGCAGATCTCAGGGTTGCCGATCCCAGATAACGTCTCTCCGTGGTGTACAAAGACCGATATCTAGAGCCAGTGGAACAATGATGTTCCAGTTCGGCCATGCAACCATTGCCGCCGAGATTTACCCACACGGTGTCGTCCCAACTATTCATGTCACTGGTGTGTCTATTCATACTTAGAGAATGAACAATTTAGAATAATAATAACACTAAAGATATACATAAATACTATACAAACAAGATGATCATTTGCCAGTAAGTGAGCATACAATAATACACAATATAGAGCTAGCTGGTGTTCTTTGCACGGAGGTACCACACAGATCCTTGAATCCACAGAGGTATCCCCGCAAAGGAAGCATCCGCACCGAGTTCACTGAGTAACTTAATATAAGCTATTATACCTCTAGCACACATGAAGAGAATCCTGTTGCTGCGAGAGGAACGTGACTTGCGTGGGCCTCCATCAACGAATGTCTCCATGATAGTGCGATAGGTAGATGCCTCACGTGGGTCTCTGTCCAGGAATTATCGCTCTTGCGAGAGGCAAGTGCCTCGTGTGGGCCTCCGTCACAGGAAAATGCCCTCAATGCCGAAGCAGAGGAACAGAGTTGGCAAAAAGTGCGAAAAACAATCCTAGTGAAGCCATAATTAAAGTGATGCATACAGTTTTACGTGAAGACAGAACAAGTGATTTCCGCAGAATTCCCAAGTCACCGTCTTATGTAGTTCCAAGATACTGCATTGATAGATGCCGCTTTATTTATGCAGGCCTTCTGCTACAGTCTAACCTACCAGTTAACAGTTAGAAACGAAAACTATCTTTGGCCGCAAGTGGCAGGGATTCCTACCTATCGTTGGATATGGCTGCCCAATGGGCGCAGACGCCTAGCTTCCCGCAGGTTGCTTGAAAGGGCATCTACCTCCAAGGACAGTGTGCGCACATTTTGCCCCGCAGCACATCCGAATTCGATGAAAATCTGGCTACCTTGCTCCGCAACCACATAGAACATCACCGGACAATGGCTACATTTCAAACAAGTATGTTTGATCACTGACCTATCATTGAGGTGAGGATAGAGAGACGAATATCCATCGCGAGCGTCCTTCCCCTGAGGGCATGGCGGATTCCAAGATCTCACCCAGATACTGCAACGAGTTGGATGGAGATGCGCATCCATCACTGATTCCTATGGATCTAACTTTTGACCTGTCATTAGGGTTAGTTCCAATGCACCCAGATATGCACTAACAAACTCACAATTATAACTATATGTTTTCGCAGTGCTTTCCTTCATTGGCGGGGTTATCGAACTAACAAGTATCTGAAGATATGGGGGAGATGTATGTGAATCCGCACTTTGACCATCACCGCTCGGAAACCTCCGATAGTTTCCCAGGGTCGGATCCGATCAACGTGAAGATTGGACGTCCAAACAATTAAAAAACCATGCAGCTTGGTGGATCGTGGAAAGAGACAATAACTTGATAAATATGAGGCCCTATAGGTATTTGGCCAATATTACACAACCTTGCCGGAATGCGGGACTAGATTACCGCAACAACCGGAAAAGAGGCATACACTATATGTCTCCTAATGAAGAGATTGTCCCTAACCACTTTAAACTATCCCATCGAGCTGAATAGTAAGGTTAGTTGGTAGCATGCCGGGCTAGAATATTTAGAGCATGGTCAGCGACCTCAGTGTAAAATTGTTGATGGCGGGAACAAGTGATGCGGATATAATGTTGCTGTTTAGTATTTCCCAGCGTACTGCGGTCCTACGTTTTCTACAAATAAACAAAACATATTAACAGAATAGCTAACTGCCATAAACATAACTCACCAATGCAATGCACAATATTGCAATTTATATAATAATTAGATGAGGTAGTACGTATCACAGGTCGATAAACCTAAACGGTGCGGTTAGTTGAAGAACCCACAGTAAACAAGGATAATATGAACAGTATTAAAGAGATTATAAATTGTGGTCTTAAGACCAGGACGGTACCCATTAGTCATCAGTACCTTATACGGAAATGATATGATAATTTATATAATAATATACTATAATATAGCTACTAGAGCACCTAATATAAGCTTGTACAGAACAGGTTACTATGTGTTACTGAAATTGAGGCGCTAGCATATTCCTAGCGTGAGTCGACACATTCTCTGAGGCTGGACACGTTTCCATAGGCAGATCTCCGCACGCTGACTCCAGGATAGATACGGTATTAACTCAAGACAGCGAAACAGAGAAGTGAAGTAACATCTATTAGATAGTCTCTGTAACTAACACAATTTATACGGAAGGGAGAAAGTCCTCCATCTGGAGACGGCAGCAGTAAAGTTGAAGGCTTGCCCGCAAGTAATGGGCTATAATGTTAAGCAGGTACATAAACTGGCACACGGTGCGGGATGCGTCGCATAGCTCTTGCGGCGCATGTAGCAATGTTCCACCAGACTGCAGCCAAAAGTTAATCATACACACACGACATGCAGTGCGGAAGTTCGAGTCCACTTTTCAGCATGGTTGGCAGACCCGGTGAGTCATCCACCAAGAAGCACAGCAGCTCTACATCATGTAGGATTCACATCTCCGGCCTGCATGGCCCACTGTCGGAAGGTTTCCCCAGGAAAGTTCGGATGCGGAAGGCCTAACTTTAAATTTAGTTTATTACACCCAGATGGCCGTCTGGGAGTATCCAAGATTCTGTGGAAGCCGAGGACATCCTACCACTGCGGATGTGTGAGACACCGGTTGTAGGTCAGCAGATACACCCATCAACGTGGTGGTCCAGTCGTCCTGCATGGGTGGGCTTCCACGCCGGTGATGCTCCTGATTCTCAGTTTTTCACCCCTTTTATACTCATTGTGACGTCAGGGCTGGGCGCCTCAATCAATTAGCGGCCGAGCGCCAGCCAATCAGCGTGCTGCTATAGTAGTGACGTGGCGACCACATGTACAAAACACTTTATATTAAGCTATGTATATACACGTGATTATGATGCTATAATAATATTTCAAGTATAATTTAGCGTGGAGCTTTGACGGTAACTCGGCCATTTTTTAATCGATTTTAAAATGGTTTACAGTTCTAGAAATATCATTTAATTCTGATCCTAATCGGTACCAAGAACAACGAGAACAAATAAATTATAAGCATTTACAAGTACCTACTCAGTGCACTATAGGCACGCACTCACTCCCAACCTCGACACTCGTCGTCGGGAAAGCTCTGACGTGCGCGCGCATGCGCACTACGCATCTTAACGGACCTCTCGTATAGGGCTTACATATTCTTATGCTCTACACAGGGTGGGGGGCGCCTTCCAGAAGAATCCGGCATGGTCGGTCCGTACCCAGCTTAGCTGGGATGGCCGGTATCCGTCTGGTCGATCCGAGCTACACCACCCCCTCCTAGTTTGCCATCCGTGGAAAACGATCACGCCTCGCGGATTGAATGCACGGAAGCACGCTAGGTGGAAACTATACACTTCCCAGGTAGGCGCATGGCCTGAGGGAAGTAGTGACATGCGATACACATGTTATTGAGAAAGAGCACGTAGGGTGCGAAAGAGGTTGGGGAGGAGGCATACCTTTAGTTTTAATTTTTGACCTGGAATTATTTTTCCAAGCCTTTTCTTTTTATTTTTTTTTGTTTTGTTTTTGTATTCTTTAATATTATGGTGCGTGCTTAAGTTTATTCTTTAGAACATTGATTTTCTAAACAATAACTCGCATGGGTGCTCTCTCGAGTGTGGGTAATTATTTTTCCGCAGAGAACACCCAAGCTCCAACGTACCACAATTACAATATAAAATACACTTATGTAAATAATCACTATTGATATACCCGAGTAGAGTATCACAGAATTTGTTAATTACTCGTGCATTCCGGGTAAATAAAGGAATGCACGTAAGTATATATATATATATTTATATTTATATATATATATATATATATATATATATATATATATATATATATATATATATATATATATATATATATACACCTGTGCAAAAGTTAAGCACCACCCTATTTTTACGCACATGCGAGGGTATATTCATGTGCTATGAAGAAAGCAATAGCATCATCCATCTTAGTGCAAGAGGTAATAATGCAACTAGAGGAATGCTGATTATGATGGTGGGGAAACACTGTATGTTTTTGTTTGAACTTGAAAACGAGGCATGAATATGGTTACGTTGACACAACTGACAACTATTGCCCTACAGTTGACACACGTGGCTAGAAAGTCATTAATGGTGTCTGAAAACGAAGTTTAACTTCTGTGCACGAGTTTGAGACTGTCATTATTAATACCGGGTATATCCACCTTGTGCCTGGATGACGGCCTGGACACGACGTCTCATACTGGTCACCAACCGACTGATACGCCATTGTGGTATTCGTTGCCATTCAAGATGGAGTGCGTCTGTTAATTCCTGTAGGTTCTGCACAGGAGGATCCCTCCTTCTCAACATGTTTCCCAGAATGTCCCAGATATGCTCAATAGGGTTCATGTCAGGGCTCCTTGCTGGCCATGGTATGGTTTCGATGGCATTCTGGCGGAGGTATTCATGCACAGCTCTAGCACGATGTGGTCGGGCGTTGTCATCCATGAATATAGGGTGGGTTCCAGGTGCATGATTTACAAAATGAGGGACCACAACTCTATCCAGTATGGAATCTTGATATCTTTGTCCATTTAGTGTTCCAGGTACAGTCAACAGATCCAGCTTACAATCAAATTAGATGCACCCCCATATCATAACGGAACCTCCACCAAATGGAACTTCTGCCATGATGTTACGTTGGTCGTACGCCGTGCGTCTGGACCTCCATACACGAGTTCGACCATCTGTGGCATGAAGCAGGGACCGACTTTCATCGGACCAGTGTACCCGTCTCCAGGATCTCATGTTCCAGTATCTTCTTTCGTTGCACCACCTCAGACGCTCCTCTTTGTGGTGTGCAGTGAGGAGAGGACGTCTGACAGGTCTCCTAGCTTTCATGCCAGCAGCATACATTCTCCTTTTGATGGTAGACATTGACACTCTATTGCGTGTTTCCCATTGCTGGCTGAGCACTCTGCTGTTGGTGAATGGAGATCTCCTAACAAGGCGTACTAGGGCTCGATCATCACGGACAGTAGTCTTCTTCGGTCTTCCAGATCTAGGCCTGTCCTTCACCTCGTTAGTTTGCCCATGTTTTGCAATCAAACGACTGATTACTGTATGGTTAATGTTCAGCTGTCTGCCAATCTCTCTGCATGACATACCAGTGGTATGCATGCCTATGAGTTGCCATTTCACACGATCACTTAACCTTCGTCTTGCCATAGCGGTTCACAATCAAGAGCTAATTCTCTCTGTACAAATAAACCACGGTCATGAACACAAAATTCCTAATCTTGTCGCCTAAATCTGTATGTAATGTTCTACACCTCAAACTGGACTTTTACATAACTGAACACGTGTGCTGTTTCCCGCCACGCACGGACATCAAGCGGCGTGATGTCATGCATGCATGTGCATTTCGTACTTGGAATTATGTCAGCTAACGCGGGGACAAAAAGTATGGCAGCCTAGTTGTACCATCATGTTTCTACGTTCTATTGTTTTTGCTGGTGCTTAACTTTTGCACAGGTGTATATATATGATTAAAGGTATGCATCCCGGATATATGAGGGGATGTATACAGTGTGGATCCCGCACAAGCAGCTCTTGCTGCCCCAAATCCACCCCGTTGTACTGATGTGGGGTTTAAAAATAATAAGAAAAATGTCAAATAATAATAAGTTAAAAAGATTAGTTCATCAGGCAGCCTCAACGTAGATCCATAATTATGTGCGGATGAAAATTACGCTGTTGTGAAGTGTGACGTGTTTAGGACCTTGGGTGGGGGGGGCGGAACAGGTCTCTGTAATACGGTGTCAACGTTATTGGACATGTATTTCACTCTGTAATGGCCGAGCCCGTGGAGTTATTTTAGAGCGCGGACGACGAAGAAGGGTGATGTCGTAACATTGATCAATCCATTATCAAATTCAATGGTTCGGTAGTAAATTCCTACTTGTGACTGACGACAGACTGCGGGCATCTTGCTCTCTTAATAATAGTGACTGTTATTACGTGTGAATGAAGTGTGATATTTTTAGCTATTTCCATACGATGATTATGGAGGTGAAGGTGGGGTGGGAGAGTCCTCCGTAGCGTATACTGTAGATGGCTGCTGTATTGGTCCTTCTTTCCGTATGATCAGTTTTCCGTAAATCGGGTAAGAAGGTGATTACGGAAAATATTTGCTGGCGTTGCTGACGATAATATTCTGTTGTAGGGAAGGCGGGGGTGCTGTGTGATGCTGGTGTAATGTGGATGGGGCATATCCAGTTTTCCACTTTGGTGAATGCCGAGCCTGTTGCGGATGCGGAAATGTCGGGAATGCGGAAAGCGATGAACTCCCCACATTAGTGTGGGAGGAATGTTGCGGAAAGATATGTCTCTAACCTTTTCAATTTTAAAACGTTAGGTGATTGCTATACTTTGTTGTTGCTGCTGATGTTGAATGTCTCTGTTATAATTTCGCTATAAGCGGATATGTATGTAGTATTCGCACACGGGTGAATGGACGTATCCAGCCTTGGGGCAAGTGTGTTCTGTATGCTCCTGGGTTTCTGTGTCCAGTGTGGTTGTTCTGACTGCTCACAGTGGTAAGGCAGTGTGGTCAGGAGTGCCCTGTGGAGATGGAAAGTTGGTCATCTCCCGTTACATGATGGTTGGTACTCTGTCCATTTAAGTACCAGGAAAATTCGAGCCGAGAGTCTGCTGATCTGGTGAACAGCTGAACTGCCCACCGCCTGCGGAATGGGGTGGGTGGGTTGGAGGAGTGGGGGAGGGGTAGTTGCTGCGGTGCAGGATGCCACCTCCTCAGTAACAGCGGACTCTCTCATATCTGAAGAGTGACAGTCAACAGACGACAAGTGGAGTGTGTTATGGACAGGACGAATGATGTCCGAACTTGGTGCAGAGATGAGACGTATGTTGGAGAGTGGGCGGTGAGGCATATGGTCGGGAAGCCTCTTGAGGGAGTGTGGTGACGCGATTGTGCGGTGTGGTCGGGTACACCGAGTTGTACAGTTTTGCGGTTCTAGACATGCCAAGGCCTCATCTGGCCTCTTCACTTCCATGCTATTCACTACATGTTCCACTCCACAGGAGGCATGGCTTAGGTCAGCCTTAGCTTCTGCTTGTGGTAACTCTATAATGGGGGGTATAGCATGAAGTGGGTGGGAGTGGGAAGAGGTCGGCGAAACAATTTTTCCGTCCTTCCCCTCGGACAACACAAAAGAGAAAGTCTTCAGATATGACTTCCCAGATCGAGTAGACCCGTGTCGAGGAGGGAGATGGCGAGTATAAGGTCATACCAATTTGTTGTGATAAAATTAGTCGGGCCTAAGCATTAATGATGATACATAAATATGGTATGATATGTATTGTAATCAACCATGGCGAGCACATCCACCCAACCCCCACCCCCACCCCAAAAATGTTTTACAACAAACAGTACATGTTCATTTCTTCATATGTATTTTTATGTATTGTAAGTTATGTAAAAGCTTTTTATTGTTGTCCCCGTTGTGTGTCTCTTGTTTGTAATGCAGTGTGATATATATTTGTAACGGGTCCATCATTTTATAGGCATTGCCTTGGATGGACTGCCTGTAGTATCTGTTTAAATGTACATAAACCGTGAAATAAATAATATTGAACTTGAATTCAACTATGTATCTTGTCATCGTCCTCGGCGTTAGTTGCTTGTTCACTGGACTCCTGGCTTGTTAGGAGAAGGGTCGAACTGGCACCGTGGTGCTCCGGACTAACGTCGGGAATACTCGTCTCTGCAGAGATCCGTCTGGGTACCGGTGTCACGTGAAACACCCAATCCGAGCTCTGGTACGGGGTTGTCACTGACACACGGTTTAAGTCAATCGAAGTGGATAACTGAGGTCAGGCCATCCAAAGCGCAGATGTGGTAGGTCACATCCGATGTCTTACCTACTACCACATAGGGGCATTTCCACTGGTGAGTCAGTTTACTTGGCACGTTTGCAGACCATCACGAATCGTGTACCCAAACCATTCTTCCCACTTCATATGGGTCTCCATTCACTCACCGGTCGTGCCACGTTTTCTGACGCGAGTGTGTAGTGGATAAAGTTGCTCTCACTAGCTCATGGGTCTGTTCTATCCACTGCCGCATGAGCTCTATGTAGAGAAATGGTGAATTTTTCTCCCCCGGAATCCTGGGCATGGCCAGATCCAGTGGCAAGGCTAATTCACGGCCTAACATTAACCACGAAGGGGTATAACCCGTGCTGGAATGTACCGAAGTGTGCTATGCCATGAGCACATATGGGAGTCATAGATCCCAATCTCGACAATCAAGGCGTGTTTCTTTGGTTAACATTTCCGTAAGAGTTCGATTAAATCTCTCCACCATTCCGCCACTGTGGGGGTGATATGGAGTCGTCCTTGTTTTGACGATATGAAACAATTTACAGAGTGCAGAGATCAGCCAGCTCTCAAAATTACTTCCTTGATCAGAGTACAGCTCATAAGGCATTCCGAACTGGCAGAACACATTGCTTGCCAAGACCTCCAGGATTGTGGATGCCTCTTGGTCCGGCAAAGCAAATGCTTCCACCCACTTTGTAAAACAATCTTGTAATACGAGGATGTACTTGTTTCCATCATCCAGCATATTCAAGGGTCCGAGCACATCACTAGCCACTCGCTCCCATGGTGCACCAACAATATTAATCTGAAGAGGTGCGGAATGGTGCTGGGTAACAGTGCGTCTTTGACATGGGACACATTTGGCGACCCATGCCTTTACACTATCGCGTATCCCGATCCAGTGGAATCTCTGTTTTATCTGCGTTAATGTTCATTCAACAGCTAGAGGTTCGGCGTTAATGTGTGGTTGTTGTGAAATTGTATGATGGTAACATTCCGGAATCACCAAGCGGTTATTGATGTAAAGAACACCTTGCTGTATATGGCATTCCTCAAACCACTTGTAGTAGTACTGCTGTTAAAGATAGTGGTGTAACAGATTCCCAGGGAGGACCTCCCCCCTCCTGGATCCACACATATATTTTTCGTGTCTGCGCATCTGTTGCTTGTTCGTGAGTGACTTTCTCCATGTTCCACTCTGTGCACCACAATTCGGGGAACACCAGAGATGGCTGTGTTGTATGTGTCACGGTAGTGGCTACTTCGGGTTCGTCCTCAAGCCCGATTCTGCTTAAGGCGTTGGCATTTCCATGCAGTCTGCTGGGTCTATGAACCACATTGAAGTTAAAAGCCTGCAGGGATTCCTGTCACCTCGCTACATGGCCCTTTTGGGGTTTGGACCCAGCGTAAGGAAGCGTGATCCATACGGAGAGTAAATGGGCATCCGTATAGAAAGTGTTTGTAGTACTTGAGGAAGTGGACCGCAGCTAGCAGTTCTCACTTGGCGGTTGCGTAACGTTTCTCTGTTTTGTTCAGAGCATGTGAACCATAGCCCAGTACCTGCTTTCTTCCATCCTCCATGACCTGAGATAGAACTACACCAATAGCGTAAGCTGACGCATCAGTGTCCAGGATGAAATAGAGATTAGGGTTAGGATGAGCACACGTACTCGTCTACCCGAAGGGCCGATCTTTTTCGGTGATCTTGAAGGCGGGTGATTCAATCTCACAGAAATGATGATGTAACAATGATAGTATTGGCAGAGACCGAGAAAACTCTGAGTATCCATAACCGAAGAGGGCGTTTGCCAGTCTGCTACTGCCTTTGTCTTTAATGGCTGAGTAGCCACTCCATCACCGGATATGACATGTCCAAGGATCTCGACGCTCTGTCTGAATAGATGACATTTCCGCGGTTTGAGCTTAAGATTAGCCATGCGGAAACGTGAAAGCACGGTGTCTAAATTAGAAGGCGTTTGCTCGAATGTTGGACCAAAGGCGATAACGTCGTCGATGTAGCAGACAGATTTCCAATTGCAGGGTGGTTAATACCTGCTCACTGAGACGCTCGAATGTTCCAGGAGCGTTGCACAAGCCATAGGGTATCTTGCAGAACTGGAAAAGACCGTCTCTGCATACGAATGCGGTCTTCTCCATGTCAGCATCATCAATGCCTACCTGCCAGTACCCACTAGCTAAATCAAGGGTACAAAACCACTTGGCTCCGGACAAGGGAACTAAGGCCTGCTCTATCTGAGGTAACGGATAGGCGTCTTTGATGCTAATATCATTAAGGCAGCGGTAGTCGATACAAAACTGCAAAGATCCATCCTTTTTGCCTGCTAGTACTATGGGACTGGCCCAGCGGGATGCTGATGGCTCAATTATTCCGGTCCGCAACATGTCCTCTACCTGTTGGTGTGCCTCCACTTCCTTATGTATGGGAAGACGTCGTACTGGCTGTCGAATGGGTCTCTTGTTTCCGGTGTCGATGGAGTGCCGAATAAGGTGAGTTTCTCCCAGATCCATGTCTCTGGCTGAGAATCTATCATGGTACTTGTAGAGTAATTTCCGTATTTGATGTTTTTGGAATTGCATCAAGCCACTTGTGACACGCAAATATAGATCATGCAAGTGTTCCGGTAAATCATCGGAAGTTGCAGCTGGTGTAGATGTGGAAGGTGGTGTTTCCAGTGATATTACATCCACCAAATGGCCACAACGTCCTCCCGGTTCAAGAGTTATTGGTCCGCTGTGCCATTGAATACCCTGAATGGGATGTGGTCCTTATTGGTAGTATCCACTATCATGCGGGGACTTGTGCATTGTGAGGTGAGCATGTATTCAGGGTTGGGTTCCAGCATTGCTGTGTGAGTGTTATTTCCTAACTGTGGTGCAGTGGCCCACAACATTTTCGCCTGTCCCAGCTTAACTGTGGAGGGTGTTGCCAAAATCACCGCACATGTATCGTACAGTGATGATTCCAGTCCAAGAGGTATCCATCGGTCGTGTATGTCTAATTCCTGTTGTCTGCAATGTATGACGGCTTCGCTGGCACTGAGGAAATCAGAGGCGAGCATGGCATCGTTTTGGATAGCAGTGATGACAACTCGCTGAATGAATTGCATCTCGACTATCTGTATGATGAGGTTCACTGTACCAGCCACGGGTACATCAACTCCGGTTGCTGTTTGCAAAAATATGTTTGTAGGTTTTAGGGGTGGCTTTTTATGAGGTGGGATGCTCTCATACAAGCGCTTGTTAAAGACAGTGATAGAAGCTCCAGTGTCAACAGTGGTACTGGTGGAAATACTGCTAAACAGACAAGCACACTTATAGATAACTTTGCAGTGTACCTACCATCTCCAATGATACCACCTGAGAAAGGGGTTTGGGTGCGGCAATACTCTGTATATAGTCGGCTTGTTTCTGGATAGCTTTCTTGAGTGTTGTTGATGGCTGAGTGTGGAAAAGGCCAGCCCGCCGTCTCTGCTGCTGTGATTGCTTAGGCGAAGACGGGGCTCGGCGTAGCAGTGGTGATGGTGGTGATGCTATCTCTGTGTAGGCTGAATTGGTGTATACAGCAGTGCGGATGGGATTGTCACGTTCACGGATAAGCGCAACTTGTGCGTGCCACTTCTTGCAGTGTATCATAGACTGTTTAGTGCATGCACAAAAGAAACAGTGATATCGCGGGATTCGTTCGTTCTTGCGGTGACGCTTCCTTTTTCGGATCCATGATGCGGAATGTAAGCTGCCCTCTGAATCACTGCTGCTGCTTGTAGATGCAGAGGATGATGCTGTATGGGGCGGTCTGTGGCATACCACCAAGGGGCACCGAGGGTTTGGTACTTTTAGCAGCAGGGCGTGGTGCTTGAAGAAACGTTGTTTCAGTGGAGGTGCTACAACCTACCACTGCCGTTTTACATAGGAAAGAAGGTTTGTTATATGCGGAAAGCACAGGGTCACAATTTCTGCTAGAAGGAGATGTCGGTGCTGCAGATGCGGAGTACATCATTGGTACCTGCATATTGGAAGCCGGGTGTTTGTAGGTGTGTGATAGTACTGGAGGTTTAGCATAACTGTAGGCCACCTGACGTTGTTGTATGGAGGCCACAGCTAAGCCAGGTTGGGAGGATGGTACAGAAGTGACTCTCTAATCGGTGCCCTTGCTAGTTTTCCAGCTGCGGGGTTCGTCGGTCATCGGTTGGAGTTATTGATGGAGGTCAGTTAGGACAACGTTCCCTCCAGTGACCCAGCTGACCACATCTGAAACACATATTGGGTGGTGGTGCTGAAGCGGTGGTGGTGGTTGCTGATCTGGTGTTAGATGTCGCGATTGTTGTACTGAGGGTGGTGACTAGATTGGTGAGTATGGATATCTGTTTAGTGATCTCGTCTATCCTATCGTGCATGTTTTGGCGGGTGTTGTGCTGGTTCCCACGTCCTGGGGCAATATTGTGGCCTCCCTGGTGGGATTGGCCACGCCACCTTCCTCTAGGCACGTGATTCTGACTGGTCATGTGTTCTTGCTGCGCATGTTGATCAGTTGCTAATGCTTGTGTAGGTGCAGTGGTGTTGTCGGTAGTTGTGGCGAGATTGATGTCATTCATTTCGTTAATTGGATGAAGTTGGCGGCGATTGTTTTTCTCCTGTTCCAAGAAGTTTTCGATTTGAACCACGGTTGCCGTTAGTTGTTGCAGGCTGCCGTGATCTGCGAGAAATAGTTTTTCTTTCAAGGCTGGTTCTCCGCTCAACACATCTATGAATGTATCCAGGTGTAGATGTGAAACGCCCTCGAAATTGGTGCTATGGTATGCGCGGGTCACTAACCGACGAATACGACTAGCTAATTCCAGAAATGTTTCTCCCGCACGTCGACGTAAGCTTTTCAATTGAAGCCGACTAGTTTCCAAGAGAGCTGTGTTGCCCAATCTTTCTGACAAGATGCTTTCCATTTCTGTGTATGTTGGTGCGTAGTCTGTTCCGAGGTCTGCCAGGACTTGGAGTGTTTTTTCGGACAGTTTCGCGGCAAGACATTCTCCCATTTGTTCGTTAGACCACCAGTTTGTACGGCTAATAATTTTGAACTGAACTTTATAATTGGCACAGTCATTCTCCCCACTAAATTCGGGGGTGGGTGGGGGAGAATGACTCGGCCAAGTCCACGTGGTGAAGTGATTGGCGCGAATCCTGGTGGTGGTGCTCGGGAGACTGATGAAAACGTGGAAGGTGGTCTGTGTGTTGGTGGCGGTGGTGGTGTTGATGGTGTTTCCCGTCGGTGCCCCTGACGATGCTGATCGTCGATGATGTTGTGCATGGTGTGTTGGTTCTGCTGAATACCGCCCTGATGTGGGTCCATAGACAGGTGTAGGTCTATAGACTAGTGGTGGCATGTTGTGTAGACAGCATGGACGTTCTACGGGTAGCTGCGACGGATGCTCCTCATATGGTGACAGTACAGATGACTAACGGGAATGCTGTGCATGATGTGTTGGTCTTGCGATGTATTGTTGGAAAGGTGTCACCGCATCCTCCAGTTCGTAACATGGTGCTGTGTGAAAATAAGGTGATAATGCACGAAGTGGAGGAGAGGTGGGATATGCTACATGTGCATCTTGCCTCTGGTCACCTATTGATGACACGGCCGAACAACGTGATTGTAAAGGATAGTAATATTGCCCCCATGGGGTTCTTTGTCATGATCGTCCGCGATCTGACATTGGTGGTGTTTGCCTATTGTAGATATCAGATAAGGTTATAAATTGAGTTCCAGCCTGCGAGGCATCATGGAATGTCCCCTTGCTTATCGGCGAAAATTTGTGTAAAGGCGATGCTGGTCATCCCGCACTGGGCAAATTATTGACATTGTCGGTGAGCACATGAGCAGTTCGACCATCATATGATGCTACTTCCATGTCTAAGGAGAGCTGACTGTCTGATGAAATCGCAGGTGTTGAGAGTTGGCATGGGTCCGCTTCTAGCACGTGCCCCACATCGGGTGCCACTTGTAGCTTGCGGGGGTATGTGCTGATCCAACATGACATTCCCATCCATTGCGCTGCAAATGCACGATAAATGGGAGGGCTGGTTGGTTGCAGATCTCGGGGTTGCGGATCCTGTCTCACATCTCTCTGGAATGTACAAAGACTGACCCCTAAGGCCGGTGGAATGCATAGGTTCTGGTGCGACCATGCAACCATTGCCGCTGAGATTGAACCCAACTGTTGGTGTCTCCGGTATGACGATTCATATTAATTTAAACTACGGACAAGATGCTAATAATAATAATTAAACAGTCACTGAATTTATACAACTATATAAACAATTCTATATGTTTGACAGTGAATGAGCACAATAATACACAACATAGAGCCGGGCTGGTGTTCTTTCCACGGGGTTTCGTAGGAGGTACCACACAGATCCTTGAATCTGCAGAGGTATCCCCGCAAGAGTGTCCGCAATGAAGTCACTAGGTAGTTTAATATAAACCAGTATACCCCTAACACATGTACAAAGAAAATATTGTTGTGGCAAGAAGAAAGTGCCTCACGCACGCCTCCATCACAAGAAAATGCCTTCAACATCAAAGCGGAGGAAAACAGCTGGCAAAAAGGGTCACACTTTCGTTCAACAGAAAATGATAAGTGCTGAAAATCCTAGTGAAGCTACTGTTAAGGTGTTGCATGCTGGTTTACATGAAGCCGGGATGAACGATTTCTGAAGAATTTCCAGGTCAACGTCTTATGTAGTTCCAAAGTTGCTGCATTGGTTGTTGCCGCTTTATTTATGCAGGCCTTCTGCTACATCCTAACCCACCATTTAGGTATTAGTAACGAAAACAAGCTTTGGCTGCAAGTGGCAGGGATTACTACCTAACATTTAGATACGTTTATCCATAGGGCGTAGATGCTCAGCTTCCCATAGGTCACCCCGCATAGTATATACTGCCAAGGACAGCATGCGTAGATGTCATGGAATAAAGCCTTGAATCAAATAATGATCCATCTACCAGGTTCTGCAACCACATACAACATCACTAGACGGGTTTCACAGTTCACACAAGCAAATTTAAATACTGACATGTCATTATGGTGGGGATGGAGAGATGGATATCCATCACGAGCGTCCTTCCTGTGAGGGCGTGATGAGCTCCGACGATTCATCCAGACACTGCAATGAATTGGATGGAGATCCGCTTCTCGTCCATCCCCATGTGCTACGGAGCTAACATTAACATAAGCATCAGTATAAAGTTAGTACCGCTTACTAAGATCGGGGTAGGTTAGGACAGTTTCACTGCATAGCAAGTCCTTCAACTTATTAAATGCGAGCTCCTGGTCCTTATCCCATTCGAATCGACTGTATTTCTTAGTCAATTCTACTAGCTGTCTGGCTATTTTTGCATAATCTCAGATGCACGACCTGTAATAACCAGTTGCACCTAAGATACTCCTAACTTCGGCAACGTCTTTTGGGGCAGCCATTCCTTCCACCTTCTGCTTCTGAGGTGAAATACCATGAAGTGAAACATGGTAACCTAACAAATCGACGGAGTCTTTAGCAAAATCACACCTTTTTCACTTCAATTGTAAATTATACTCGCACAATCTTGACATTACCAAATGAAGGTGATGAGCATGTTCTTCCGGTCACCTTGAGAACACAACAACATCGTCGACAAAGACATACATGAACTTCCCCGCATTGCCTTGAAAAACTGAGCTCATCGCCCTTTGAAATAAGCCCCTAAGTTCCAAAAACCAAATGGCAGGCGCAGCCATTCGTACTGCCCAAGGGCACAAACGAAAGCCGTTTTCTCAATGTCTTGTTTAGCGATTAGATTCTGCCAATATCCAGACTTCAAGTCCATCATAGAAAACAACTTTGCACCTTGCATACCATCAAAGACATCTGAAATGTTTGTTATTGGGTAATTATCATGGGTACCGCTTCATTAAGATGACGATAGTCTATGCTGAAATGGGTTGTCCCATTCTTCTTAGGGACCAGAGTGATAGGTGACCCCCAAGGTGAAGAAGATGGTCATATCACACCAGCTTCTAACATTTCTTTGATCTGATCCTCAACTATATGTGCTTTCATTAACGGCATGCGGTATGATCACTGTCTAATGGGAACACAAGTAGTGGGAATAGTGCATTCTACGGAGGGACTTTTCTCCAAAGTGTTTGGATGAGCCATGTCAAAATTGTCAGCAAATTCATTCAGAACTTGGTCAACAACCTTATACCCAGTCGTCTTGGTGATACTTTCTTCGATGTGATATTTGGACTGGTGCCTGAAAGGAAAATGCAATTTATAGATTTTATCAAATCATTTCATGTCCTCTTCTGCATAATCAATTGCTGCTCCACCCAAGTGCAGATACATCCCCAACATGTTACCGTTGGTCGGGGTTTGTTTTATTGTGGCGCATTGTGTTGCTTCAGTGCCTGTTGTGATGCATGTGTTGCTGGTTGCTGTTGCTGCTGTTGAATCGTTCATCATTCTTTTTCTGCCTGCAGTCATGTTGCATGTGACCAGCTTTACTGCAGTAATAACCCTTATTTACTCTACGGTTTGACTGTCCAGGTTGCGGTGCTTTGTTGTTCGAACACTCGTTGCGCTTGTGGCCGATTCCACCACACCCATAGCACATTGGCTGTTGCGTTGTCGTTCTTCTACCAGTTGGCGGTAACGTAGTGTTGGCCTCACAATTCACATTCTATTGATGTTTTACTGCATTTAATGTTTCAGCTTGAAGGCCTTTCACCGCTTTAAACACTGAGTCTAAAAGTTTATCCTGTCATTCAATCATGCAGTCCTCTTGTTCTCGAATGAGTTGATATACTGTCTTTTCTGAGCGGTTCATAGCACCATTTTCCATTGGCTCTTTATGCCAGCTTTTAAGCGCTATGTTCATTGCATCTAACAAATCGTTCATGTTGTCATTCTCCTCTATGAATACAATGGTGGCTTCCAAAGTTTAATGTTTCTTGAAAACTACATGTCTATCTAACTGTATATCACTTAATGCCCGTATGTACACATGCAGGATGATGCGTCGGCTATCAGCATTGTCTTCTCTGTAGGCTTTCCATATAGTAGAAGTGGCGATTGAACACGTTGATGTTCTCACTACGTTTTTGCCGAATTTTCTCATGTTCGCACTTGAGACGTTTTCCTTCATTTGCCAATACAAATGTTTTGACGATGAATTCATGTGTATCGTTCCATGCTGCTGCATTGCAATCTTGTTGAAACGCGCCTGAAACTGTTCCGCCTCCTTATGCAACTGTCTGGTCGTCGTCCATGATGTGATATAAGTGGCATCCCCGGCTTTTGCATGGTGGATGGAATCCAGTGTGCATCTACATGATTCAAGGCATTCACACACTTCGATTGGATTTGAACCGTCGCAAATGTTGATGTGTTGTGCATGAGCTCGCAAAAGTTCTCTATGCACCCGGTCATTCTCTTGACTTGAACATTGATTAGTGAATAGGGCTAGGCTTTTTTGCAGCTCCCTAGTGATGTTGTTCAAGACCTGCAAAAGTAGCTCTGCTTCAGTCGGCATGTTGGTTCATAAATTGATTTAAAACTCCTTCCAGGCTGAATTTTGAGGGCAAACTAAGGTTTTCAAACTAGGCAAATTTTGGTGATCAAATGAAGGATCGACGTAACGCCCTCACTTACTACTACCATGGATTGATTATTTGCGCAGGAAGAATTGAACATTAAGCTGTTTGACGTTGGGACGTTTGTGATCATCTGTGCTGTTCGGTATCTCGTAGGTTACTTTAACCAACCCGTCTGCTTTGAACTCTTTGTGAATGGTAAAATTAATAGGGCCGTTATTGCTGGTAACCAAATACAAATAATCAGTGATGGCATGTGATAGGTTGTCAATTTCTTGTAGTTGCGCGAGTGCAGCGTGGGTGTTATTGGGGATGTTGCTCGCGTGAAAATTACGGCTCTGTCTTTCGACATAACATATAGTTACGTATTTACAATTTTATGACCTCGCAACTTCCCTCTTGAAAGATCTCTTGATGAGGCTGGTCTTCTAAGAAATAATTTTAAAACCGTATCCAGGTTCAAGGCGACACAAACTGTAAATTTTTGGATTTAGATTTTGACGTCACAAGATCATGATGATGACGAATGACGATGTTTAAAGTAAGATTCGACTCACCGTCTTGGAAGACTATTATTTTCTGAATCTCTGGGCTTAACTTATCAGAAGATACACAGATTCGTGATGAAGATGATTTCACCAACGTTTCTTAACTAACACGAAGATTCAATGATGGATTTCTAGCCTCAACCTAACAGCTGGTTTTTGTTAAATAACAATAATAATTGAAATTAAACTGTATACAATCAAATAGATTTCTGGCAACGTTAGCTGCTATAAACAAAGCTCACTGCGTGTATTTGAAATACACACTCTAAATAATATTCCTAGCAGACTAACGGAATTTCTATGTTCAACTTGCTAACAAGTCAGACCTGCGCTAACAGAGCAGGTACATGACGTTATTTCAACGTTGAATCCACGTTGAAATCACGTCATGACGTGATTTCAGCGTGGATTCAACGTTGAAACAACGTCATGTGCCTGCTGGTAAGGAAAGAGTTGAATTAGCTAACGAGATTTTGAATTTGTACATACTCGTGCGAGTGCCAACATGCGATAATTACATTTTCAAAATTGCAGTGCTTATTTATTTCATAAAAATTCATTTCGTCAACTCTTCCCAAGAATGGAATCATGCTCGTAGATTGGACAATCCCATCGCCCACACGATGGCCCTGTCCACTCCCTTGCCTCTCATCTCTTCGTAGAAGCATTAACCGGATTCAAAATCATCATGAGAAAGGCACGCAAAATGACAAAATCTGATGTGAAATACTTCATCAATAAATTTCTGATGTAGCAGAATAGCTTCACTTTAGTTTATAAATAATTCTTAAAAGTGAACTTGTTTACATCTTAACCAAAAACGACCAATTGTGTTGGGAGTTTATAGTCTACCCGTATTACATAAATAGAAGGTTACATTCAACTCTTCCTTGATGTGCCATGGTCAAATAAATGCTTAACTATGATAACGAATCCAGCAACAAAACGCATTGCAGGCGTAATCATACACAACACCCGCATACTGATTGGTTCAATAATGCTCAAGCCTAGCGCGCTATAACCTAATAGTATTTTATGACACCATTAAAATATAGTGAGCCAGCCTGTAGCGCTGCGACTCAAAGTTCAACACACATCTGCGTTACGAAAAATCCGATAAACAACAAGTTAACCATTTGCTGATGAAAGTCAATGTCCAAATATAATTACAAAGTCGATTTAAACACACACTAGCTTGACATCGACAACCAAAATCTTCTGCTGCACAATTCTGCCTCAAAGCAGCAAAACGACTTTCATCAACATCGTTAACATACACAAACTAAATACAATAAAAATTACAGTAAATAACGAGCACGCATTGAGACTGAGTACATCAAAATTATATCCTATTCCGATAAATTATCTATTCTATAAATATGATGATAACGGATATATTAACTTTGCGTGCGTTTGATGCATGCGTGCGTGTACGTCCGCCAGTTTGTAGTATGTATGCTACTGATGAAAACTGTTGCTGTATTGGTGTACCTCCTTAAGATGATTTACAAAAATATTTGGTAAGATACTTAGGCATCGTGAGACATACCCAACATATATCAGCTATATAGCGTTAACCGGAGTGTGCACTCTCCAAACAACTGTAACCGAGGCATATGTACAAGCTGTTGTACTGACAACATTACATAGAATAACTGAACATTGGTCCATTAGAGTTGTCCGGTTGTGTGTAATACTAATTTTAAAAGAGCTACAGCAATAGATTCTTTTATTAGCACTTTATCAACAATACACGCTGGCCCAATATTAAGCAGTGAGCCAGATTTGTGACATTTTGACATCTGGTGACCTTATTGCACAACAAAGAATTTTAAAATGATTTACAAATAACATATATGAAATGATAGGCGAATGTTAAATGCTCATTTCATAGTATATTTTGCATCAAAATTTATGTCCCAATGACTCTAAATATAGTCAGCCTCGCTGTGGTTCAAGGATGAAAAACACGTCAAATTTTGGTAAACACACGAGGTCTTAGTACAGTACTAAACTATTTCCATCAGTGAATGTCCATGTAGCAAAGATTAAGCGATAATAAACCCCCCATTCACTCTCAGCATTGCTACCATACTATAGAAAAACATTCAACAATATAGTAATAATCCAAAGCATTCGCAAATACTAAAATTGTAAGGATGGGTGTGGCAAGAAAGGCATATGACTCACATATTTTTAGCAATCTGGCCATAGTTTGTTTTAAAATGAATTCTCGTGTTCGAATTCAAGCCATTGACTCTCTCTCTCTCTCTCTCTCTCTCTCTCTCTCTCTCTCTCTCTCTCTCTCTCTCTCTCTCTCTCTCTCTCTCTCTCTCTCTCTCTCTCTCTCGCTCTACACCATTGTACTGGGATATGTTTATATTGGCACAGAAAATGACAGAAATTAAGTGACAGCTTGGCAATTATCTGGGGTCGTGCATTGTTCATGTCGGACTGAGCCCATTATTCAACAGCCTCACATAGTGGAAGACACCTTTCTTGTGAACGATTTGAATAATAATTAATCTCCTGGTGACCAAGTGTATGTTGACAAAAAGAATAAAGCGATCCGCGTGAAACAATGTCACTTTCAAAAGAAATGGTTCCATATCTTATCAATTGCAATATGCTGAATATGGCTGATTCAGTTTGTTCACCATACTAACAGAATGTTAGAGACATAGGAAGAGAGAAGTGCTAAAATATGTCTGTTTGCCACCAAGAGAAATTGCATTTGCAATTGTCTGTTTTTGCCTTTGTTCATCAGAAGCATCTTCATGAGATATCAAATATCTAAATTTAATGATTTGGTAGAGCATGAGATTTTCATGGTCGGAATGTATGTGACTATTAAATTACATTTTCCACAGGTCAAATTACAATAGTAACCATTCAATCTTTTTTTCTTTCATTAGAAACATTTCTCTGTGTTTTCATGGTTTTCAACATCAGTATTTATGGGCTTCTGTCTGAAACTTTTATATGGATATATAGGTCAATAAATATGATATTGGCATACATCTTACGACTGTACTAAGATGTTAGGGTGATCTTTCAGTTGAAAATTGTGTCGAACTGATAATATGCTTGGCTATGGTAGTACAGAGCATACCCGAACCCCAACTGCCAAATACCTACAATCAAATAGGTGGGCTAACATAACTTAGACATTAACCAGCAAAATGGTATACTCTTTCATGTTCTCTTTATTAGGGACAATTTTAAACTATGGGCGGGTATCTCCAATGGACCTTTCCAGAGTAATGACGTCATATGACGTCATGATGTCATGATCAGCTAAGCGGCGTGTTTGATAACGTCATAATCATTACGTCATAAACGATTATATACAGACCATCTTTAACTCTTAAAATTCCGACACGTTGTAAGAATTGTATGTCTCTACTATTTAATAAACATGCTGTTGAATATCTTGAAACAAATTTGCCTGGGCGCTGTTGCTGCATTAAGCAGCAACAGCACCCAGTCAAATTAAATTCAAAATATTCAACAGCTTACCTGTGTATTTTTTTTTAATTGATAGTCAGGGTGTTCAGAGATCGATCGATCCCAACACGAGCGAGATGTGGGTGGAGCTTAGCTAGAGATGGGCGGGGCATAGCTAAAACCGGAAAAGTAAATTGCAGACGATGTCCACATTATGTAAGCAAATATTGTAATCAATAATATTCTGTGCTAACATTTCCGAAACAGATTCTGAATGATTCAAAGACCTCATGGTACCAGCTGCTACAAACTAAAACAGTCGAACAATTAATCATGGTTTTAATGAAATGGGTTCAATGGTTTCAGGCAAATATACAAATTCAATGTACCAGTATATCATAATATTCCCAAGTGCTAAAATTCATCTGATGAATATATTTGTATATTTTTCCACAATTATCTGTCTTTGTTATATGACAAACTCATGCATCTAATTTATTGTCTCCAAATTTTAGCACAGCACGTTGTTCTTCCGTGAAATCTTCACCCAAATTATACTAATTAATGCATGTGTATTGTGTTACTTAGATACAGTACTAACACAATTTATTGGTCTGTCTGTATATGTTGAAAAATATGTGCTTACCACTCACAAGTTAACATAGGGTTACGGTTATAGCTATGCTAACCCTAACCCATGTGTGAGCAATCTACTTATGAAAGCTGCAACTCATGCATCACTACACAAGTGACAAACGCTAGAAATTCTGCTTTAAAATATGTTCCAGCTGAATGTCATTAATTATCCCATATACATGGAGCTCGGTGAAAGAAAACTAAACATGGTGCCTCTCACTGAGCACTAAAAAGGGAAGTGATAGCTGTTATCGAGTCCCTTCCACAATACAGTGATGTGATTGGGAAAGACTGTTCAGAGAACAGCTGTCTGGATGAAGAATGTGATGCCTCCACCCTATACAACATGGTGACCATCAATCAGATTAATGGCTCAATATTGCACACAGCAAATAAATAAATATATAAATAAATTACATCAATGATATCATACCATACAACATGTAAATATATATGTTATTTGGGTAAGCTGGCCTTGCTTTTAAGATCCAGCACGTACCAATTCACTTGACTGGTGGCCAAGTAGTTAAATGATTTATTTCACGTATTTCTCCACAGATTTGGAGAATGTTAGAAGCAGTTACAAAGAACAGTCTCCCTTTTACGTGCATAGGTACTGACCATTGCTCTTGAGCATGTGAACAAAATCAGAAAACATGAAATGGTTTGCATGACATTACCAATAAGCTGGTCACACGAATGAAATACTGTAAAATAGGCCTAGATATATGACGATTACGATATATTACAGCAGGTTATGAAGAATTTATATATATATATATATATATATATATATATATATATATATATATATATATATATATATATATATATATATATATATATATGGCAATCTTTGCCCAAGACCCTACATTTAGGTAACAAAAACCCCAAATGCACGGTCTGAATAAGTGTCGACATGTTGCTGCCTAGTTGCTGTCTGGCTCTCACACATTTACAAGTAACATGTGCAGGCCAATTTGTGCGTGCAGGCCAATACGATCGATGCGATAAAACTTGACTTATAATCTTGGCTAGACCAGAGGATAACAAACTGTACCATGTTCTGTCAGAAGCACTGGAAGCATCCGAGGCAGTTGTAAAGCTCAAATACAACTACTGTCTATGTTAAGACGCATATGCACCCAGTACAATCTTCCATTCCACCGGTATGAAGATAAAAAAAACTCCAGCAACACTCAAAACTGGTTAAGGTGACAGTTTATACTTTTAAATCTGAACTTCAAGACAGTCCTGTATGATGTTGTACTTTTATATTTAATATTTTCATTGAGATATCGACAAGTGGATTTTCTGATTTGTGACCATTTTGGATTCTGAAATATTAAACTAACATTATCATTGTCTGATTCCTTTACTTCGGCAATGTTGGTGTTACTGTTATAGTCAATGCAACTAACGCATGCATCTGTTGAAATATTGATGGCCAGAATGTTCTGAAAAATGCATGGTCTATCGGTATCTTGTAGATTCCGGAACATTCCAGCAATCAACTATAATTAATATTAATCACCTATTTACAATAGCAGATGATCGAAGAGCCAATTGTAAACACCAAATTTATAACATTAAACTGGCTTTCAGAAATTTGTAGAAATTTCCAAATCATTCTACACAAGACAAATAACCTCAAACAGTACAGTCTCACCACTAAGTAAGATTATAACATTATAAGCAATAATAATGATTACTGAATATTTCTCTGTAATATTCCAGAAGCTTCCAATCTATTCTTTACTAGATAAACAACATTTAAAGGTACATAATTGTCAATAACTAAAGCTCTAATTATTACAATTATGATCAATAGAACACAATAAACAATAAATTGTACATCGTTAAATATTTACCGAAGTAAGGGGTAGCTTCGCTGCCCCATCATATCTCTTACAGTAAACATAATAACACAAAAAAATTATTTAACAATTCGAATCAATTAAAGCTAGAACAAATTATTTGCCAGTGTTTTTATGTACTTTAAAGAATAACAATGATAGTGTATATGCATACTACTTCAATATGACATTCCATCAAAAAATTGTAGCCTATGAAAAGCAAGGGAAGCATGAAGATATGATTTCTCGGTGCATAATAGATTTAGTAGGAAATGGTTTGTTCTCTGCACTTCACCAATGCATATCATATATTAACATGTATAGTAAAATATTAGAAAGGGCCATATATAAGTATGTTCAATAGTATGTGAAAAGTGTTAATTGCAAAGAAATTGGGGTTTTCAATTTATGCTAGGGATGCGATAGCATACCATGGTATTCATATCACATCTTTACCCCTATTACATATAGCTAGAGAGTAAGTGTCCCTAACTACTTTTACCCACAGAACCCCTACCAGGTACTGTGTAATACCGCAATAGCCACCATACTGTCAAGCCACAACTTTGGACATGAAAGATGTTCCATAGCAGACTATTGTCTCTTACTCTTAAATAGTATTCAAATTAAGCAAATTATGTTGCTCTTCTTCCTTATGCTTTATCCACACATACAAAAGTCTGACATGTGATGCCATTTGAGTGTGACATCTGAGTGTGATATCAGGCGAAGTGATGTCAGTTGGATAATGAACCAGGGATGCTTGCCAGATTGGATCGAAGAATTCCCACACAATTTTAAGGCAGCTGTACTATATTAAAGTGTTGTGAAACACAGCACAGTACACTACATTTCCGGTGCGAAACACTATAATAAAGTAGTCCACTCCAGTGCAAGAGACTAAAACGAGATATGGCTTATCACAACAATGTCCTCCAGTCTAATATAGTCTAATATACTGCATGATAAAGCATTGTTCTACACAGTACTGTACTGATATATCATATGCCGCATTGCATTGCAGTATACTTTATTGTGCAATATTTATTATTCTGCACTGCACTGCGATGCACTGCACCATTCCCTCGTGTACTCTATTCCACTACAATTGGGCATACCATACTGTATTAAAATTGCAATGTAGTCCAATGTTTTGTGCCATATGTTGGATTGTACTCCACTTTGATAAACCATACTTTACTTTGCAATGTACTGTAATGTAAGTCACTGTGTTGTTACTGTAAAGTAACAATTCATTATCAACAAACCAGTAACCAGGCACTTCTCAAAGGGCTATACAGCACTGTGATCTATTGTAATATTTACATTTATTCAAGGCATATATATTACTATGCTTCTGCACAGTGCAATGCAACAACTGTTTTATATAGTATACAATGCAATGGCCTTTTGTACTTTTTTACATACAACACATAATACTTACTGTTCTGAACTGCACTGCACATCACTTTATAGATACATAAATATGCATTTCATCAATGGGAAGGCTTGAACTATCATTTAATTTAATACAAATTCACAGGAAGCCCACGTCACTCTGTATGAAATAAATAATGTCTACAGTCACGTGGAATATTTTCTGTACTAACATTTCTAAAAACATATTCGGAATGACTAAAAAAAATTGAATGCTAATTATAGTAGTTGAAACATGCCAGTCAAGATTACAAGCAGGGCTTCAGTTGAATACGCACATCTGCGGCTGTATCTAAGAATATTGCCTAAATTCCACACACATTTAACTGTCTCCACATATTTAGAGGACACGGATACGTCATAGACATGAACAGTTGGCGAAATATTCATCTAACATAGATAAATACAGACATATCCTTTTTACCCATGCCATGTTTAGGCATTTTTTCGTTTTATATATATATATATATATATTAGACTGAATGTAACCTTTCATGTACAGTCATGATTACATAAACTACCATCCATGTACCGTGTACCTGAAAGGCTGCTGACTCCTGCACACGAAATGTCAACAGTGTCCTGTAAACAGAGCTTTGGTGAAATCTTTGTCATACGATGTTTGTTGGGTCATGTGCACTTGAGGAAGACCTGGAGGTTTTAAAGTTTCTGTCTATCATTATATTTCTTCTCAAAGTTGGGAGTTGTGGCGTGCTCCTGTAATCTAGCTACTTGGAAGCATGGATTGACATATATTTTTGCAGGTCATATAAGACCTACTATTCAAGTACATGTGAATAATGTTGTATATAATAAAATCTACGGCATATGTATCATAAGAAGGATCACTATAGGTAATAGTCTGTCCGTTTACACATTTTTTGCATAGTTTTGATGACAAGTATCAATTATTGTGGAGAAGAGAGAAAATATAAACTTTCTGGACTGAAACGTGGAGCCGTAAGATGCCATGTATGAAAAAACAGTCCCGTATTGAATGGCCAAATCGACATGGTGCTTGATTTCACTTAATTAGGGTCTGAAATGAAGACAGATTTTCGGTAACAATTTTTCGACACCCGTAACTCCTCTGGGGCAAAAAATTCAAGATGGGGTGTCGCTCATGGAAACTACAGGGAATGCCATATCTCTGGAACCACCAATTTCAATAAAGCTAGAGTCCACTTTATGTTTTTCAAATATGCCTGATTATTTGGAATATGTTTCATGTCGACAGGAGGTCAAGATCATGCAACAATGTCAAGGTTAACGTCAGTTTTACAGAAATAAGGGTCAAGTTCGACTCTTAACCATAGTCAGCTATAGCTAACTAGAATAGCAGTCGAACTTCAAATAGTTAACTAGCTAGTCAACTATAATCAACCGATCACCCGACCCTGGTTCAGATGGTTAGTGCGATATTTGCTACTGACTATTATTATGGCTGCTGTACAAAAGATATGTTTGTGTACATGAACGGTATATTATATATGACAGGTACATGAAGGGTAGTTTTCGTGTTTATATATTGTATGCAGGATCGGTGGGTTTGGGGTGGGGTGGGGTGGGCGTGGGGTGGGGTGGTGGGTGGTGGGGTGATGGTGGTACATGAAGGGTAGTTTTCGTGTTTATATATTGCATGCAGTATCGGTGGGTTTTGGGGTGGGGTGGGGTGGGCGTGGGGTGGGGTGTACTGGGTGCATGTGCGTCTTAACATAGCAGTAGTAGCAGCTGCAGCACTGACCAATTTCAAAATGAGCTCGTATCTCGTAAGATCACTCAGTATTTCACTGGCCACTGGCCCCAACTGGCGCGCTGCTCCTTGTCAATCTTTTTAAAAATATTAAAAGGACATTTTGGGGACAACTCAAGTATTCGTAGTAGACAGGTTCCTAAAATAGCCTATAAATGCCGGTCTGTATACAAAATTATAATCAAGCAGCACCAGCCCCCCTGTCTCGCTTAGTAGCAGGATGTGATCATCAAACGGTAAGCGTATCAATCAGGTTATCCCATGCACAAATCACCATACACCAGGATAGTGATAGACATCAATATAAATGATTGACGCGGGCCAGACAGCCTGACTGCCAGACACGCCTCTATCGATCTGTACCCCTGTCAATCACACTTAACAACTTACCAAGAATTTCTACCTAGGTGGCGTGGCACGATCAATGCCTGTCTCCACGCTATCTTACGTTCCGATCGATCGGCAGGCACAAAGAGTTCACCATATATTCATACACATATGACGTTGACAACCTGTCCCAAGTGACCACCTGTCTAAGGTGATCACATATATTAAGTAACCACATGTTTTAAGTGATCACCTGTCTTAAACAACCAACTGTCTTAAGTGACCATATGTACTAAGTGGCAACATGTCTTAAATGGATATCATTTGTTATCAAATATTATATGACCACTGAACCCGAGTGACCTCATTTCTTAAGTGGCCACCTGTCTTAGGTGACCACCCTTTGTCACCAAGTTCAGTGCCCATCAAAAACAATTTCAACTAACTTGGAGATGGTGTTTGGGACTCATGCTGGTCGGATATTTCAACATTGAAACAACTTTCAGCACACTAAGTAATTAACCAAATCAAATAGATAAATTATCAGCAATATTTCTGTAAAGCACGCGGACAAGCGTGGACGTCCACATGAAATCTTCCGGGGGTGCAATAATGTATCGTTGGTCTGTGCTGAGGTCCCACTCCAAAAGCGGGGGTGGGGTTGGAGTGGGTGGGGTTGGGTGGGGGGGCGTCCTCACACCACCCCGGGAAAATCTTGCAATCTAGATGCGATCTGAGGCAATCTCCTGCATTTCTTGCGTTAATTATCTAAGAATATGGAAGGCTTCTTGGCTGTGAAATTGGCTACGCATACACGTAAAATGGATGTAAATATCCAGATCCAGAGGGGCCAAATGCCACCTACCCACCCACCACCCACCTCCTTGGCCCCCACCCCTTGTGGACGCCCATGTGGACAATAAATGTATCGAATAAATCACGAAGCATATATTCTAAGAAATACACGCCCTGCATATGTCGTGATTCTAATAAGCTCCTTCACGTAGACAGGCAGAACAAACATATGTACGAGGCGAGAATATTATTCTCAAAACAGTTCCTACACAATAAACGGAACCATTTTTTGCAGGGAGGAATATGTAGAATCAACACTGGCAATATTAATGTAAAAAACGATAGCAATAAATTATAATCACAATGATGATAATTATTACTCATAACAGAGCCCAGATTCCCGGTGTTATCATTCGTATGAGGACAATGCACACCGGGAATCTGGGCTCTGTTATGATTGTAAATATATATATATACATGTTTATATATATATATATATATTTATATTTATATAATGCACACCGGGAATCGGGGCTCTGTTATCCAGAAAGCGGACCCCACCGCTTTATCGCAGGTGGCTGTTGAGGGTCAATACGGCTCACGCACCGATCGATAATGGTGGTGGTGGTGGTGGTGGTGGTGGTGGTGGTGGTGGTGTGTATGAATCTTATATGAAACACATCTAGCAATATCACAGATGGGCCTGTTGAACGCTCACTTTGTGAGCACTCGATCCTATGCCGTTTCTAGCGAAGTAGCATATAGCGTGAGTAGTATGGGACATGGGTAGACACCGCATTTGATTGGCCAATAACATCCAGATTTTCGCCGCCCGCCACTCCTTATATGGTCATGAGTCAAGCCATCTTGCTGGTTATGAGTGCGCGTGGCTTATAACCATATAAGGAGTGTTCAAGTGGAGCAAATCTGGACGCTATTAGCCAATTAACTGCGGCGCCTACTGATGTCCACTGGTTTATAGTGTTGGTAGTAATGCTAATCAGCTACCCCACCCCACTGAACTTATGGGTCCTCTCCGACATAAAAAAGTGTGTAAAGTATTCATAAGTAGTGAGTTCAACGAGTTATTACTGAAAAAGGGGATGTGAACTCTTCAGCTTTCTATGCGCAATTGAGGATTGAGTTAAGTTGTTGTGCGGATACCAGAGTAAGCTGTCAATGATTTCTGTGCTCGCTTTTCTTGGTGCTCGCTAGATGCCATCTCTGATTGGTATTTTATGGGCACTATTCAAATGTGCCCACTTCTGATTTGTGTCACTGGATGCCACCTCTGATTGGATGGGTCGGTAGGCGACGTCTCTGATTGGCTGTTCTGTTCGCTCCAGATTTAAATCTATTTAACCATTTTGGCACCCTGTCATCATGATTGTTTCCTGCTCATTTTTCCTGCATATTTTTCCTGCCAGATTTTAATCTATTTTTCAAAAGATTGTGGTGCTCTGCCAGCATGATTGATTGTTTCCCGCTCATTTTTCATCTATTGTCAAACATGTTTGGTGCCTTTTTGACTGATAATTAGTCAAAGTCATCACAGACTGAGAGTTCTTTTCCATAACAGATTTCAAAGTCATAATTTGAAAATACTAGCATGCCTCAGGGTCTGATGTTAAAAGAATACACCAAGCTGTGACATTTCCACTTTAATATTAAGAAAATTACAAGACATACATGCCTACTCTCCCACCAAGATAAAGAGACGAAATAGTATTTTACAACTGTCAAGTTTGTAAACACACCTCTGTAGCTACAGAAAACTCACAGGTGTCTAGCCATAGCTAGATAAATAAGATGTAACAGTTCATAGATGTAAAGTCTGAAATACATCACCTCCCCACACACTGTTATAGAAATTGAATTTTTGCCATCATAGAAAACCTAGTTTCCTACATCTAACTAAGAAGATAAAAGACCAGTTCGTAACTGAAAAGTTTGAAATATTTTCTCTCTGCCGAACCCTGGTGTTAGAAACGTATCCTTACAGTTTTAGGAAACATTAGTTTGTTGTAGGATTAACTTTTCCCAAAACAGATAAGAAGCAACGGTTAACTCTCATTAATATAATAACCTCAAACCACCTGATGGATAGTACACGTTGTGATTACTGTATTACAATGAAGGAGTTAAATACACATTTGGCAAAAACTGTGTTCCTGTTTTCAAAACTTTAAAAATGAATATGAAACTTGCAAAGTTTGTGAAATTATTTTTTCAAGCATTTTCACAGAAGAATGGCAGTTGTATTATTTCTTGTTTAGAATTCTGCAGAGTTATACTGAAAAAATTCAAAGTTGAAGCTTACCCTGTTTTTAGATATCTCTAAGATAAAAATATTTCAGTTAATGAACCAGTTCAGACAGATTTACCCACATTTAGATTCTACCCAAAAAATAACAGAACAAGTAAGGATTTTGAAAAGTATATAAAACTAAGATTCTACACCATTCAATGTCAAAATATGCATTCAAGTTTACACCTTATTTGTAAATGTTTGGTGGTGGATGTATTGAAACATGGGTTTAAATGCAATGATTGATTACTGGAAGTTTTGGCAGTAATAATGATGCTGAGATAAATGAACATGTGCTCAAATAAATGTACTGTAATGTGTGCACACAGGCATAAATATGTTCTAGCAAATAAAGTGGTAAACACTTAGCTTAAAATACAATAAAGAAAGATTTCGGCTGGCTTACCAAATATGCAAATTGGCTGGAGATTCTGCATCCAGCAGTATAAAAAGGCTGTGACATCTTGCATCAAGTATTAGTCTTTGTACTTTGCACAAAATGTTTTCAGATTTTCTTTAACTTTACAATAAGTTTCAACTTTACATTAAATTTATTCACCGACGTGATGGAAGGATTATCAAGCAACCATCTGATCCTGATTGTGAATCAAGGTTGTGACATCTTGCAGCAAGTATAAGTCTTTGTACTGTGCACAAAACGTTTTCAGATTTTCTTCAACTTTACAATAAGTTTCAACCTTACATTAAATTATTCATTATATTATCAAGCGACCATCCGATCCTGATTGTAGATGGCAACTGTGAGGAGAATGTGGCTCCTAGCATACCCAACCTAAAGTGTGGGAGGAGCGCAAAACTAGTGGAGATAGCACCTGACATACATTTCAGGATGATTACATATTACCCCCACGAAGTCAGCAATAAGACTGCAGCCATTC
Organism: Chaetoderma sp. LZ-2023a; assembly: GCA_034401795.1. NCBI lineage: Eukaryota > Metazoa > Mollusca > Caudofoveata > Chaetodermatida > Chaetodermatidae > Chaetoderma > Chaetoderma sp. LZ-2023a. The sequence goes on along the minus strand of CM067374.1, from coordinate 42,313,807 downwards.
AAAGTAAATCAACCCAGGACTGGGCTGCACCTCAACCAAGGCAACCGAGTAAAGCAAGTCATGTGTGGTATTGGATTTGGTCAATTTGCTGAAGCCTGAGAAGCCAGTTACTTATTCACTTTGTCACAGCTCCTTATTCAGATGACCTATTTCCAGGTCAAGTGACCTAAATTTTTTAATGTGGTCAATGCACAGTCAAATTCTAACAACATTACATGTGTTTTCATTGGATTTGGTCAATTCTCTGAAGCGTAGAAAGCTAGTTATTTTATTTATTCGCTTCTTTCCAGTTTCTTATTCAGATGACCTATTTCCAGGTCAGGTGACCTAAATTTTTTAATGTGGCTCAATGCACAGTCAAATTCCAACAAGATTACACATGTTTCCATTGGATTTGTTCAATTCTCTGAAGCATAGGAAGCCAGTTACTAATTCGCTTCTTTCCAGCTTCTTATTCAGATGACCTATTTTTAGGTCACGTGACTTAAATTTTTTAATGTGGCTCAATGTGCAGTCAAATTCTAACAAGATTACATATGTTTCCATTGGATTTGTTCAATCCTCTGAAGTGTAGGAAGCCAGTTACTTATTCGCTTCTTTCCAGCTCCTTATTCAGATGACCTATTTCTAGGTCACGTGACCCACATTTTTTTATGTTGGTCAATGTGCAATCAAATTCTAACAACATTGCATGTGTTTGTATTGGATTGTGTCAATTCTCTGAAGCTTGAGAAGCCAGAGACTTATTCGCTTTTTCCAGCTCCTTATTCAGATGACCTATTTCCAGCTCAAGTGACCTAAATTTTTTAATGTTGGTCAATGCACAGTCAAATTCTAACAACATTACATGTGTTTTCATTGGATTTGCTCAATTCTCTGAAGCCTGAGAAGCCAGTTACTTATTCAGTTTTTTCCCAGTTCCTTATTCAGATACCCTATTTCTACGCCGCGTGACCTACACAAATTTTATATAGGTGAATGCGCAGATGAACTGGGAATAAGGAGCCAACTGCACGTCCGAATAAGGAACTGGGAACTGGGAATAAGGAGCCAACTTCACGTCCGAATAAGGAACTGGGAACTGGGAATAAGGAGCCAACTTCACGTCCGAATAAGGAACTGGGAATAAGGAGCCAATTTCACGTCCGAATAAGGAACTGGGAACTGGGAATAATGAGCCAACTTCACGTCCGAATAAGGAACTGGAAATAAGGAGCCAATTTCACGTCCGAATAAGGAACTGGAAATAAGGAGCCAACTTCACGTCCGAATAAGGAACTGGGAACTGGGAATAAGGAGCCAACTTCACGTCCGAATAAGGAACAGGGAACTGGGAATAAGGAGCCAACTTCAAGTCCGAATAAGGAACAGGGAATAAGGAGCCAACTTCACGTCCGAATAAGGAACTGGGAATAAGGAGCCAACTTCACGTCCGAATAAGGAACTGGGAATAAGGAACAAACTTCACGTCCGAATAAGGAACTGGAAATAAGGAGCCAACTTCACGTCCGAATAAGGAACTGGGAACTGGGAATAAGGAGCCAACTTCACGTCCGAATAAGGAACTTGGAACTGGGAATAAGGAGCCAACTTCACGTCCGAATAAGGAACTGGGAACTGGGAATAAGGAACCAACTTCACGTCCGAATAAGGAACTGGAAATAAGGAGCCAACTTCACGTCCGAATAAGGAACTTGGAACTGGGAATAAGGAGCCAACTTCACGTCCGAATAAGGAACTGGGAACTGGGAATAAGGAGCCAACTTCACGTCTGAATAAGGAACTGGGAACTGGGAATAAGGAGCCAACTTCACGTCTGAATAAGTAACTGGGAATAAGGAACCAACTTCACATCCGAATAAGGAACTAGGAACTGGGAATAAGGAACCAACTTCACATCCGAATAAGGAACTGGGAACTGGGAATAAGGAACCAACTTCACATCCGAATAAGGAACTGGGAACTGGGAATAAGGAACCAACTTCACATCCGAATAAGGAACTGGGAACTGGAATTAAGGAGCCAACTTCACGTCCGAATAAGGAACTGGGAACTGGGAATAAGGAGCCAACTTCACGTCCGAATAAGGAACTGGGAACTGGGAATAAAGAGCAAACTTCACGTCCGAATAAGGAACTGGGAACTGGTAATAAGGAACCAACTTCACATCCGAATAAGGAACTGGGAACTGGGAACTGGGAACAAGGAGCCAACTTCACGTCCGAATAAGGAACTGGGAACAAGGAGCCAACTTCACATCCGAATAAGGAACTGGGAATACAGAGCAAACTTCACGTCCGAATAAGGAACTGGGAACTGGTAATAAGGAACCAACTTCATGGACCTAGTATTTCGTGCGATTCGTGTTAGCCATATGAAATTTCTTTTATAAACACGCAGTGATTACTCCGTAAGAATATTATTTTTATGAAGCGAGATGTTTGCAACAGTTTCAGTTAGCTGAAAACGCCGTGAAAGCTATGTGATTATTGCTAAGCGAAGGCACACAAAGTGGTTTGTTTATGTGCTTCGTCCTTTTACCTGACGTTTGCTGCACATGCGCATGCAATCGGAACTCCGAGATAGCTTATACCAATAGCCGATTGACACAAGTTGAAACCGAAAGCGAAATAAAAATATGTCACGTGATAAGAGGGAATTCCCTGTATGAATATTTATGGGATGCCCACTGAATACAATATAAATTAGATGGATAAGATCAGAAATGGCTGTAAAATGCGCTATTTGACGATCGTGGTAATGGTGGAATTAAAACGATTTATTGGCGGCATTGTGCAAATATGAACTTCTCCTGACACAATGAGATGATGTATATAGCATAGAGACTGATTTGCAATAAAGAAATACTGTGACATAGCAGCTTTAAATGATAGGTTGCATTAGACGCAATCACCATGGTCAAGTTCGACTCGTTAACTATTGTCAGTTTGCTGGTTTACTGAACATGCGTAGTTGCTATGCCGAGTCGGACGCTGGCTAGTTAACTATAGTTTATTGGTTCCAGATTCCCCATTGAATTACTATTGCAGAAAATTTAGAGCCGGGTACCAGTCTCCATTAACCCTTTCTGTCGTCTGTTTTGATGGCCTACGAAAATGGGTTATTTTTGTCAGCTAATACGTCAAAAGGCGTCCATATGACATAAAGTGGCAAGGAATCGGATCTTGGGAACATTGACATGGGAAAGCATAATTTCTTCAAACCTAAGTTATTTAGTGAAATATTTACACTTTTATATGCATTTATTCGTGGCAAGCGATCGGTGTCCTCCAAATTTACGCAAATATCGCACTAACCATCTGAACCGCGCTCTGGTGCTCGGTTGACTATAGTCGACTAGCTAGTTAACTATTTGAAGTTTGACTCGGAATCTAGTTAGCTATAGCTAACTATAGTTAGGAGTCGAACTTGACCCATGGTATCTGAATCATGTGCCACCATTGCCAGTACACTTCTTCTGTTGCTGCTGCTGCCAGTACCGCTGCTAGTCTACTGCTGCTGCTGCTGCTGCTTTTGTTGTTGCTGTCATCATCAGGGTTGTTGTTGTTGCCGTTAATTGTCGTCGTCGTCGCATTGTCGTCGTCGTCGCCGCCGCCGCCGCCGCCATCATCGTCGTCGTCGTTGTCGTTATTGCTGTTGTTGTTGTTGTTGTTGGTGGTGGTGGTGGTGTTGTTGTTGTTGTTGTTGTTGTTGTTGTTGTTGTTGTTTTTGTTATTGTTGTTCCTTTAACTGCTTATATAATGGTTATTTAATCATACCCAATACTTTAGGTATCCATAGCGCTTCACCATAGATGCACGAGTGAGCAGACACTCTCCTTCCATTTCCGATCTGATTGGTAACTTGTTTTTACCAGAAAGCACAGGGGCCAGACACAGAGCCTGCATTTCAATACCGCAGAAGAGTGGTCCTCGTATCCCAAGTCCATCAATCATGGCCAATGTTGCATGCTTCAGATGAGTTGGGATAATCATTTTGTAAAGCAAGAGTTTGCTAAAATAATCTTCGGGTAGATAAAATCACGCAGTGTACAAACGAAAACAGGAATTTCGCGGAATTAAATGTCTTGCCTGTCTCTTGTTTGTCATAATGGAATTGATGTTTGACCGTGTGACCTCCGTGTTATTATGCCGCTTCCAAACATTATAGTTAACCATGTGTTTAACTTTAGTTCCAATAGGATTAATCAATCCTGAAATATAACTGATTTGCTGAATAGAAAAACTCAAGGTTGAAAAAGCAGAGGTCCATTAGCAATATTAGAATGGCCGTGACGTTTGACCCGGTAACAGTCAACATCTTGTATCCTCTTGGTATAAGCAACTGTGTAACCAAGTCGTGTTCCATTAGGGTTAAGCAATCGCGAAATATAACATGATAAGATTTGCTAAATCTAAAACTTAACATTGAAAAATAACACAATTTTGTAGAGGTCAGAATGACCATGACCCTCGACGGTGTGACTTCAGTGTCAACATGCTGCTTCCTAACATTATAGGTAACAATGTATCTAAGTTTAGCGTCAGCAACATTAGCCAATCCTGAAAGAGAAGCCGAGAAACGCAAAAACTTAACATTGAAAAAAACAGAGTTTTGCATCAAGGTCACATTGACCGTGACCTTTGATCTTGTGACCTCAGTATCAACATGCTGCTTCCTAACAATCGAGGTAGGCCCTAACACTGTATCCAATTTCAGTTCCAATAGGATTAACCAATCCTGAAATATAAGCCGAGAAGTTTTGCTAAGCGCAAAAACTTAACATAGAAAAAATAGAGTTTTGTATCAAGGTCACAATGATCTTGACCTTTGATCTGGTGACCTCAGTATCAACATGCTGCTTCCTAACAATCGAGGTAGGCCCTAACACTGTATCCAATTTCAGTTCCAATAGGATTAACCAATCCTGAAATATAAGCCGAGAAGTTTTGCTAAGCGCAAAATCTTAACATAGAAAAAATAGAGTTTTGTATCAAGGTCACAATGATCTTGACCTTTGATCTTGTGACCCCAGTATCAACATGCCACTTTCTAACATTATAGGTAACAATGTATCCACGTTTAGTTCCAATAGAATTAACCAATCCTGAAATATAAGCTGATAGGTTTTGCTAAACGTAAAAGCTTAACATTGATGACGCCGTTGCCGCCGTCGTCGTTGCTGTCGGTAAAGTGATACATATGTCTCACTTTCTGCTTCGCAGGCGAGAGAAAAAAGCAGTTAACTGCTATTCACAAAATCGTAAGAGTAGTAGAGATTAGTATTGAGCAATTTCATACGGCTGCTCAAGGAGGCCATTGAAATTTTGAAACACCAACTAACCATGAACGGAGACGAGTGCTACAGTATACCGGCAGTCGACCAATCAACGCTGTCACGTGACTCAACAAGAACTGACCAGAATGATGTAGCCAGCAGCTATCAGTTAGTGCTGAATGAGTGACCTAGATGGTCTTGAAAACTACACTAAAACGTTAACTTCCCAGAGAGCTAACTAATGTTCACTATGATGAATTATCCTGGGTTCAGGACCATGATTTTTGGAAATATAATTACCTGCTTTCACTACTGCAATGGTGTGAGATCACAGAAGTTGTCTTTTATATTATCAATTTATTGGAAGTTATATCACACTGTCTGGGTTGTATTTGAGAAACGATGGTCCACGTAAACGGTTTTGCGTTTTGTTGCGAAAAAATGACAGAAGGACGCGTCAAAGGAAGCTGCCTCCATTCCCAGAATCCCAATTTGCAGGTAAGCTGTTGAATATCTTCAACCATTACAGCAACGGCGCCCAGTCAAATTAGGTTTAACACTTTCAATAGAACGTTTAATTTGTACACTTGACTGACTTTGCCATGTGCACGGCAGAGCTATATACGTCACTCTATATTGTGACGAGTGCATATATGTGACATAATTGAGTATGATTGCATATACTTGAGCGATAGATCGGATTGCTACATTTGTCTAAGAATAACAACTGATGAACTTGGCCATTACGAGTTAGTTCACACGGTCACACCAGCGTTTAGCGACAGCATCATACAATAAGTACATTAACCTCGTCCTGTCACGTGATAGACTAGATGGTATATATTTACATCATCACTAGCAAATGAATACTCAGGTTGCTACCCAGTGCCAAAGCAAATCATATCGAGACTAGAAATAACGTTACCATCGTGGAATTCTGCGCCATTTTCGCTGATTTCTTTTAATGACCCTTGTATAACGACATCGCCACATCTGATATGATTAGCCAGGTGATCATTTATCATAAACACTGCATCTCCAGGACACTGCGTATTCTCCATCACCAGCCCATAGCGTGTATGGTCGATTACATTGTTCAATTGCTTTAGAAGGAATCTGTTTATCAGCCACTTAGGAAACATGAAGAATAACCTCCTCAAGGAGTAGTCGATAGGCACATGACTGCCAGGTGTGAATTTGTTATAGAGCCAGGTTCCAGAGCCAATAGACAAATATACCTACAATATTATTATTATTATTATTATTATTATTATTATTATTATTATTATTATTATTATTATTATTATTATTATTATTATTGATCATGAATTCAAACTGGAAAGCTAGATGTGTTTACCACACGCGTAACAGTCAATTCACTTTTCCAAGTTTACCATCGATCAAACGACGTCATATGACGTCATAATCAGCTAAGCGGCGTGTAGGATGACGCCATAATCATTAAATCATAAATGATTCTATGTGGCCCTTCTTTTGGTAGTCTGACAGGTTGTACGAATTGTATATCTCTACTATTTAATAAACATGCTGTTGAATATTTTGCATAAACAGCACCCAGTCAAATTAGTTCCAAAAGTCAATAGCTTACCTGTATAGTTTTCTGGAAATTGATAGTCAGGGAGTTCAGAGATCAATCGATCCCAACACGAGCGAGGTGTGAGTGGAGCTTAGCTAGAGATGGGCGGGGACTAAATAAAACTGGAAAGGTCAATTAGCAAGTCGACTGACATCCAGTCACAATTTTTCAGGTAGTCAAGCATGCATGGAGGGCCACCCAAAACAGATACACATGGCGTCAACTCATAATAAAATTCAAGGCTAAACACAAAGCTGAAGCATTAAATGAGCAAGTTCAGTCAGTGTTCGTTCATGAATCAACCTTTGATATTGCACCACCCATCAATATCCACTCATACCACAAATCACCATAGCTATCATAGAAGTCCAGAAGACACTAGCAAATCTAATCCAGGCTAATCTGCAGGTCCTGACAGCATACACCCTAGGGTTATGAAGGAGCCATCAAATTGCCGAGGATATTCACGAAATCTCTGAGTGAAGGCCAATTGGCACTGACAAACCTCCAATGTAAGCGAGTTAATCTGGCAGCTTCTGGCAGAGGGACGGAGAAGTGCAATATTGGCTATGTTCTACAAGATCCACAACCATCTTGTCACAATTGCTATGCCAGTGACATCAACATATTTTTTCGCTTTTACCTACTTCCTGGACTATATATATACACCTGTGCAAAAGTTAAGCACCAGCAAAAACAATAGAACGTAGAAACATGATGGTACAACTAGGCTGCCATACTTTTTGTCCCCGCGTTAGCTGACATAATTCCAAGTACGAAATGCGCATGCATGCATGACTTCACGCCGCTTGATGTCCGTGCGTGGCGGGAAACAGCACACGTGTTCAGTTATGTAAAAGTCCAGTTTGAGGTGTAGAACATTACATACAGATTTAGGCGACAAGATTAGGAATTTTGTGTTCATGACCGTGGTTTATTTGTACAGAGAGAATTCGCTCTTGATTGTGAACCGCTATGGCAAGACGAAGGTTAAGTGATCGTGTGAAATGGCAAATCATAGGCATGCATACCACTGGTATGTCATGCAGAGAGATTGGCAGACAGCTGAACATTAACCATACTGTAATCAGTCGTTTGATTGCAAAACATGGGCAAACTAACGAGGTGAAGGACAGGCCTAGATCTAGAAGACCGAAGAAGACTACTGCCCGTGATGATCGAGCCCTAGTACGCCTTGTTAGGAGATCTCCATTCACCAACAGCAGAGTGCTCAGCCAGCAATGGGAAACGCGCAATAGAGTGTCAATGTCTACCGTCAAAAGGAGACTGTATGCTGCTGGCATGAAAGCTAGGAGACCTGTCAGACGTCCTCTCCTCACTGCACACCACAAAGAGGAGCGTCTGAGGTGGTGCAACGAAAGAAGACACTGGAACATGAGATCCTGGAGACGGGTACACTGGTCCGATGAAAGTCGGTTCCTGCTTCATGCCACAGATGGTCGAACTCGTGCATGGAGGTCCAGACGTACGGCGTACGACCAACGTAACATCATGGAAGAAGTTCCATTTGGTGGAGGTTCCGTCATGATATGGGGGTGCATCTCATTTGATTGTAAGCTGGATCAGTTGACTGTACCTGGAACACTAAATGGACAAAGATATCAAGATTCCATACTGGATAGAGTTGTGGTCCCTCATTTTGTAAATCATGCACCTGAAACCCACCCTATATTCATGGATGACAACGCCCGACCACATCGTGCTAGAGCTGTGCATGAATACCTCCACCAGAATGCCATCGAAACCCTACCATGGCCAGCAAGGAGCCCTGACATGAACCCTATTGAGCATATCTGGGACATTCTGGGAAACATGGTGAGAAGGAGGGATCCTCCTGTGCAGAACCTACAGGAATTAACAGACGCACTCCATCTTGAATGGCAACGAATGAGAAAGATGATCGTGGTTGGTGTATGCCTCTAGATGGAGATGGGACTGTGTAGGCTGCCAGAGTCGCATCGGCATGATGGGACCACCCATAGTGTCTTCCATCTACCTTGACAACGCTCATCTGGTAAGATGCTAAAGTGCTTAGCATTTGCACCACGGCAGACTCTGGCATGTTCACATGTTACGCCGAGAATCTGGTACTTAGCATGTGTCTCCAGCAGACAAGAACGTCATATCCTCTCCACACCATAGAAGTGGCAGACAGACTCGATCTCTTCACGTGGGAGAAAGCAGTCGTAAAGGTTTCTACGCAAGGGGTCGACCCCTTGGATTGTACTGGGGGTAATTCCGGAAGTGGGGCCACTTGGCATCCAATATCATGGCAGTCTCAGCGTCCTGTGCCACTGCTGTAGACGCCAGCACAAGCAGTATGATGAGAATCATGGCTATACATGAAAAGTTAAACTGAACAGAGTGAGGCCCTCGAGAAATATCTGTGCCAGATCTAGCCCTGTTCTATCCGGATCGATAGTGAACTTTATCCCCTCAGGGGCAGGGGCTAGTTGCTTCACTCTGCCGCCGGCTAAGAAACGTAGCTCTAGGACTATATGAGTCGTTTGCGGGCTAGTGAGTCCGACTCGCTGAAGCAGTTTAACAGCACCCTTGAGTTTGGAGACATGTGACACACCATCTACCCGTAGGATGCCCTCCTGGAGGTTAACAGATTATTCTGGTCCATCGAATGGACGATGCAGCAGGAGCTTTCCACATGTAACCCCGATCTGGCGACCCACCCTCGTCAGGGAGACACCTTCACCTATGTAGGTGAGGAAGGAGGATTCCCGATTGTAGAGCTTTCGAACTGGCACATCCCTTTTCACAACAGTTGAGAGGGGAGTAACCTCTATGTCAATGACTGCAGGAGGCCTATATAGGGCCAACCATGTTTGCCAGTCACCACCAGGTCCAGCGTGGTACCACACTTCATTCTTCTCAAACATGAGCTGCAGGTTTTTTGCCAGGGTCAATAGCAGACCATCATGTGCCATCGGCGCGGCATTGCTCGAATAGGGTTTGACCAGATGAAAGCAAAGGTCGTCATTTAGGGTGTTGATGTCTGCCACCTCTGTATCCGAGACCTCAATCAACGGCTCGAGGATATACTTCCTCTTCTGTAAATCGTACCGAAACACGATCTTGTGGCCATCCATGTTACGACCCAGGCGCTCCTTCGACACATCCTTGAGGTCTGTGAGCAGCTCCACCCCATCACCACCAATAGGGTGGAGGGAGAATGCCTTTGAGTTTGCTTCGTACTGTAGGGCGAATGACTTGCCATCGCTCTATTCTACCTTGGTAGCATCAACTGCGTACACATCTGCCAGGTCAGCAAGACCAGTCGAGTGAGCAAATATGGGTTCCATAGCATGCTATAGGATGGGTTTAAACAGGAGATATAACCATGCCGATTGTCCGACTGCTGCTCTCCGGTGGTGAGAATGTAATCCCACCCTCTCTAGAAGGGAGACAGGTGGTACAGTACCATGTAAAATGGGTCCTCTTCGAGGACCCCCAACAGGGCAGAACATACATAAACGCCGATGTGCTACATCAATGTCCGGGCAGTGCACACAGCAGCTCACTGGTAGAAGTCAGCCGGGACGTGATAGAGTATCTCCCAGGTGCCAACAGCAACCTGTGGAAAGCTATCAGTCCTAGCCTGTTCACACCTGTAAATCACCTGTTTGACAGCCCCTCCATTAACATATATGCCAGCAAGGATGGAATATCGATGCCCATTTAGAGTTTACACTCGTATTACTCCTTGACATGACGACAACATGATATCACACCAGGAATATCTTACCTTTGCCGAGATGATGAACCCGATAGAGCGTTGCCCAAAGGCCTTAAACGCACAGATGCTCGCACAGCAACAGATCTGTCAACAAGAAGGAGAGCGACTACAGCTGGTGAGCTGGTATCAACAGGCTGCCAGCAAGGCAAGGAGGCGAAGGAACAATGAAGGTTCCCGATACTGGCAGGCCCTCCTGGAGGAGAGTAAGCGGGACGCAGGAGTCTTGACAGACGACGATGAGCCAGCTGTCTTCACATATGGTGATGAGTCAGATGTCTTCACAGATGAGGATGAGCCAGAGGTCATACAGTGGGAAGAGGAGATGGCGCAGAAGTGTAAGACCAAGAAAGCCATCCAGCGGTGGACCTACTATCTTGGTCATAATGTGAAGTTCCAGATAGCTACTGGCACCCGACATAGGGCTGGATGGCCACTTGTAAGCGATGTCTCGACACTAAAAAGCTGTCATGGTTCACCAGGCTCTCCAAAATGAACCCTTCTATGATTCATAAGCAGATTATGCAGGTGATGCAGGTTTAATCTCCAGGTATACTATGGCAAAATCAGAATGCAGGTTTAATCTCCAGGTATACTATGGCAAAATCAGAGTGGCGGAAGCAACCAGAACTATACCCCTCCCTGACTGCTGACGGGGGCGGTACCATCCATGGCTGGCGACTCCAGCAGATAGACGCCAGCAGGCAGAATCTCGTCCATGAGGCAGAAAAGCACAGCAGAATGCGCAGGCGTTATAAGACAGCCTACAACGTCCTCGTGCGTACAACCACTGTTGCAGGTGTGATAGGAGCCAGTGCTGGTGTGGCAACTGTGGTCATTCTCACTACAGGGGTGGGTGCCATCGTCGCCATCGCGCTGGGTAGCGTGACACTAGCTACCACTGTATTGGCCACTGGCTTGGTGGTGGGGCAGCGGCAGATCACAAGGAGGCTGGAGGAGCATACTAAGTACGTGACACTGGTACAGAGTATGCTACGGACTATCGACGAGTCTGTCAGCAAAGCTCTCGAGGATGGACAGGTCACTGATGAAGAGTACCACCATGTATTGAAGGTCCAAGCCCTGTACCGCACGGAGAAACCTAAAGTGCGACAGCAATACCTCAAAGGCTCCAGCGGGCAGGTTGATATTGAGGAGCTAAATAACGAGATGTTACGGCGAGGTCGCCTCGCTGGTCTCTGGAGTCGAGACGACTAAAAATAGTGTGTTGCCTGTACGGTAGCTTTAAGAACACCAGTATAGATGGCCTTCTAACTGAACCTCACGACAGTTATCTGGAGCCAACCGCCTCTCCTTGGTACACGCTTGACTGGCCTGAGAGGTCTGTTGTCTGATATACCAGAGCTAACACCGTTCTCCATCACAGTGGATGGACGGTCCTGAACCTGCTCCTCCACGACCACTGACCAGCCACCCCATCACCATCAAGGATGCGAAGCAAACTCATACTTGGATGGCTGCTCCAAGCCTCTCATACTGGAATCATGAGCTGAACTTTGCCGTGTGGTGTGCCATGGCAGGATGTGGAGTAAGTTCCACCCTGCTTCACTCCTATTCTGGTACTCCTGAAGCTGTGCTCATCGCCAGCTGTCTCAAATTCCATGTGTACTTCACGGTGTGACGAATGCTTCATGAGCTGAGTGCAAGCCTCCCTGATACAAACCACTTCGACTCACAGCTCAACAGTCATAGCGTCTCAGCGGCCAGCAGACTACAGAAAGAGTTCAGCACTTACCCAAACCATCAGTGGCATGGTGGTGACAACAGCGGTCTAGGGGTTATGTACGGTGACCCAAGACGTGACTACTCAGGATTCCCCTATCGAACACCCCAACGAGTAGGCCGTCGGAAGACAGCGAGATTCTCATTCGATCCAGACTCCGACCCTGGAGTGCTTGTGCAAAATATGAACATCACTGGCTTGCGCCAGGACAATCCAGATGTATGGAAGTACTTTGTCCCACACACCACCTCAGGCTTCACACCAGCAGGGGTCGTTCGGATCAACAAGTCCCTGGAAGCACTGTGCTACTGCCTCCTTACAGCACAGACCAAGCTGCGTCATTCCATAGATAGTGTCAGCGGAGCAGAGGTCCAGGCCATGTTCATCAGTCTCGTTGAGGATATGATCATCGTGGCAGACCCCAGGAGTCTTATTGTTAAGTTCCAGCAGGGGTTGCAGAAGGCCCATCGCAATCTTGACGTTGCTATTTCACCACACCTACGGTTGATTCCGAGCAACATGATTGTGAACATCGAGGACCTCAAAGTCCGGGGCTATAATAACATGATAATCAAGGAGAGTTCCCCCGGTGTCCACTTCGGCTTTAACACTGATATCAACGCACCTACGCATAGCATGGGCCTGGTAGCACATACAGTCGTTCCATGGCAGCTCCACATAAAGGTGTTTCGACCCCGACACTGCTGCCAGTCGACACGACACCACTTCCCGTGGCAGCTCTATGAGTGGTGTCAGGCCTAGCCATCGTGGCGCTCGGGATCAGCCTACTCCGCCGCTAGCAAATCAGCTATAAGACTATCCTGACTCTCTACAGTAGCAGTGGGGACCACGGTGAGACACTGAACCAGCTTGCCATGCCCTACAGCCCCTATACACGCTGCCAACATGCACATCCAAGGGCCGGGTGGTTCTGCAGCGCATCCTTTTTCCAGCTTGTAGTATCACACAGCCTTGTTCAGCACTGAATCAGGTGAGGCCATGGCGGTCTGCAACTGCTGGAACACATCTGACAGATACTCCCGATCCTTGTAGAAACCTTTAGCTCGCAGGAGCTGCTCGACGATACTCCCGCCCATGATAAGGTATTTATGGAAGCAGATCTGTCCCTTACCAAATCCTAGATAGAGCTTCACAGCTGTCAGCTCCTGTCAGCTCAGCACCGGGCTGAGCGAGCTCATTTGGTGTCTTCTTCTTGTAGACCTTCAACTCCCTCCGGAAGACATCATAGTAGTTCTTGCATAGCTTGAGCCCGGACATGTTTAAGATGTCTCAATAGAGAGATGACTATTCCTGAGTACCAACCCGGACACATGGCAGATGCAGACTGGGAAGATCTTATTAGCTCTCTCGACAGGGGACGCAGCCATTTAACTGTGTTGTATACTCAGTGCTTAAACAAGGACGTCAACGGTACAGATCACGAAGCAACTGCCCGAGAGCCAGGCGAGTCTTCAGAAGGTGGAGAATCTGCTGCGAACCAAGATACAGAAGTTACTGAAGCAAAACCTCTGGCAGTCCATGTCGCCAGTAATGTGGCGGCGAATGTGGCCATGATGAAGATGACAGGTGGAAATGAGGTTCTTCCTGCTGCCACTGCGGCTGTCCTCGCTACAGTGGTGAGTGGGTTGGCCGAGCACTGTCTCAGAATAACTCACCCCATCCCAAAGATCGCCATCAGCGGTGTCTCCTACACTGCCGCCGCCAAGATCATGGGTGAACGTGTTACACTAATGGAGGCTGCGGTTCTAGGGCTAGCAACGAGTGCAATGGCTGATATGATCGTCGCCTACGTTTAAAACCTCTGAATAGTGAGAGATAGATCACGAAACCCCTGCAGCATATGGGGCATGGCGTGCCGGAGGGTGGTGTGTAGTCCACAGTCGTGCACGTGGACTGAGGATTGCCAATGTCCGGGAATGGTGGTTCGCTCACAAGGCGTGCTCCTGCAGAGAGGGCCAGTACCCTGAGCCCTGCTACCTATTCCCTTGGCCGACTGCGTGGTCCTCCTATGCCTAACTATTTCACTGAGGGTATGACTAGTAGGTTTAAGCTGTCTGTATATAACACTAAGACTCTGGCACTCACAGACCTAGAAAGCATAGAGCTAGACGATCTTGCTCACTTGGGCGAGGCACGCCTCAGTTCAGAGGACACTGTTGCCCATATCTCCTTCCTAGACTTCGATGAGAAGGGAGACCCGCGGGAGATCCGAGGTACCATCCCAGCCTGAGATCTCATCGGGAAAACTGATACGGTAGGACAATCGGCCATTAACAATGCTAAGACTGTATAAAGGGGCTGGGAATCAAGGAGAGGGCGACGATGCGAGGTATGCTTGGAGTCGATGATGCTGGAGCCCTCAAGGTTATTGCTGAGTCCTTTGCACAGGACCTGGTTAAGGATCTCCGGAAATCGCTGAGCTCATTCCGACAGGATGGAGATAATCTCAAGATAGGCACCATTGGCCTGAGCAATATCACTGTCGATGGCAAAAAAGGTGCTACCGCCAGCCTCCAGCTACCAGAGGTGAAGAAGTCAGGGTTCTTTGGTTTGCCGTTTAAGACCACAGGATATTCATGGCCTCCCATGCATGTATCATACAGATATTGGATGTACTAGAAACTGTGGGTGCTGACACAGGCCCTCTATGCTATCTTCTCAGCTGCTGCTGCTGCTGGGATTTCATGCTTGGTGCCTCCATCGCATCCTTAATATCCGCCGGAGGTGCAGGATTCCCCCCACTGAAAGAGCTTGGGCAGGAAGTACTGCCGTTTAGTCTCCCAGATATAGACGAGGATACCGCTGACCAAGTGTTAACCTTCCCCCGCACGCATGTCTGTATGCTTCGACAGTAGGCCAGCCGATGCTGGCTAGGTGGTGCTGAACATTGCCCCGTCAGGACATGGGAAAAACATCTTGCTATGGGCTCTCCTGGCTGAACATCTACACTCTCAATACATCCTTCTGGTGTCTGACTCTGCCGCTGAGGTGGTTGACAGTAATTATCAATGGTACACTGGCCCAATCACCAAGATGCAGAACCTGCAAGCACTGATGTAGAAGCTGCTGGCAGCCTGACCGACAGAACCACTTGTTCTAGTTATCGATGACCCTGCAATGGACCAGAAGACAGTCACCTACCTCAGCAACATCACCAGGTGCATCCGGCACACAAAGATAACTGTCTTCATCCTCTTTCAGAAGTATACCCACGAGATCTCACCGGACATCCGCCACAATGCCCGGTTGCTATGCTTCAGCTCCAAGTGTGGACGTGCCCTGCTCGAGACCATATATGACAGCCTAACCCTCAAGGAGACCAAAGGGGACTTTATCGCAGATGTACAGAGGGAAGCTGATCTGTACCGCTTCATCTTCAGCAACAAGGAGACAGGTGAGCTGTTACACTTCAAGCCATCTCTGGAAAAGGCGCAGACCTTCACCTACAAGCTGAATCCAGCCAGGAAACTAGCCTGCTCTACGCATCATCGCTGACAAACTGTCGCAGCTGCCGCAACCTTGTTTTCATTCATCAGAAGGCTGAGGAACTTCCTCCGTGGTCTCCGCTACTTCGTCAGATGCTCGAGGACCTTCGTCAGAAGCTTGAGGAACTTCGTCAGAAGCTTGAGGAACTTCGTCAGTTTCGTCAGAAGCTTGAGGATCTTCGTCAGTTTCGTCAGAAGCATGTCGCTTAAACTGTCGCTTAAACTCTTTCCACTGTGGGTCAGAGTCTAGGACTCTCTTCTTCTGGAACTTCCCATGGAAGACCCACTTTTTCCATGTGCGACTAGCATCTGACTTGCGAGTGGATTTGATGAGGTAGTCCTCGTTGTCATCTGGGAATTTCAGAAATGCTGGCAGATTACTGGCCAATCTCCTGTCCCCTCTTTCGTTGAAGATGTGCTCAACAGCCGCCTTGCGGCCAACAGTGAGCCCCTCCTGAGTACCTTCGGCATGACCGGTATCGTGGCCCTCCACTACAATGGCACTGACCTCCTCCCTGAAGTAGTTATTTGCTCCAGACTGGAGGCTATCCAGTATATCTCGCTCTTCCTGGCTATGGATGCTAAATACGGCAGCCCACTTCCCGACCGTTAGTAGATCTTTGCGTTCGACTCTCGCCCTTTGGAGAGCTAGAATAACAGGACTGTAGGTTTGGGCAACAGGTAGGTTGAGTACCATGCCCTGGGTGCTGTCAAACTTCCAGTAGAGTATCTGAGTCTGGAGTTCTTTTGTACTATGTGCTGGTGCTCCTTCCTCTATGGCGGCCAGTATCTCCGCATCAGACAGAGGTGTGACCTTGGCTCACTCATGGATAATGTTGATGTCACGAAGCCGTCCTCAAAACCTGTCACAGTGGGACAGTTCATGCTGTGGCTGTTGTGCTGACTGTTTTGCCGACTTGTCCTGCTGCCTATAGACAATCTGCTGGAGAACTTTGCCGAACATCGCAGCCGTTTAAAACCTCTATATACCCAGACCTTAAACATGCTGCAGTATGTGCAACATCCAGATGGGGCCATTGAACCTGCGAGATCACACCGCACTGATCCTTGGAAGGACCAGCTGACGGTCATTCGATCCAGTATATATGATGAGAACCCGTTGTCTGCTGCTGGGAAGTACACCGACTTTGCTATCTCGGCACATATCCACAGATCAAGAGCATGACACTCGAGTTCAAGCTTCAGAGCACAACAGAACGGACTATAGAGCTCCCGCAGGTTCTGAACAGATGGAGATCATGCAGAGCAACATCACCATGGACCTATGTGAACGATGAGTACCGAGTCCTATGTCCGCTGGCTCGTGGACCCACCTTCTATGCGAAGGGAAAGGGGTACTACGCTGTGGGGTGCAATGAGGGGTTCATGGAATTCGAACTATGGGCAGGTGTCGAGATGCCCGTTGCAGTTCCACTCTTAACCCTCCTCGAGAACAGACATGTGAATCTGGCTGCCATGCAGCATAGGCTGTTCCTCCGAGAGTACACTCAGCGGCTCGCAGATGTGATGATGAATGCTCCAAGACTTCATGTCTGGCATGACAAGAATGACCAGCAGCTGAAGCAAAAGGGTTCCAAACAGCGGATCATGCATGTGGAGCGAGAACACCAGTAGGTCCAAGCCACAGCTAACCAATGGGTAGAGCTGACATTGCATCGTGGTGTATCAGACTGTGTCGCTGTTGCGGTCCTGGTTCAGAAGGGAGGAGTCATCCAGCAGGTGGATATGCTAGATGACTTCAAGCTTGTGGTTGCTGGGACCAATGTTCTTGGTGAGGTACGCGAGCTGGCTGATTGCCAACTCTACAGACAGAGAACTAAGTCATATGCGCTTCTGCTTCTGCTTCTGCTTCTGCCGTCACCACCTCGGGGCAGGGACATCCCACCTAATCATGGCAACCGGCTCAGCTTCAACATTGGAAACCTTATAGCTGGGACTCGCTCATTAGGTGTGACGCTACTTTACTTTGGCTATGCCAAGTTATGTGTGTCGAACACATCAGGTATTCAGCTTGAGCGTACGTAGAGCACGACTCCTGTCGTCACAGCTGCTGCTGCCACCACTGCTATAAGCTCTGCTCTCTTCTGACCTGTCGATGCTTCATAGTCGAGCGTTGGCTCAGATATTTTTACAGCCTCGTAGTACTCATCGAGACTCTCATCTGCCTCTTTGATGCTCTGGTTGGCCTGAGCTCGGAGCTGTCGTCGGCGTGCCTCCCTCTGACGCATACGCTCGAGTGCTTTGCTGTACTCAAACTTCTAGTTAGACAGCTTCTCCATCGCCTGGGTATGACGCTTACGCTCGACCTCTGCCACATTCTTGTCGGTGAAGCTGAGTCCCCAGTTCGCTAAGGCAAACACGCCTGCATTCAAGATTGCGGATACCATGCTATAGACTACAGTTTAAAGCCACTATATAGCTGTCCCCCAGCGAGGGATCCGCAGAGCGACGTATGAACCAGAGGCTTATGAAGATCCAGTCGAGGTTATAGATGGCGAGGACTATGAGGAGGACTATGATGAGAAGGACTATGATGCAGACTATGATGTCGGTGGTGAGTATGATGATGTAGAGCCTGAATCCCACAAGCTAGTACACAGAGCGAAAGGAGTCTATCGCACTTACGTAAAAAGGTTCTATCGGCCAGCTGGCAGCAGTTGGGGCTCTGATCACTCTGTTCACAATGAAGGCTGGCGAGATGGACCGCAAGATCGCCAACAATGCTCTCCATGGTGTGGAGAAGATTTGTGAAGCCATACCAGCCATCGCCTCAGGAGTAGGTATGTTCTTCGGAAGCGCAGGCCCTTGGATACTGTATGTTTCCATAGCACTCATGGCCATCTGGTCCGCCGAACATTTCCGCTGTACTATATAAGGATGTTGTCTCTGTACGACCTGGTCAAGACACTTAACCTCCGAGGGTTGGTCGATAATCTACCGTTCAGTGAGGATCCAGCAGAGATTAAACGCCAGTGTACGGAGGTGTTTGAGGAGGTCTTCAGTGATGGTCGAATGAATGATGGGCATCTGTTCATCTGTTTAGAGTTCATCCAGGCCGTGTGTGACAGGACAGGAGTGGACGTCAGTGATGAAATCACCCAGGCCATGCGTGAAAGGATGGGAGTGGACGTCAATGATGAAATCCTGGAGCTTATCAACCGTCTTTCTTGAGGAACTCTACTATCAGCCCGGTGGGTATTACTGTGAGCCCCCTCAAATACTCTGCACGTCGCAAGGGCCACAACTTCACATTGGAGACAGTTAGCCAGTGGCTCAGCTGCCAGGCGATGTTCACCAGCAGATGTTCTATTCCTTCCACATGACTCGGTTGGTCCTAAGACCTACAAGTATGCCCTCACCATCGTCGATGTTGCCAGCAGGTCCAAGGCTGCAGTTCCGCTCACAGACAAGTCAGCTGGCCAGGTGGTCCAGGCATTCCAGGGTGTCCACGGGGATCCGGAAAATCCCCTCCAGTGGCCAGAATTGTTGCAGGTGTCTGATGGTAAGGAGTTCAGAGGTGAGACTGCACCCAGTGAACATCTAGAGTATGGGTGAGAGGGCTGGCTGCTTTGGTGGAGAGATCCAATGCCGAGGTTACTAGGCTAATCGGGAAGAAGCCGGTAGAGGCTATCAGACACTCTGCTGTTGCCAGTCACAGCTCTAGGGGAGCGAACAAGGGAGAGGAGTGCCTACCACCTGATGCTCTGGTTCGGTACATGTATGAGCCTGGTAAGCTGGAAGGTGGTCGACGGCGTGCAACAGATCCTAACTGGTCGATAGATGTTCACAGGCTTGACAGGTATGTGGAGGCTGAGGGGCGGCCTACACTGTACTACCTGGCATGCCAGCACGAAGTGCCTAGGCGAGCATTTGTCATAGAAGAGCTTCAGCTAGTCCCTGCAGACACACACCTACCACCAATTAGGGTGCGAACATGATACTCGATGGGCTCGGTAAGGACACCATCTGGCAGCACATGGTGTTTATCATAGTAAGTGGAGAGTCCAAGTTTTTCCTGCACATACGTCACCATACCATGGTTGCGCATGCGTAGGCTTCGGTTTTTAGCTCTGTCCACCCCGCCATGTAGGGCGTTGTAGAACCTCGTTCGAGGAGGTTGCAGTAGAACTCCAGCATTCACAGCTTCGTGAGCTCATAAACGGCTATCCCCACCTGGAAGGGCCTTCGAATTGTGATTCTCGGCTTGTGACTCTGGAGCTCATATGACTCACTGATCTCCTCGAGATCTTTGAACCATGCACTACGCAGGGACTTGTCCACCACACATCCATGAAGCTGGTGTTGCTATGATATTCTATGGCCTCGATGAGCTTCCCGTAGGCACCGTTGCCGAGGAGTTTGAAGAGATCTGCCAAGAGCGCTTTGCTCTTATCTACATCTCCTGAGCGGCGGGCCTCTGTAACATTCTCCATGAACCACTCGAATGGACGCTTGGCTGCATAGTCTATGGTGCTGTATACAACAGTGATCTCCTGGCCATGGGTTATATAACACTTGAGAGTTGGTGCATACAGCAGCTGCTTCTTGCCAGAGAGGGCACTGACCAGCTTCTGGGTGGTGGGACGCTTCCTCCCTGTTCACCCTAGATATGCCAGCATCTCAGAAGAGATTGCCTCTACCGGGATCTTCTGGTTATAGAAGAGATGAGGCATTTCCTCGAACTTTGCCCACATAGCCTTGGGGAGCTCTATATCTACCTCAGCAAACCCAAACCAGCTGTCTGCTAGGAGAGCCTCCTTAAAGCTAGCTAGACCACTGGCACCGGAGCAATGGCGCACTGTCTACTTACCACATGGCATCTCTTTGGCCATCGTTGATAGGTCCAGAACATTTGCGTCATAGCCGAGTAGACGTTGGCAGACACGCTTACTCTGGCGGATTCGAGTCACACCGGCACTTGTGGTATCTGGTGAACACGATGCTGGGACCGCCAACAACAGCACCCTTCAGCATCTCGTAGGCTTCCTTGCCCGGTGAATAGAGGCTAACATCTGGCATGTGCTGAGTGGTTCCACGTAGGAGGTACTGCAGTGACACACCTGAGAGAGACACCACATCTTTGAGGATGTCTATTTCTCATTCTCTGTAGAACTCCCGCATCCGCTCTAGGGCTTCGATGAATGGCCTGATGTCCAGGTTGGTGTAGTATCGCAGCCAGTCAGCGAATATCTGCACTCCATGCCCGCTGAATGTCTGGTTACACTGTTCCCACTATGATCGTGTCAAGAGGTAGCCACCCTTGAGCTTAGATGTCCATGCTGAGTAGTCAGGAAGACATGGATAATTGAGCTTCTCAAGTGTGTCAATCTATTCATACGGGAACCAGCTCTTCTTCTGTGTACACCCATAAGCTTTGACCCATACCTTGTACGAGACTCCTGGGCCAAGGTAGTTCAGCACATCAAGAAACCGTAGCTCATGTGTTATGAGGAACATGGTCTGACTAGCCTTCTTGGCGACTTTCACTGTACCTATACTGTCAGTCAGCGCATCGACAAAGTACTTCTTGATGAGGTTCAGGTCATGCTGCCCAGAGTTGAACCCCAGTACAGGCACTTGGTCACACCATTCGTTGATCAGTCGGTGCTGTCGCATTTGGGAGCTTGTCCAGGTCTGCCGGTATGTACTGTGCCCTAATCCTTGTCCGGATTAGATATGCTCGCCATTGGATCCCCAGCATGAACTCTCTGATCAGTTGTTTGGGGTCAGGATTGCAGAGGTGAGTGGGCTCACTCGTGGCGCCATCTAAGGAGCCACAAACTGACACAGAGATAGGTAAGTGAGTACTCTCAATCGTGAGAGGTCTCGGTAGGATGAGTCTTGATACCATCTAGGAGTGCTTCAAAGTCATAAACTATGAAGTGTGGGTATGGGACAGTCCGAACTCGTTTAGGGACGCTTGGACAATATTTTATAAAGCACTCCCACTGTACCACAAGCGTGCATCCAGATGCTCTCAGCTTCTCCTCTCTCAGGACTGTCTTGTGGTATCTTTGTTCAGCATCCTCACCTCGCTGGTGTTGTGGACACCTTTGCCAGTAACAGCCATGGAACTGGTAAATGGTGTTGGAGGTCGGATCATAACCATCTACGGGAGCACCCTCGATTCAACGCTCGCCACCGTGCCCACACTCTACATGGTGTATGTGTACACGTCTGTTTCTCGGATTATACTCGATCCAATGCGTAGCCGCTGAACTGGATGGTTGGGCGGATAGAAGGCTTTCTCATACGCAGACTGTGGCGCCTCAACTTTCTCGCCAGGACACACGATTGTTGTTTTGCCGCCTGTACAGTGATCAGCGTGGCGTTGAAGATTGCATGCCTTTGTAAGCCTATGCTGACAGTGACTACAGACTAGTGTATGTGCCAGCTTGGAAATGTTCTTGATGTAGATGGTGTGGTGGTCCCACACTCCGATGGTCATGGTGTCATGGTAGTGAGCTGCTTGCCTGATCAAGTGCCAGGTGCCCTCTTTGGTTGGTTCATACACGCAAATCCCGATCTTGGCGAAGAACTCTGCCTTGTCCAGCTGATCCAGCAAGGTCTTGCAGACATCAGGTACTGTCACTGTCTTGCTGTAGAACCGTGTGGCACGCTCTCATGCAGGAGCTGTACTTCTATCAGCTCTTGCTCCTCGGTGGACTGCTAGACATCTCCAGAGACACATGTTGTCCCTGTAAGTGTCGAGGGCAGTCATACTCGTCTTCTGTCGTAGTTAGTCTGGGAGGGGGCCTGTCCCAAGCAGAGGTTGGCGGTCGATGACAGCCCTGACCTCAATGTTGATTGATCGAACAGAAGCCCACTTGGTGTTGGGTCGATCGATATTGTCTCTGTCGAGGCGGGCTTGCTCTCTTGCTGCCACCCAGTCCTGAGTTGCTCCTATCGTGTTCAGCTACGGGCCCCTTGAATCATTCTTGTGGAAGAGCATCACCCTACCGTCTTCGATGTGCGGATGCGATAGGTATGGGTGTAGTGGAGGTATAAGGCGTTCTGGACAGTCTGCTGGATCTTTTGCATGATCTAGCCTGTGAGGTCCCCTTCTAGACCTCTGAAGAATGTCCAGCATACTGACCAGCGTCCTCTATCCTCTGTCTCCCTTTCGCCGAGACGCTGATCGAGAATGTGTTCGCCTTCTAGCCTCATGCTCTGGGCTAAGGGTTCAGACCTCGGCCCCCTCATCACTCGCTTAGTGCTCCTGCGTAGGGGAGGTAAGCACTCCAGTGAATGGTCCACCATCCGCCTCGCTACAGTCTTGGCTCGCAAGCTAGCAGTCACCTCCTCGTCCAACTGACGAAGCTCATGGATCCGCTGTGCTTTCTTGTGGGGATTCCAAGAATCATCTTTGGTAGGCACTGGAAACCTTCCCGTCTTCATTGCTCGGGGGAGTCGCTTCTGCCACTTCTCAGCACAGGCCTGTCCGATCATCTGGAGCAGGTCGGCTTTCTTGGCCTTAGAGGCTACTCTAAGGCCGAATTGCTTTGCAATAGCGCGAAGCTGTGCAACAGTAATCATGGTGTATATCACTGTGGATGACTGTCTCTAAATGGGCGTTGACCCTATTATGTGTGGTGATCACAAGGCGATCAGTACCTGGAAAACCCTGTGGGTGGCCCATTGTGTCGATGTGATACCGACGGAGACTATGTGTGTGCGTGAGATGTGGTAGAGCTGATGTGATACGTGGGAGTAGTGCACGCGTTGAGAGGTTGGTCGGCGAGGGATCACTGCATTTCTTGTTCCCACTCTTGTTCCAACTCGATAGCAGCATCCACATCACGTTTCTAAATAATTCATATACTTGAAGAGTTTGTCCATCGCTATCACAATCATTGGATAATGTACGCGACATGTAAGGCATGTTAGTAGAAATGGCGAGCAGAATGTTGGAATCCCTGAGCTTCTCCATTTCTCAAGATTTCGATCTGCATAGTTGCCCATATCACGCAATGGCCCGGGTACTTTTTCTCGTCGCGCCGCACAGCCTACATCATGCATGCATGACCATGGCTCTTCAGGCCAGCCCATTGTGTGTAATAATGTTTGTAGATGAGCGTTTACACGTAGTTGAGTACATGTAAGGTATGGTTGTGCGTTCACACATAATTTATGATCGCCAGTATACCATTATGCATGCTGTGTCTAATTAGGTGTTAACGCATAGCAGCTACTATTCTTGACTTTGGCCCAGTCGAGGGTCTGAGGTCTGCAATCATGGGTTTTATGTGGTCAGTCAATGACTGTGCGAGTTGGTCTTGACGTGATGTCTTACGGGTAAAGAGTAATTGTAGACATGTTTACCTTTTGCTAATAACACATAACGAGATTTGAACCTGTGATTTTACCATTTGCTAATAACACATATTGAGATTTGAACCTGTGATTTTAATAGTGAATAATACAACGCATTAACTATCTCGGCCATGTAGGCGGTAATAAATATGGCTGATAAGTTATGTGTGTTGCTGTGTTGCTGTGTTGCTGTGTTGCTGCGCTATCAGGCTCGACTCACTCTAGATCTTGACGTCACTTCGAGATAATGTATAACAGCGATTTCACAACTCACTCTCAGAGATAAAGTTACTAAGAGTCGAGATTTTAACGGTGTCGCGACAGGTCTATCAATAGAGACGCAGAGTTGTCGAATTGCATAGCAATCCCAGGCTGCAGACTTGGGTTCAAATCCACTCAAAAGACTAGGTAAGACTAGGACCAGGGTAGACCCACCGCAACACCCACCAGTGTGGGGTCAAAGCACCACCAGCCAGCTGGAATAGCAACAGGGTAAGATAGGTAGGATAGGTAGGATAGGTACAAAGGAGATAGGTAGGATAGAGAGACGCCGGCAACTGGCCAGTATCCTGAGGAGGTTCTCCCGGACATGTGGGGTCCGCACGGGAGTTTTATATTCGCCACGGCCTTCCATGTCCGTGAGAACATCATCTAGAGGCATACACCAACCATGATCACATGTCTCAAATTCCTATGCCCCAGGGATTGAGAGGGCGGTGGGGGCCACGGATCGCCGAACGGCTGCCAGTTGAGGGAGGTGGTATCATTTTGACTAGTAGTAGGGTTCGAATTAAAATGATACTACGTCCCTCAACCGGCAGCCGTTCGGCGATCCGTGGTGGCCCCCACCGCCCTCTCAATCCCAGGGGGCATAGCTCCCATCTCCATCTAGAGGCATACACCAACCACATGTCTCAACAACCCTATGCCACAGGGATTGAGAGTGTGGTGGGGGCCAAGGATCGCCGAACGGCTGCCAGTCGAGGGAGGTGGTATCATTTTGACTCCGACCCAACTACTCGGATTCTTTCTGGAACGTTCCCCCCTGGGTAGAGCATAAGCGTATGTAAGCTCTAAAATGACTAAGTCCATTAAGACATGTAGTGCACATGCGCGCGCATCAGAGCTTTCCTGACGATGAGTTTCAAGATTGGAAGCGAGTGTGTTCCTATATTGTACCGAGTAGGTACTTGTAAATGCTTATACTTTAGTCGTTTTCGTTGTTCTTGGTGTCGATTAGAACCAGAATTAAATGCGCTTTCTAGAACTGTAAACCATTTTAAAATCGGTTAAAAATGGCCGAGTTATCGTCAACGTTCCCCGCTAAATTTTACTTGAAATATTGTTATAGCATCGTAAGTGCGTGTATATACATAGCTTAATATAAAATGTTTTGTACACGTGGTCGCCACGTCACTACTATAGCAGCACGATGATTGACTGGTGCTCGGCTGCTGATTGGTCAAGGCGCCCAGCCCTGATGTCACAGCGAGTATAAAAATAAAAGGGGTGAACAACTTAGAATCAGGAGCATCGCCAGCATAGAAGCCGACCTGCGCAGGACGACTGGACCACCACGTTGACAGGTGTATCTGCTGACCTACATTGATTTCTCTTCAACCAGTGTCTCACGGATCCCAGCACAACTGCGGTGGTAGGGCGTCCTTGGCTTCCACGGAATTTTGGATACTCCCGGACGACCATCCAGGTGTAATAAACTAAATTTAAAGTTAGGCCTTCCGCATCCGAACTTTCCTGGGGAAACCTTCTGAGAGTGGGCCGTGCGGACCCGGGATGTGAATCCTACATGATGCAGAGCTGCGGTGATTCTTGTTGGATGACTCGCCGGATCTGCCAATCAAGCTGAAAAGTGGACTCAAACTTCTGCACTGCATATCGTGTGTGTATAATTAACTTTTGGCCACAGTCTGGTGGAACATTGCTAGGTGCGCCGCAAGAGCTATGCAATGCATCCCCGCACCATGTGCCAGTTTATGTACCTGCTTGACATTAAAAGCCCACTACTTCCGGGCAAACCTTCAATTTTACTGCTGCCGTCTCTGGATGGAGGACTTTCTCGCTTCCGTATAAATTGTGTTAGTTACAGAGACTATCTAATAGATGTTACTTCACTGCTCTGTTTCGCTGTCCTGAGTTCATACCATATCTATCTTGGAGTCAGCATGTGGAGACCTGCCTGCGGAAACCAGCTGCAGAGATCTGCCTGCGGAAACCCGTCCAGCCTCAGAGAATGTGTCGTCTCGTGCTAGGAATATGCTAGCCCCTCAATTTCAGTAACACATAGTAACCTGTTCCATGCAAGTGAGTATTAGGTACTCTAGTAGCTATATTATAGTATATCTAATTATCATATCATTTCCCTATGAAGTACTGATGACTAATAGGTACAGTCCGGGTCTTAAGACCGCAATTTATAATTTCTTTAATACTGTTCTTATTATCCTTTTTACTGTGGGTGCTTCAACTAACCGCACCATTTAGGTGTATCGACCTGTGATACTTACTACCTCATCTAATTATTACATAAATTGTAATATTGTGCATTGCATTGGTTAGTTATGTATATGGCAGTTAGCCATTCCGTTAATATGTTTTGTTTATTTGTAGAAAACGCAGTATGCTAGGAAATACTAAATAGCAACATTATATCTGCATCACTTGTTCCCGCCATCAATGGTCGCTGACCGTGCTCTAAATATTTGAGCCCGGCATGCTATCAACTAACCTTACTATTTAGCTCGATAGAATAGGGTAAAGTGGTTAGGGACAATCTCTTCATTAGGAGACATATTGTGTACGCCTCTTTTCCGGTTGTTGCAGTAATTTAGCCCCGCACTAGCTCGCGATGGATCTCTATCCTCACCTCAACAACATGTTTGTGTGAAATGTAGCCATTGTCTGGTGATGTTCTATGCAGTTGCGGAGCAAGGTAGCCGGATTTTCATCGAATTTGGATGCGCTGCGGGGCAATATGTACGCACACTGTTCTTGGAGGTGGATGCCCTTTCAAGGAACCTAAGGGAAGCTAGGCATCTGCACCCATTGGACAGCCAGATCCAACGATAGGTAGGAATCCCTGCCACTTGCGGCCAAAGCTAGTTTTCGTTTCTAACTATTAACTGGTAGGTTAGACTGTAGCAGAAGGCTCGCATAAGTACAATGGTGTCTATCAATGCAGTATCTTGGAACTACATAAGATGGTGACTTGGGAATTCTGCGGAAATCGCTTGTTCCGTCTTCACATAAAACAGTATGCATCACTTTAATTATGGCTTCACTAGGATTGTTTTTCCGCACTTAGCATTTTCTGTTGAACAAAAGAGTGGCCCTTTTTGCCAACTCTTTTCCTTTGCATTTTCATGTGATGGAGGCCTGCACGAGGCACTTGCCCCTCGCAATAGCGAAAATTTCTGGACAGAGGCCCATGCAAGGCATCTACCCCTCGCACCATCATGGAGACATTCGGTGATGGAGGCCTGCACGAGGCACGTTCCTCTCGCAGCAACAGGATTCTCTTCATGTGTGTTAGGGGTATAATAGCTTATATTAAGTTACTCAGTGAACTCAGTGCGGATGCTTCCTTTGCAGGGATACCTCTGTGGATTCAAGGATCTGTGTAGTACCTTCGGTGAGACCACGTGAAAAGAACACCAGCTAGCTCTATATTGTGTATTATTGTATGCTCACTTACTGTCAAGCGATCATCTTGTTTGTATAGTATTTATTTATATCTTTAGTGTTATTATTATTCTAAATTGTTCATTCTCTAAAGTAGTATGACTAGACACACCGGTGACATGAATAGTTGGGACGACACCATGTGGTTCAATCTCGGCGACAATGGTCGCACGGCCCCACTGTAACATCATTGTTCCACTGGCTCTAGAAGTCAGTCTTTGTACACCGCAGAGAGACGTCATCTGGAATCCGCAACCCCGAGATCCGCAGCTAACCATCCAACCCAGTCATCGTACCCTCATGGCGCGGTGGGCGAGCTACAGGTACTTTCAGCCATGAATTTATGGCTGGAAAACTTCAGTGAAGAAAGCTGACCGGTTGTTTTCTGCTATTGCAATTGGCCATGCCCATGAGCAAAACAATGCGCATGCCATCGGTGATGGAGGAGCTGTCGGACTCACTGAGAATCCTGATGCGCTTTGTAGGTGGATGCTATCGTGACCAGAGGTCGCCAGAGTCATTAGTGAATTTGAGGAATCCTATCTACCTGATGAAATCATTGTCAAAGCCCATCTTGAGCAACAAAGTGCGATCCAGAAAACATTCTTTGATCAGGTTAAGAATTTGTAAAACTCTATAGAAGAAATGGTTAATCCATTTTAGAAGAAAGTGATGACATAATTTCCCTCAGTAAAAAGGACCTTGATGATCAAGCTGTCTTGAAGACAGTTGAGAACATAAAAACTATTGGTCAGAAACAGTATGATCTCTTTGTCAATGAACGCCTGGCTGAAAGAAATAAGCCTCTTTATGAAACTATAGCGAAGAACAAATTGCTACTGTTTGCTTCAGGAAATATGACTGCCAAGCCAAAGATCAAAGGCCAGCTGAGTTCACCAAAATCTGACTGTGCTTTGTATTCAAGACTGTACATTGGTTGTCAAACACGGGGTAGTGAGCTTGATGAATTTTTCAAGCATGAAAATCAGGCCTGCCCACCCTCAGTATCAGACAATGGTAAACTTCGTTCCCCTTCAAAGTCATACCTACTGCAGTGCTTCGATAAAATAGCTGAACCAGTTACCAAACGGCCAGCCGGAACTGCCATGCTGCTTCATGGAGCTGCAGTCGTACAATTGCTGAAGCCAATTGGAGTGCGTATATTCGAACAATATGCAGTTAACATCTTCAAGTCCTATATAGTGTCAAGACTACGGAAAGGTGAACGCATTGATATTGTTTGGGACACATATGTAGCATGCAGTCTTAAATCTACTACAAGAAAGAGACGGTGGGAAGGCACACGCCGGCTTGTTGTTCCATCTGCTGCTGTGCCAAGGAGTTGACAGGACTACTTAAGAGTAGATGAAAACAACCAGGAATTGTTTTCATGTTTGTCACAGTAGTGTCCTGACTGGAATACTGATTGCAGCAAAGAGATCACATCAACTAATGGCGAGCATGTCGTCGTCTCACCTCCACGTCCAGATTTGAATTCACTTGCACCATGTTCACATGAAGGAGCGGACACACGATTGTTTGTCCATGTTACTGACGCTGTTAGATGACGCCATAGCAAAGTATTGATCCACACAGTTGTCACTGATGTTGTTGTGCCTGCGATATCACTAGTGTATAAATCTGATATAGAGGAGCTTTGGTTATAATTTGGCACCGGTAAACATCTGAGACATATTTCTGCTCACGCTATATCTCAGGCTATTGGTGCCAATATAGCAAGGGCCCTTCCATTTTCCATGCATTCATTGGGTGCGATACTGTTTCCTCGTTTCCTGATCACGGAAAAGTCAGTGCATGGGATATTTGGAACAGCTTCCCAGCTGGAATGGCATTCTTTGAACAATTGAGCACAGTGCCTGATCATCCAACAGATATATGTTTGCAAACACTACAAAGGTCCATAATAATTTTATATGACAGATCAAGCACGTGTAGGGAAGTTAATATGGCAAGGCAATAACTGGCCACAAAAAGGGCAGAGCCATGGAAAAGCTTCTACCATTATAAGCAGCATTGACCCAACACGTACTCCGGGCTGCCTATCAAGGTAGCCACGTTTGAGGTAACTTGTTAAACTGTGGTCCAAATTTGGCAGTGTCAGAAGAATGGGAATGGATGAAATCAGATGACTGTTCATTCTCCCCATTGTGGACGACATTTCTTCAAGTATCACAAAGTGCGTTTGAACTTGTCAGATGAAGTTTTCTGAGAGGATGTGCTACTAAGCGATGTAAATGCTTCAGAAATTCGCTTGAATGCACGGCACTTTGTGAATGTAATGGTGAATGTGAACGCCCCTGAAGAAAGTGAATCAGTGGTCAAAACAAGTGATGATCTAGTTTTGCATATACAATATGAACTACTACGAGGTTACTGTTCTTGATCTTGCCCGGTTCTCATTTTCTCTGCCAGTGATGCATGTTGTAGATATTTTAGTGTTACTTATAAGTATAGTCATATTAGATTGCAAATATACTATAATATATATAAGAGGTTATAGCTATGGGACATATGCACCTGCTATTTAAAACTATATTATGCGAAAGACTCTGATATATTTTGTATATAAGGTTTGAGTGTTTCTTATAGTCAATATTAGTCTGTAAATACAGTAATCAGGATGACGCTTAATGTTGGTAATATATTTGATTACGCTTAATGTCCTTTGGTTATTTTGATACAAGCTCGCTATATTGTAACCTAATTACTTGTTTACCACCCTATAAGGGATTGCAAACATGCAACGGCGTTCTAGAAGCAATTTGGTGGCAGTTTAATGAACCAATTCATAATAAAACAATGACTATTTAAATCTAAACGATTGATATTTATACCAAGAGTGACATGTCCACTGCGCATGTGCACAAATAAAATGTGACAATGGCTCTATAGCCTAAAATTTTCAGCATAAGAAACTCTACATGTCTGCCAAATTTGTTGCTTGTATCCACAATAGTACAATTCTTATGTTATGCCGCCACACTAGTAGCAAAAACCGGTGCCAAATATCCCCTGCAGAACTAGCATTACTTGTATAAGATACACATTGTTAGCTTAATTCGTACATGAAGGACAATGGAAGGATGACGTCATAATAAAATATCTCATGTTAGCTGACGTCACAATCAAAATGACGTAGAGCTCCATCAGGAAACCCGTAAAGTCCGTCATGAAGTGTACGAATTCTATGCATTTGATGAATTTACAATTTAATAAACATTCTCGTGAATATTTTGAAACTAATTTAACTGGTAGGGTGGGGGTGGGGGGTGTTACCGCCATAGGCAGCAACATACCTCAGTCAAATAAGTTTCAAAATATTCAACAGATTATGTGTATTGTTACCTTAAAATTTAAACTCTGGGAATTCAGGTGTCACAGTTTCAAATCGATTCTAGAATAGGTAGGAAAAGTGGGCGGAGCTTAGCCAGAAATGGGTGGGGCATCGCTAGAAATGGGTGTCTCTATTATCTAAATAAATCTTTTCATTTTAGCTATGCCCCGCCCATCTCTCGATAAGCTCCACCCACACCTCGCTCGTGCTGGGATCGATCGATCTCTGAACTCACTGACTACCAATTTCCAGAAAACTATACAGGTAAGCTATTGAATATTTTGAAACTAATTTGACTGAGCGCTGTTGCTGCCTATGGCAGCAAGAGCGTTCGGTCAAATTAGTTTCAAAATATTCAACAGCGTGTTTATTAAATAGTAGAGACATACAATTCGTACAACGTGCCGGACTATTAAGAGTTAAAGACGGGCCAAATAGAATCATTTATGACATCGTGATTATGACATCATCTTACACGCCGCTTAGCTGATTATGACGTCATATGCCGTCAGATGATAAATGGATACTCTGGAAAGGTCCATTATTTCTCCTTATTTGTAGCATTGATTAAAGGATGCCCGCGATGCGAACGGGTGTTCAAGTATTCGAATAATGATGGTGGTGGGAGGTGGGTGGGTGGGGTGGGGGTGAGGTGGGGGGGGGGGGGGTGTTTCGAAATTTGATGTCCCCAAAACGACAATGATGAGGCTCAGGTACTTCAGGAATGTGGCGTTTCCCTCACTAGAATGTATCCACCCTAATGGTTCGATGCTACTCTTCAGGTGGAAAATGCTCTGATAAATGATTTCGTGCATAATTCAATAATAACCGCCAATTATTGTCTCCAAAAGTGATAGATTGTTTATCATGTACGTTCCCTATATAGGCTAAGCAATTCATTAACCATTGACCACGTACAGAAGTGAAACGACAAATTCCCTATGTTGTTATGAAAAACTAATTTGAGCAACAGCTATTGCCGCAATAGGTTCCAGTCTACGTCATGTATATAGGTGTCTTGAAGTCGTAGGCGTAGGAAGGTTTTCATAAATGTTGGGATGTTGTGGTGGTGAGGCGGGTGGTCGGGGTGGTACGCGATGTCACTCCAAATGGCTTACTCACCTACAATAAGTACTCGCTTGTCCTTTAATATCTCTTTAGTACGGTAATTTCCAGCGTGCATAACTTGTCCTTTAAACATCTCTAAGCCTGGTATATCTGGAGCATATGGCTTTCTGTATCTCCCAGAGCAAATAATCACAGCATCATAAACAGTATTCTCCTCCACGTCCTTTTCCAAATCTCTGTAGGTCATCTCCAACTTCCCAGAGATATGGCAGGACTGCATTATGTGTGACGCAATGTGGAAGTGTCTGATCCGGAAATGGAAAGTCGCTGAACGCCGTCATATAGCGGCTGGTGTTCAAGAGGAGATTCTCGTAGACAGCGGCTCCTTGGCCGGTTCTTGGCATTTCCATAAAGTTCCATAGACCACCTGTATTTACTGGAAAACATATTTTTTCTCATTTCAAGGATAGGGCTAAATGTCTACTTATATAAAATACCTTAGTACATTTGTCTTGCATTGGAAAAAAGGTATTACATGCCCGTACGGTGGGGGTGTGGGGGTGTAGATCTGTGTCGGAGGGGGGTGGGTGGGAATGTGTGTGGGGTGGACGAACCTCCTAAAATGTGTCAATTTAAAGTATCTTTGTATTGAATTTGCCTATATTTGATATAGATATGAGTCGGATATGACTATGTTGATATCATCTATTTTGTTGATTTTTATGCCTTGATTGCGGGAAATCTTCTTAACATGGGGGTGGGGAAGACACCCCCTCACGAACCCACCTTTCAAAATCCCACCGTACGGCCATATATTATATCTCTGCCTGACTGCCTACCTGCCTGCCTGCCCGCCCGCCAACCCATTCGTCCGTCCGTCTGTCTGTCTTAACATGTCATTCACCTTTAATAAGGAGCAGGTGTGCGTGCAAGTGCGTGCGTGCGTGCGAGTGTGCGTGGGGTGGCAAAGGCAACTAAAACGTTATATTAGTGTATTGCAAGTGAGCAACATGACGCGGGCAACAGTAGTCATTATGACACCCTCTAACAGACTTAATATATAAGCTCGCGTGTTACGTATATCTAACAATCTGAAATAGACTGTAGGCATCCATGCGTAAATAACCAGCTCACTTTCTGAGCGTGACGAAAATCATATCTGTATCTGACATGTCGGCTTACTGCAAGCGTACAAACCTATATTCATAGTTTCGCACATCAGGGCCTTTTGTGATCGGCTGCCATTAAAGTTGGGGCAACTTTACTGCATGCTAAAGAGGACTTACAACAGTAACGCATTGTTTACATTTTCCATGAAGCTCAAACCATTAAATCCTGTATCTGAGTATCTGTAATAAACCCGCCCGGTATCAGAAAATATCAAATCATGAGTGAAATTGCAAGATAGTAAAGAAAATGTAATTAAGGTTTTACAACCCATTGCTCATAATTAAATTAGCCCCTCCATAAATGGCGTCGCTCCCAGGGTATTATGGGTAATTTGATTGTGATGACGTCATCGCGAGTCTATGAATACTCGAACTGTTCAAAGGCTGTGGGGATCAAACCCTCCTCAAGGCATGCCTTTATCGACACCAGACCACTTATTCCAGCTCCAATAATGGCCACACGTTTTCTACATTAGTCCGTCATTGTAATGTAACTCACCAGATATAACTCACCGAACCGCCAATCTTATACCAGCCCAGGCTCCACTTCCGAACACATCCAAAATCCAATCATCCCACTTCTTTACTCCTCTTCTACGATCTTACTTGAGTGCACATAAACTGATGACGTCAGCGAGTGAGTACTTAAAGCTGATGGCGGATCTTAACTAGCCCTAATATATTAAACCGATCATAGTCTCAGCAATTCCAACTGTGTTACATTCCTTCCCCCCCCCCCCTTTAATGATAGGCCCCCACCCTGGTACAAACAAATTATTAAAAAAAACTAAAGACAACATATATGTACATATTGTATAACATTGTATATACATGAAACAAAGCTTTGAAGTCACCAATATGAAGTGACTGTTACACTTATATACAAAATGATAAATTCAGTTATTTTACTAGTTAACAGAATCTAACTAACTATATAATGATATTTACACATTCATTGCCACTCAGTCCACTATAAAAGTATCAGACTGTGCTGGCCTTGTTGTTGATCTACCAGCACGGGTTGTGCGTTCCTTTTCCTGCACACAGGGAGCGTCATCCGGGTCCCTTGCCAGCACACCTGGAGTATCAGTGGCCACACGCACGTCATGCGGCTCACCCTCGCCAACTAACACTAAATGTTCTGTGAATTCCCCAGAATTGTCTTCATATGCCTGTGTATCTAATGGCATACTGGTATGTGTAGGCCCATCATTGAACACCTGCTCCATATGATCGCAAGCTGGTTCAGTACTCCTGAAATCCGCACACTTCCTTAACCTATTGTAGTGAATGACGATCCTCTTGCGGTCGTCATCTCTTTTCAAACGGTAAATGACATCTGTAATTTTCTTCAACACAGTCCAGGGTCCAGACCAGCACATATGCAATTTTTTCGTCTAACCTTTCTTATATGCTGAAGAATACACTCTCACTCTGTCACCAACCTGAATCAATGATCCCTTAACTTTCCTATCATAAAATTACTTTTGTTTCTTCTGCGCCATTTTCGTATTGCTCCTCACTAACTCATAGGCTTTTTCCAACATCTCCTTCATACTATTTGCATATTGAGTAGATGATCTGAATCTTTCTCCCACACCACCAAACATGGCATCTACTGGCAGTTGTACCTCTCTAGCACACATAAGGAAATGGGGTGTAAATCCAGTCGTTGAATGAACAGTAGACCTATAAGCTAGTAAAACTTTTGGCAGAAGTTCGTCCCAGTCTTTTTGGTTGTTGTCGCCGACAATCCATAACATCACAATTAAAGATCGATTTAGATGCTCTACTAAACCATCAGACATTGGGTGATATGATGTGGTACGCGTCTTTTCAATATTCATCATATTGCTGACCTCCCGAATTACCGTTGATTCAAAGTCTCTCCCCTTACCTGAATGAAGTCGTGATGGCACTCCAAACCTACAGAGAATCTCATCTACAAGGGTTTCAGCTACAGTGACTGCTTGATGATCCTTTAATGCGAACGCCTCTGGCCATTTAGTGAAATAATCTGATACCACTAGTATAAAACGGTTCCCATTGTTTGACACTGGAAAAGGTCCAATTATATCCATTGCTAGACGTTCAAAAGGATAACTGGGTTGTTCTTGAACCAGAGGGGCCCTGGCCGGTTGTGGTGGCGACTTTGCAGCCAAACACTCATCACAACTCTTACACCATTTCTCAATATCATCTTTCATCCCAGGCCAGTAGTATCTCAAGCGTGCTTTCAACAAGGATTTATCGATCCCGACATGACCACCTACTGTTCCCGCGTGGATTTGTTCCAGAACCTTTTAACCATATATTTTGGTATAACAATCTGGCATTGTTGTTTACCTAAACAGTCCTCATACTTGCGGTACAGAATATTATCTTTAACGATAAAATTGTGTCTTTGTTTCTATAGCTCTATTCCTCCAGAAGATTTGTTACGTTCAAGATTGGCAATACATTTACCATCTTTCAATGCCTGCTTTATAAGACACAACAATGTGTCATTGTCCTGCTCACTCATCGTGTCATAGGGTTCCATATCTTCTTCTCTAATTTCTTGTGCAACAGTGTTTCTAGCATCCACCTCAGCCACCTCTACCTCAGGCATTCTAGATAAACAATCAGCATTTGTATTTTCATCACCTTTCTTATACAATATTTCAAAACAATAGCTACTCAGCTCTATAGACCAACGTATGCGACGACCTGTTGAGTCATTTTCCTGACTGATAGACTGTATATTCAGTAAAGGTGTGTGGTCTGTAAACACAGTAAACTTCTTACCACAGAGACATGGCCGAAAGTGCCTCACAGCCCAGACAACAGCATACAACTCTTTATCATATGCACACCAATTTCTCTCTGGTTTCTTCAATGTTGCACTAGCATATCTAATAACTCTTTCCTCCCCTTTCTGATTTTGTGATAAAATAGCTCCAACAGATGTATTCGACGCATCTGCAGTTAAAATAAAACTTTCACTGAAGTTTGGAAATGACAGTACTGGATATTTCACAAGAGCTTCCCTTAAGGTCAAGAAAGATGTACTACAGGCACCTGTCCAATTAAATGATGTTGTCACTTTCCTAGTTAATGCGATCAATGGTTTGGCAGCTTCCGAGAATGATGGCACAAACCATCAATAGTATGACGCCAATGATAAAAAGCCTTTTGCATCTTTGACTGACGTTGGGGTGGGAAAATTCTTCACCTTGTCAATATTCCGTGGGTCAGGTGCTGTACCATTCTTTGACACTTGGTGACCGAGAAGTGTTACCTCCCCTTGAAATAGTTGGCACTTGCTGGCCTTAAGCTTGAGCCCCACTCTCCTCAGTCGCAATAATACGTCCATTAACAGATATAAGTGCTCTTCCACTGTCTTTGTATACATAATGAAGTCATCAATGTAGAGCAGACAAGATATCTAATGTAATCCAGTCAGAACTAAATCCATCAGCCTCTGAAATGTTGCAGGAGCATTCGTAAGACCAAACGACATAACTCTGAACCGAAAAAGAATTTTTCCAGTAGAAAAAGGCGGTTTTTTCACGATCTGCTTCATCTGCCTCAACTAGCCACTAGCCAGAAGCACAATCTAAAGTACTAAACACATTGGCTCCGCATAATGCATCCAAACTGCCATCTATGCGTGGTAGAGGATAGGAGTGTTTGTGAGTTAACAGATTTAATTTTCTATAATCCACACAAAATCGAAGACTTCCATCATGCTTTCGTACTAATACTACAGGAGAACTCCATGGACTTTTGTTTTCCTCTATAATACCACTCTGTAACATATCTTTAGTTTGTTTCTCAATTTCTTTTCTCAGATGGACAGGAACATGGCGACATTGTTGCTTAATGGGTCGACTATCACCAGTATCTATTGTATGCTTGGTTAGACCAGTTTTTCCCGAATCTGAAGACCCTTGAGAGAATACATCCTTATAACTCCTGAGCAAATCCATAGCTTTCTGTTTCTCTTGTTGTGTCAGTAATGATCCTTCGAAATTTATGTTTGGATATGTGCATTCCTCATGTAGCTTTACAGATTGTACTGAAATTTGCTTATTGTCCAAAGACTGATAGATACATATGCTCGCAATTTGTGCACCTTCTCCCACAGCTGCTCGAAAAAAACCTAAAGTAGTACGACCATGTAATTCTATAGCAATGCAGACTAATATCAATCCATCTTGCACTGTGGCTGATGTCCTCACGATTAGTAATCCTCCATCTTGACGGTAAACATTATCAGGTTCTAGAACCCCTGTAAAACCATCAGGTACTAAATCGTATACTTTCTCAGCCTCTAACTTTGCCCTAACTGTGATTTCCATTCGTGCAGCTATTATTTCTGTATCTTTAAGTAATGCTGAACACACTCGTGGAAATGCACGCCAAAGAGGAAGTAGTGAAATCTTTTCATTCTTGTTTTCCAGTACACCATTCCTGCTGTCTATCTTCAAACCTGTATGTTGTGGAAGGTCCCATCCAATAATTACAGGATTGGAAATCTGATCGGATACATAAAATGGATAATTAATCATGACTGATCCAATCTTAATATCTAAATCCAGACACCCTTTCAAACTGATAGGTTCACTATGTACAGATGATGCACTTAAGAGAATGTCTGTATTTAATTTCATTTTCTTCAAGACTGAATTCATCAATCTGAAATGGTCGCTGATAAGGCAAATACCTGCATCAGTATCATTTAAAGCCTTTGCATCACACCCTTCTACAGTAATTTCACAAATATTCGATGTTTTTATTGGCCCAGTTGAACCTCTGGCTGACACCTCAGGCACAGTCTCAGCCATTACTCGTTTAATTGCTCAGAACCGCGCCCGCACAGCGCACCCCTCTGCCAACTTCCTCGAGACATTTTTCTACCTCTAAAACAATCTCTAGCTAAATAACCCGGCGATCCACAGTTAAAACAACTCAAACTTCCTCGACCAGCACGTCCACGCCAACTTTTACCTACTGGTACCAGATCCTTAGGACAGTTTTTAGCCAGGTGCTCAGGAGAGCCACAATTAAAACAATTCCTATTAACTCTGCCTAATTGTTGAGTAGACAAACTTGCTACTAATGCCTCTAATTCCTCTACTCTACACTTCATCTTGTTCATCTCAGTTTCACTCTCCTTCGCAGATGCAGGTTTTACAGCACTAATTGACACAGATTGTAAATTGTTTCTGTTTCCAAACGACATTCCAATCTTGATGTGAATTCAAGTGCCTCTTCCACCGATTTTGGATATTTCGATTATGGCGTACCTTAATACCTATTTCAGCTGTACCAGCAAGAAACCTTGTTAGCACTACATCATCAAGAGCTTCCTTGCATGGTACCTATTTTGGATAAGCTCGAGTGTCAATCGCTTCAACTCACCTACATATACAGCTAAATTGTCGTTATCCTTCCTATTTATTAATGTCATCTCCGCACGAAATGCTTCTACTAATGCAGGTGAGGAATATGCATCTGTAAAAACTCTCATGACCTCCGGATATTCATTCTCCTTCAAATCTTTGTCCAACTCCCTATATATTGCAAATGCTGCATTACCCAGCAAAGTTGGAAAATACCGAAGCTTATCTTTATCTTCTGTAGCATGTATATTACACCATGCTTCGAACCGCTCCAACCATGTCTCAAAATCATCACCTTGGTTGCCCTCACTTAGCAAGTGAGAAAAATTTTGCTTCAGCCATACATCTTTATATCTGATCAGCAAGCGATTGTTTCACCCACCATACAAATATAAATCTTTATGACTAAAAACTATACATATCCCAACTAGCACACTATATAATCATGACAGTAAGTAGGCAATGAAAAACATAATAATCATGAATAATGAATTGTAAGTAAAGTACCTTGTAAGTAAAGTACCTTAATCACGTTTCTGACTCTTCCAACAGACATATACTGGCTCTGGTTCGGACTCTATTTCTGAATGATTGCTGACGACTCTCAACTTCTCTTTGAAACACATCTATCAACAACCGAAACCACTTTCGTTTAATGTGTGATTTAGCATGGATTCCATCATAATAACGACTAAAATGATACCATGTGACAGGTTTTCTTTATGCGCCGCCGCCAAATTCTTTTCAAATGTCTGTGTACAATATCCTTATGACACTGGACTGTCAACGGCCTAATACTAAGCGCGTGTGTCGTAGAGGTATTCTCATTGATTAAACATACATTTAAATCATCCAATTTTTGGGTCAAAGTCTGTTGGTAGCTCTGAGGTTCAGTGTCGTTAAATATAGAATGCTCTAATTGTCCTTGTTCCTGACGGAATTTAATATAGCCAGCAAAACAAAACAGTGGTTTAGTGATGAAAGCACAAATTACATTATTTCTTTCGAATGTCACTTCAGCGTTAAATTCTTTTAACTTTTGATATAACACAGTAGCTGAAAGATCTGCCAATTCTACTTCTGATCCCTTCTTATGATACATTTTTCTTAGCAGATAATTAATACCCACACATATCGTAATGCTTATTTTGTCTGTCGATCTGGTTTCATTTATGATATAAGATAATGTTGCACATTTCAAAGCGTCAACAGTTGCGCCACGACGAATAACATACTCAATTTTTTTATTAGGCTGTACATGTTTATTAAAATTATTTGCACGAGAATCAGCACATAATATGTGTCGAAACATTAGGCATACATCGTATAACAAAATACAGATATGGGCTGACCCGTAAACAATGCAGTAACCATGGTAACGCAGTTGGAAATTGGATAACAGCTAGCGATAAATTCACCGACCGCAAACGAGACTCACGGACATTATAACAGTTCCATAATAATGATAGCAACCCCAATTTAGACCACTGCCACCAATGTAACTCACCAGATATAACTCACCAAATCACCAATCTTATACCATCCCAGGCTCCACTTCCGAACACGTCCAAAGTCCAATCCTCCCACTTCTGCACTCTTCTTCTACGATCTTAATTGAGTGCACATAAACTGATGACGTCAGCGAGTGAGTACTTAAAGCTCTTAAATAGCCCTGATGGATTAAACCGATCATAGTCTTGGCAATTCCAACTGTGTTACAGTAAGAATGCTTTCTAAGTTTGTTTATAATAGTGCAGATTCTCCGCGATAAGTATTTACTATTAGGTCTATGACGCAGTTCAACGCCCCTAAAGTTATAAACATGGTATAGCCCGTGTCAAAAATTCTAGTTTGTGTCGGCTGGCCCTTTGCTATTATAATAGATAATACGTCTATCGATAGAGCGCTGAATTGATAAATCAACTTTTAGCTATGTCCCGCCCATCTCTCGCTAAGCTCCGCCCATGCGTTGCGCGTGTTGGTATCGATTTATATACTTTGTATCCTGAATTCCCTGAATCCCAATTTCATGGCAAACTATACGTCATTTAACTTTTAAAATGGTAAAGACATCCAATTCGTACAACTGACGGAACAGTGACAGGTATAGCTACGTCATTCACTACGCATTTTGATTGCGACGTCAGTCCACGTGTATATGACTTAATCGATTATGACGGCATACACTGACAGATCGGATTCGATCATTGATATGTCAAAGTATTATAGACAGCTATATGGTCGAAGTGCGAGGGTGGGTGGGGGTGGGGTGGTGGAGGTGCTATTATAAATTTTCCTAGTCTTTTTAACAATGGCGCCTTTAGCCACTTTGTCAGTATCTCAATATCGAGACATCACATCGATACACTACAGTAAATGTTTCGAAACTAATTCGACTGGAGTACGTTCTTGCTATAGGAAGTAATATCGCTCAGTCAAATTAGTTTCAGAATATTTAGCAGAATATTCACTACATTTCCTTCCTGTAAAGGTTATTGGGTTATAAGTCACATTTCAGAATTATATAATCTATTGACAATGCATATAGGGTCATACAGGCATAACGGTAGGCCTACGCATTAGTAGAGAAAAATTCCATGAATCAGTCATCAACGCACGGGGACAAAGGTTTGACGGCAGATTTTAAGGGCCACTACAGAGAATGAGCGAGGGTGACCTCCCAAAAGTGTGGTCTTGCTCCACTAGGCGGCGAAATCCAAGATGGCCACCAAAAGTAATACGTGTTCAATATTTACAATATTCCTTGCCCCAAGACAATCAAT
The DNA here is from genome assembly GCA_034401795.1 of Chaetoderma sp. LZ-2023a. Classification (NCBI taxonomy): domain Eukaryota; kingdom Metazoa; phylum Mollusca; class Caudofoveata; order Chaetodermatida; family Chaetodermatidae; genus Chaetoderma; species Chaetoderma sp. LZ-2023a. Next base: position 42,272,121 of record CM067374.1, on the reverse strand, counting down.
AAGATGGCCAAATTGCAAAATATAGGCTTTACGGGATGGGAAAATCAATAAAATCATGTAGAAAACTCTCAGATATACAAATTTCAAAGATCATGTGAAGTTCAGAACCAAATTCCAAAAAATGGAGGACATTATATATCAGTGAAGAATTTGTCTGTGGACAGCAAACAAAGTAATACTATACCGTGGGAACGAACCTTTTCAGTTTTTGTTATGCTCCGCCCATCTTTAGCTAAGCTCCACCCACACCACGCTCATGTGGGAATCGATCGATCCCTGAATTCCCTGCCTATCAATTTCCAGAAAACTATACAGGTAAGCTGCCTATGGCAGCAACATCGTTCAGTCAAATTAGTTTCAAAATATTCAACGGCATGGTTATTTAATAGCAAAGACAAACAATTCATACAACGTGTCGGACTCTTTAAAAACGCTTAAGACGAACTAATTCGAGTCATTCATGACGTCATGATTCTGACATCATCATACACGTCACGTAGTTGATCATAGCGTTATGTGGCGTCTGATGATGGATGGATAACCTGGAAAGGCCTGTTCTGCATAGCCGCATAAATTGTTCATATACACGTAGAGTTGACGATTGTAAAACTCACCAAAGATTTCTGCTTTTCCACAAATATAACGTTGATTTCCATTACTGGTACTAATGGATGCCATTGACTTGGCCAAATGGAGGAATCAAGTTTTAGCCATGCCCCACCCATCTCTAGCTAAGCTCCACCCACACGTTGACCGTGCTAGGATCGATCCATCCCTGCATTCTCAGAATCTCAATTTCTAGAAAACTATACAGGTAAGTTGTTGAATATTTTGAAACCAATTTGACTGGGTGCTGTTGATGCCTATGGCAGCAGCAGCGCCCAGTCAATTTAGTTTCAAAATAGTCAGCAGTATGTTTATAAAGTAATTAAAGACATACAATTCGTACAACAACGCTTAGTCTGTCATCAATTAAGCGTTCTTGACGAATTTATCCACGTCATTCATTACGTCATTGATTATGACGTCAGCTTACTCGTCACGTAGTTGGCTATGACGGCATATGGATGGATACACTGGAAAGGTCCATTGATCGGTAAAGAGTACGCTAAATTTTGAGAATTTCACAACAAACAACGTGTACAACTACATCACGTACGCACCTTGGTGACGCGGGAATTTCCAGAACAATCCAGTTGACAATACTTGATACAATGGAATGAGTGTGTGTGTGTGTGTGTGTGTGTGTGTGTGTGTGTGTGTGTGTGTGTGTGTGTGTGTGAGTGTGTGTGTGTGTGTGTATGTGTGTGTGCGCGTGTGCGTGTGCGTGTGTAATCAGAATGTTTGGGAAATTCTATCAAAAAATTTCACCATAATAATGAGGTTACTTATTATATATCCTTGTAATGGCACCGTCACTTGAATAAGCTCAAATTCCTTTCCACAATTTGTCAGAATCATTAACTCGTTGAACCTGAAAGTCTAAATACGAAAAACAATTTTCTTTGTAATAAATATTATGTTGAATATGTTTGTGCTGTCTATAGATCAATTAGTATCAGTAATGGTGGAGCTAGCCCACACCTTTGAAAGGGTCACCCCGTTCATTCTTTCTAGTACGCCACATGTAGGCTGGCGTGCCTTGAGGAATGTCAACTTACAGACCAAAAGAGAACTATTACAGAAAATTTAAGACTGGAATCGAGCCAGTCATTCCAGTGGTAGATTTTCAATAATAGTCTTCTCTTAGCCTGCAAATGGGCATTTAATAAGCACATACTTTGATTTTCTTGAACAAATTTAGTTATTAAAGTGGTAAGAAGGCTTGACCTTGTTAACTAGTACCTACTGATTACGAGACTGTCATATCATTCATTATTTATCAGTAGATGTTTATTTAATTTTTTGTTCACCAATGACGCCATCTTTTTGCTGATTCGCATAGGTAGCCTAGAACTACGGAAGCCCGGAAGGGCTATGTCTGCGAAAAAAATTCATCTCGAGCGCTCGACTTAATAGCTCGAGCGCTCGACTTAATATATCGAGCGCTCGAGATAACTTTTTCTCAGACATAGCCCTTCAGGGATTCCGTATAGAACTGATTGGAGAGAAGGTTTATCATAGATTATTAGAAATACCCTTCGTCCTGTTTACATATTCGCAGTCGTTGTCGCTAGGAAACATTTGCGTTGGCATGGGGATTATTACGCGTTATCTAGCCAATGAAAATCGTTTATTGAATATTACACGTGTGCTCAGATCGAGAAATTATGGAACGGGTTGAAAGCCTTGTTTATATGATAAATAGATATATAGGCCACGCGATATACCGCGATACACCTATATCATATTGAAATGCGATTCAATAATTGATATTGGCGCGTCTATCTGTCGACCACCAACAGACAATCGTATGGGAGGTACACATAGATTTCACAAAACACGCCAATCAACGTAGCCAGGATTAGCATCTCGTCAATAAATCACAAAGAGAAATGGCATGATCGATCTAATAAAACAGACAATCACTAACAACAAGAAGATACATGATGGAGGCGTACGCATCTCCCAATCAATGCAGAAAAAACAGTTCCATCAACCATATTTCTAGTGAATCCTCCAAAACATGCTATAAAATTAAGGTAAGTTAAAGGAATTTGACTGAGAGTCGTTGATGCCAAGGCAGCAATGACTTTCAGTTAAATTGTTTTCGAAATAACCAAGAAAAATGTAACAATAGAATTATAACTTGTGCACACTGTATGTGTACGAATAGGCATACATATGAAACGGGTTAGTCTTAGCTATCATGCGCAGACAATTATAAGTGAAGTATTGTTCAAAGGAAAGACTAGAAAAGAAGAAAACATTATCACATGTTCAGGACCAATTATTCTGATTAGTTATAAATTGCAAATAAAGTCTTTGTCTGATTCTGTAGCAATCGTATAAGGTACGCAGCATCACCGATTCGCACTTGATTGAAATTTTGTCACCTGTTGCGCTGCTAGTAGGACTAGTGAGCACGAATTGTGTGCGACCCTATGCGGAGTTGCGTTAGTAATAGGAGCAATTGCAAGTAAGTAATTGTGTTAACTGCTAACTCGCTAGAATTAACCCTTTCATCGATGAATACCCCATATCTCAATTTCTAGACAATAATACAGGAAAGGTGGTGAATATTTTGACATTAATATGACTGGAAGCTGTTGGTGCCTTAGGAAGTAATGGCTTCCAATATTGTTCTTGTTCTTGTTTTATCTTTACCTCCTTCATAGGAGAACCGCGCGGATGCGTAAATGACTTAATATCCTAGCAAGTTCAGATTTTAGGATTTTTATTTACTGTAAAATACCATTTTGACTACATATTATATGTATATTTTGGACGTTAATGCAGCCAAGATAATATACTAGCTTAACCGTCAGTAAGGGGATAGTTTAGCAATTAACAATTAATAGTTGATTAAAAGTGGGTTGGAATAAGACATTTGCAAAAGGGATCAGATCAACAATTAGAAAATAATAATAATAATATACTAGCTTAACTGTCCAGGTCAGCTATTTATGGAGTAATAGTTAGTAATTGATTAAAAGTGGGTAGGAATAAGACTGTATTTCCAATAAGGACCAGATCAACAAATAGTAAACTAGCTTTACTATACAGAACAGTAGGGGGGGGGGGTGGTTAGGGATTAACAATTAATAATTGGTTAAAAGTGGGTAGGAATAAGACTGTATTTGCAATAAAAACCAGGTCAACAATTAACAATACAAGTTAACATGGTTACTACTAAGATTGGTAATTTATGATAAAATACTCCACAGCACACAATAGTAAAACATGAAATAAGGTAGTGATTAGAATGAAATGGCCTAGATCTTTATAATAATGAGACGAGCTATAGGAAGGGCAGTAGGCTACCTGTCAGGGTAGATATACATATTGGGATGGCATAATGATATACATTAGTTATCGTATGCGATGACCAGCCATCCACTATGTCAGTGATTCTAATATGGTATGTCTGGATATCTGTAAAGCATGGATTAGGCGCCTACAATGAAACTCTAATATCCGAAGGAATTGATTTGCAGGCTTATGAAAGAACTTTGTGCAGTCTACAATTATCTGTGTTAGATCTTCCAGGTCGAAGTTACTAAGCCTCATTCTTTGAAACTGTACGAGGATACAATCCAGATCTACAAACGCTGGAGCCCTTACATGCTGTAAGGCTGGCCACTGGACAATGAAGTGCTCGACTGTTTCAGAACCCTCTTGACAGAGAAGGCATGTAGCCTCACAATGGCTCTTGCTGAAAACATGTCTGTTCGTCTGAAGGACATAGGTACCTGTCAGGATCTTCAGTTTTACCGGTAAGCGAAAGGCCTCTCTAGCAGACTGGCAGCCAATCTGTAGAACTGGGTGCAATTTCTCAAGGCTAAATTCCTTAGGATTAAGAAGTTTAACGGTTTTGTAGTAAGATATCAGGCCGATAATCGACTGTTTCCAGTATAGGTGCACAGCTGACTTGACCTGAGATTTCCATCTTTCATTCTTGACTGGACAGTCCAGGTACTCAGAAACATCTTCAAGACTAAATTTTCCCAAGAGTGCATCATAGTAACCTCAAAATATTCAACAGAATATGAACATATGCTTCGGAAAAATATAATTTTTCAGGGATTTGTCGGTGAAATGGTTGAAGCTAGCATACGCCTATAAACTAGATCAATATTTGCCATGATGTATAATCAACTTATATGTCTGTGATTTTCAGTAAGGGTCGTCTTAATGGGAATACTGCCTTTTTAGTAGTAGAAACATACTACAGCTGCAATCAGTCCTTCTTCGCCTTTGAGCACTGTGTCTTGTCCTCAGCCAAAATCTTTTGCTTCCTCAGGTCCATTCTTGATCTTGGTGTACTGAGTACTGCTTTCTTGAGATCACCTCGTAGCACGCTTAACATATTTATGCAATGACGTCCTCTCCTGGCTTTATATTTGCTCGCTCCCAATTAGGGCGAATTTCAAGGCTCTCTGTGCTGGTGTGTCTTCTGGCATCCTTAGCACATGGCCAAACATGGACCATCATTACTGGGCGACTTTTATGGAGAGCAGTGATGTGTTACACATCGTGTATACTTGTATAGTGGATCATTGGAAATTATGCTGTCTGGCCATCGGTGTCCAGTGATGGTGCATAGGTGTTTGCTGTGGCAGGCACCAAGTTTGTCTAGAGCTGCCATTGGAGCTGCCAAGCCGTTACAGTCATACAGCTACAAGGATAAGTATGTTGCGTTATATAAACGTAGTCTTTTTGTCAAGGGAATCTTTGATCTACGAATCTAAAGCTTCCAGAAGGACTGGAAAGCTATGTTCCCCATGACGCGGCCTGCAGAACTGTCAGCAGTACCACAAACCAGCGAGCCCAGGGATGTACTCTATGGTTCGCCGCCATGGAGTGGATCATCATTTTCTTTAGTCTCATGCTTTGTACATAGGTAAATGTGGATGAACTCTGGTTTGGTGTTTAGTTTGCTTGCAGCTATTAGGAGAAGTCCGTCAAGGGGTTTCTTTTCCTCGTCTAAAAAATACACAAAAATACGCAAACTGTTGTTTGTAGCAATGTAGGTTTTACCAAGCTCATGCCTACTGTAGATGTTTATTTATGTATTTATGAGAAACTGTTAATGAAATTTAGATTGATTAACATGAATCATCTTATGTTAATGGTAGCTAAGTATCTATACATCTGAATGAGGGTGTGGTAGCTCAGTGTCTGCATCCGAATGAAGGTGTGGTAGCCTAGTGTTTACATCCGAATGAAGGTGTGATAACTCGTGTCTACACCGGAATGAAGGTGTGGTAGCTCAGTATGTGCATCTGATTGAAAGTCTGGTAGCTCAGTGTCTACACCCGAATTAAGGTGTGATAGCTCAGTGACTACACCCGAATTAAGGTGTGCTAGCTCAGTGTCTACATCCGAATTAAGATGTGGTAGCTCAGTGTCTGCATCCGAATGAAGGTGTGGTAGCTCAGTGACTGCATTCGAATGACGGTGTTGTAGCTCAGTCTGTACATCTGATTGAAGGTCTGGTAGCTCAGTGTCTGCATCCGAATTAAGGTGTCGTAGCTCAGTGTCTAGATCTGATTAAAGGTATGGTAGCTCAGTGTCTGTATCCGAATGAAGGTGTGATAGCTCAGTATCTACATCTGAATGAAGGTAAGAAAGGTCTATGTCTACATCCGAATGAAGGTGTGGTAGCTCAGTGTTTACATCCGAATGAAGGTGTGATAGCTCAGTATCTACATCCGAATGAAGGTAAGATAGGTCAGTGTCTACATCCGAATGAAGGTGTGGTAGCTCAGTGTCTGCATCCGGATGAAGGTGTGATAGCTCAGTGACTGCATTCGAATGACGGTGTTGTAGCTCAGTATGTACATCTGATTGAAGGTCTGGTAGCTCAGTGTCTGCATCCGAATTAAGGTGTCGTAGCTCAGTGTCTAGATCTGATTAAAGGTGTGGTAGCTCAGTGTCTGTATCCGAATGAAGGTGTGATAGCTCAGTATCTACATCTGAATGAAGGTAAGATAGGTCTATGTCTACATCCGAATGATGGTGTGGTAGCTCAGTGTTTACATCCGAATGAAGGTGTGATAGCTCAGTATCTACATCCGAATGAAGGTAAGATAGGTCAGTGTCTACATCCGAATGAAGGTGTGGTAGCTCAGTGTCTGCATCCGAATGAAGGTGTGATAGCTCAGTGTCTGCATCCGAATGAAGGTGTGGTAGCTCAGTGTCTGCATCCGAATATAGGTGTGGTAGCTCAGTGTCTGCATCCTGAAGATTAGTTAGCTCAGTGTCTGCATCCGAATGAAGGTGTGTTAGCTCAGTGTTTACATCCGAATGAAGGTGTGATAGCTCAGTATCTACATCCGAATGAAGGTAAGATAGGTCAGTGTCTACATCCGAATGAAGGTGTGGTAGCTCAGTGTCTGCATCCGAATGAAGGTGTGGTAGCTCAGTGTCTGCATCCGAATGAAGGTGTGGTAGCCCAGTGTTTACATCCGAATGGAGGTGTGATAGCTCAGTATCTACATCCGATTGAAGGTAAGATAGGTCAGTGTCTACATCCGAATGAAGGTGTGGTAGCTCAGTGTCTGCATCCGAATGAGGGTGTGGTAGCTCAGTGTCTGCATCCGAATGAATGTGTGGTAGCTCTGTGTCTGCATCCGAATATAGGAGTGTTAGCTCAGTGTCTGCATCCGAATGAAGGTGTGGTAGCTCTGTGTCTGCATCCGAATATAGGAGTGTTAGCTCAGTGTCTGCATCCGAATGGAGGTGTGGTAGCTCAGTGTTTACATCCGAATGAAGGTGTGATAGCTCAGTGTCTGTATCCGAATGAAGGTGTGGTAGCTCAGTGTTTACATCCGAATGAAGGTGTGATAGCTCAGTATCTACAACCGAATGAAGGTAAGATAGGTCAGTGTATACATCCGAATGAAGGTGTGGTAGCTCAGTGTCTGCATCCGAATGAAGGTGTGGTAGCTCAGTGTCTGCATCCGAATGAAGGTGTGGTAGCTCTGTGTCTGCATCCCAATATAGGAGTGTTAGCTCAGTGTCTGCATTCGAATGACGGTGTGGTAGCTCAGTGTCTGCATCCTAATGAAGGTGTGGTAGCTCTGTGTCTGCATCCGAATATAGGAGTGTTAGCTCAGTGTCTGCACCCGAATGAAGGTGTGGTAGCTCAGTGTTTACATCCGAATGAAGGTGTGATAGCTCAGTGTCTGTATCCGAAAGAAGGTGTGGTAGCTCAGTGTTTACATCCGAATGAAGGTGTGATAGCTCAGTATCTACATCCGAATGAAGGTAAGATAGGTCAGTGTATACATCCGAATGAAGGTGTGGTAGCTCAGTGTCTGCATCCGAATATAGGAGTGTTAGCTCAGTGTCTGCACCCGAATGAAGGTGTGGTAGCTCAGTGTTTACATCCGAATGAAGGTGTGATAGCTCAGTGTCTGTATCCGAAAGAAGGTGTGGTAGCTCAGTGTTTACATCCGAATGAAGGTGTGATAGCTCAGTATCTACATCCGAATGAAGGTAAGATAGGTCAGTGTATACATCCAAATGAAGGTGTGGTAGCTCAGTGTCTGCATCCGAATGAAGGTGTGGTAGCTCAGTGTCTGCATCCGAATGAAGATGTGATGAAATGAAGGTGTGATAGCTCAGTATCTACATCCGAATGAAGGTAAGATAGGTCAGTGTCTACATCCGAATGAAGGTGTGGTAGCTCAGTGTCTGCATCCGAATGAAGGTGTGGTAGCTCAGTGTCTGCATCCGAATGAAGGTGTGGTAGCGCAGTGTTTACATCCGAATGAAGGTGTGATAGCTCAGTATCTACATCCGATTGAAGGTAAGATAGGTCAGTGTCTACATCCGAATGAAGGTGTGGTAGCTCAGTGTCTGCATCCGAATGAGAGTGTGGTAGCTCAGTGTCTGCATCCGAATGAAGGTGTGGTAGCTCTGTGTCTGCATCCGAATATAGGAGTGTTAGCTCAGTGTCTGCATCCGAATGAAGGTGTGGTAGCTCAGTGTTTACATCCGAATGAAGGTGTGATAGCTCAGTGTCTGTATCCGAATGAAGGTGTGGTAGCTCAGTGTTTACATCCGAATGAAGGTGTGATAGCTCAGTATCTACATCCGAATGAAGGTAAGATAGGTCAGTGTATACATCCGAATGAAGGTGTGGTAGCTCAGTGTCTACATCCAAATGAAGGTGTGGTAGCTCAGTGTCTGCATCCGAATGAAGGTGTGGTAGCTCTGTGTCTGCATCCGAATATAGGAGTGTTAGCTCAGTGTCTGCATTCGAATGACGGTGTGGTAGCTCAGTGTCTGCATCCTAATGAAGGTGTGGTAGCTCACTGTCTGCATCCGAATATAGGTGTGGTAGCTCAGTGTCTGCATCCGAATGAAGATTAGTTAGCTCAGTCTCTGCATCCGAATGAAGGTGTGGTAGCTCAGTGTCTGCATCCGAATGAAGGTGTGTTAGCTCAGTGTCTGCAACAGAATGAAGGTGTGGTAGGTCAGTGGATATAACCATTGGAGGGATCTGTCACACATCAAGAACAATACAGAATACTTGAATGACAAACAGGATCAAACAATTTATTCACAGTCAAATATTAACAAGCATCAATTCACATTCACGCATTCAAGCTCTTGCATACCTTCATGCCCATTCATTTTATGCTGCTTACACACCTCTTGCATAACCCACAATACGGTCTATTCAATAACACAATAGCATATTTAATATAAATAACTAATACAATTGAGATACGTGATATAACTAATAAAATAGCACTCTAATTGCTAGTTTAGTAACCGATTGTAAATCATTTCCTAAATATAGGGCCTACTATAATTATATACTAACTAAAATGCTAACTAAAATACGATTTCTGGAATTGTTCACGGACTACAAATAAATAATATATATGGCCACCCTTGTTCACGTTAAAATTAGTTATATATATTGGTCATCAAATTGTTCCAAGAACGATAACTCCCACACGACAATGTTTACTACAGTTCTGAATATGTGTGATTTATGCTTAGTGAAACTGTCTGACACTATGCGGACAATGTCTGTTGAGTTGATGAAATGGGTAATAAGGTGATAGATGCTTGAAGTGACGGAGTGACGAAGTGACGGATACCAAATACAGTGATAGATGCTTGAAGTGACGGAGTGACGAAGTGACGGATATCGAATACAGTGATAGATGATGTGATGAGTGTTGAAGGTTGAATAAAATCGAAAAGTTCAATGATGATGTAAACATATACGTTAAGACACGAATGACGAACTGTCTGTCACACTGACGACTAAGACAGCTGATGACTGCACACACTGCAGACTTGAGTTCTTTACCACTGGCGACCGTGAGTACACCTAGAGATTGACACACGACTCACACTTGACAGACGGACGATGCAGAACTCACACACGCCGTACACACATACACCTGGCCTGCTCTCCAGTACCACGGCGGACACTATAAATACAACATACAAGCATTGAGAAATAGTGACAAAAATATGCGACAATAGGACATTGCACATCACTCAATACTTATAGTCAGATTCCAACATATATTTACTACAAGTACACCACTGGCCCCGTACACAAGAACATTATGTGGCAATGTACAGTTTTACTACTGAAACACAATCAAGTGAATCTGCGATCCGTTTGTGTTTATTTTTAAAGCAAACATCGCAACACCATGTTGCCACACCACGGTAGCAACAGATATTATAATTCTGCTTCGAAAACATGCACAGAAATTTTTATGACAGTAACGACATTCAGTAGTAAAAGTGTTCAGAATATTTCAACAGTATAGCCAGGCCCTTAAAGAATTGACTACACATAATACGATATGGTAAATAGTCATAATAAGCAATAATTACTATAAAGTTATAGATACGCCACTATGTGTCAGGCAACATCCACAGTATTCTATACACGATTCATACTTTGCAATACCATGCCTGCTCTCGCTAACTACCTCATAGCAACTGCCCAGATAGATCGCAGTCAATTCCACACATTACAAACTAACATACACTTGGCTTCCAAACCTAAAATTGTTCCATTCACTGACCACTACTCACTCAATATACCTGGCTAGAATGCATACAACACACAATGTTTGATTCAACACACTATCGCTTAGCGGCGACAGTTCTCAGGCTTATACCATAAAGACAGTCAGCCAACACAAGCTCCCATACAGCTTATACACATTCAATCTGGGTTGGGGAAGGTGGTGGTTGGGGTTTGTGTGAATTGAGTTAACTCTATAATTATCAGAGCAAAATTGAAATCACTTTAACCCTATAGTTTCCATAGGCAATTTACAAAATTACATTAGATCTTGACAGGACCCATTTCTAGCTAAGCTCATCCCAGCTTTTACAGGTGCTGGAATCAATTTATATACGTTGAACCGTAAATTACCAGAATCCCAATTTCAAAGTAATTATATAGGTAATGTGTTAGATATTTTGAAACCAATTTGACTAAGGGCTGTTGTTGTCCATGACAACACAATCCTCCCCCAGTCAAACTTGTCTCGAAATATTCAACACAATGTTTATTGTTTATTAAGATGTAAATCCATCAAAGCCATACAATTCGTAAACTAGTGACGGACCGCGATTTTCCTGAGTTATACATTGTTTCTATTGTGACGTCAGCTAATAAATGACATAATGGAAAATTGATTGTATCTTCCACTGCACATATTGTCGACACGGTTTGAGTTCTCAGTGTTGTACTTGTTGCACAGTTGGTATAATACATATATTATATATTGTTTCCTCTAGATGGTACACTCATTTTGCAAGGATCTGGATTAGATAGCCTGACATCCATGCAATTCGCGATGTGCTCAATCAGTGTAACGATTCTTTAAGACTATTTTATTGTGTTGATTCTTACCATACCCGGTTACCGTCAACTATTACTGACGTGCACACCAGTAAAACAGCATGCTGCATCAATTGAATTCTACTGGCTCTCACGAATCATGGTTGTACACGGTCAACCGAAGTGTATCCTACACTAAGCTCGAGCAGGCCATATTGATGCAACTCGAACGTTATCGCAAGATTCCGAGATTTATTCAAGCTGGTTTACCTGCCACGGTTTTCAGCTTGGGAGTAGCTGTGAATTGTCTCCTGATATTGTATCTCGTAAAATCGAAAAGATATCGAATACCAGTTTATACGCTTCTGATGAGCATTGCGGTGTGCGATACTGTAACGTGTTTCTCGACCAGCATGTTTGGACTTCTGGCTCCTCAGATGCACTTTGTCAAAGCTGGCATACTATGCCAACTAATCACCTATTTTGTTGGACTCGGATATAATTCTAGTCTTTGTCATGTGATATTTCTCTCAGCTCTGCGCTATTACCAGTTGCTTCATCCATTGGCGGCAAAGTCCCGTGTTACGTTGTCATGGGTACGAAGAGTGTGTTTGATACTTTGGATCGTAGCGGGTGTTGGAGCAGTTCCACTAAGGTTCTTCTACGGACCATATCTGTTAACATTCGAGGATAAATTGATAAGCATTTGCTTCTTTTATGGAAACGTTCGCATTCGAGTCATAGTCTATTTTGTATTCTTCTACACGCTACCAACAGTCGCGGTAAGCGCTCTTCATATCGTGAAAGCCATTGCCATGTCAAAGGAGACCAGAAGACTGAGTCTTCAGGAAGGGCGAAGCACTAGTTCCAAGGTAGTGGGTGTAATCATTGCATTATTTGTTATCTCTATTATCCCTGTCTGTGGCCATAACGTGTACCACTATGTCCTAGATTACCCTCAACAGGAGCTACACCTGTTAATATTTGTTCTTACCGCGCAATTTTCCTACCTGAACTCAGTACTCAATCCGTTTGTCTACCTGTTATGCTCACATGAAATCCGTAAAGACATAATGAAAATATTCTGTTCTGGAGTTGAATAATGGCTTTGAGATAACCCTGTCTATACTGGCAACTAGCCTCTGGCGCCATATTTGTATAACGTATGTCTTTGTTTGTATCTGTCTTAAGTGTACCATCGAGTTTGTGATATGGAAACTCGCACATCACTTCGGTATTATCGTGCCAAATTACTTAGTAGCTCTACATATTTCTAACATGATAGATAATTACAATGTTTATAACGGATTCCTCAATATGGGTATCATGTAATTTATATTCTCATTAATATTTCCACCATATTTTTATAACAAAATAAGATAATGGCCAATCAGAAAGTACATATTTGGGATTTAGATGTCAAGACACGTTTGCCATAAACTATTGCGCGTTCATCGTACAGTACGCAGGATCGAGCAAGGCTACGCGTTTTATCATAGCATCAGATAGGTGACGATCAGGGGCGCCGGAAGCACGGGGGCAGCGGGGCAGCTGTGCCCTTTACCCATTTCTATATTAAAAAAATTTAACTTTAGCTTAGAACTTTTAAAATGATTTTTTTTAGTATTCAGAGCAGACTGAGCAGTTGTATTAAAGTTCGGTTGTAACGTGTTTTTGGCATTCAACCCATAACGTAATATGGGGGTGCTTTTAGGTTGGAGATATCTTTTTTCTTGCATAAAATGGTTCTACACCAGAGAAAAAATGCAAACACCATTCTCTCCCCGAAAGTTGAGACATGTAAGCAAATGTTCTGCCATCATTCCTTCACCATGGCTATCACTTTCTACTCAGAAGTCTAATAGTTACGTGGAATTAGTATGTGTACACACGTTTTCAGTTTCAACTCACAAGTTTAATGGTGAAGCTCACCGGGCCCTGGTTACCATTTTCAACACACAACGCTATAAGTTGCTATTTATGTAGTGGTAGTTACATGTGGCATATTGACTAATTTATTATTGATGTGCTTTGTACCTTATCATTATTGTGATACTTGACGTCTTCAAATCTGAACACGTTTCACTCATCTTTGCACGTAAAGGTGGGTAGAATAGAATATATGTGCGATGATCGGCGGCTGGGCGTAGCCATGTGCATGGTAACATTACAACAAGGGATACTCACGGCGATGTTCGTGGAATTGTAGAATTGGCAAGAACTCTCAAAATCACATTTTAATTTATGCGTAATGTGCATACTGTATGCAAATGTAGAAATAATTTGTATACACATGGCCGTAATACGGGCTCGATGTCGGTGGGGGCAGTTGAGGAACGGGTCTAAGATTTGTTGTTCCCCTCCTACAGAATGGGAGGAGGGTGTGATGTTTGGAGGGGTGGGGGTGGTAGTGCTCACTCGGACGAATGTGAACATTAGATGCGCATAGAAGTCATCGCCTGCTTTGTGATTAATAAATATCATCCTCTTCGACCCTTGAATACTGTACTTTTTGTATGACGATGAGCACCCCACCCCACACCACCCACCTTATCAACTCGTACGGTTGTGATACACATGTTTAGCCACGTCAAGCTTTTTAGTTCTAGCCATAAGCGATGATACCACCGCCCACATGAAAACAAAATAAGACATTTGAAGGCCTCCCTTTGATTAGTCTGAGCCTGGGCCAGATGTCCCTCCGACAATCCTACGTCAATATGGCTATGTAAGAGGCTGCGAAATCATAATTTAAATCACTCATTCCATACACGCTAGTTGTTGAATAGTTTGTTACTAATTTGACGTGGCGGCATTACCACCTCAGGCAGCAGAAACGTCCAATTATATTAGTTTTAAAATGTTCCCAGAATATTTAACACACCCTAAGGAACTAACTATATTTAGTAATTAACTTATTTTATGTCGGTCGTCTGTCATATGTCCATCAGCATCTGTCCACTTTTTTCTTTAAGCGAGTCATCAAGAACAACTGGGCAGGAATGATCCACGGTTCTTCATATGTTCAAAATGATTGGTCGATTAGACTTGCGGCCGTCTTGGATAACCTAGTTTTCACAAAAACACCTTCAGATACAACGCACTTAAATCATTTATATGAAGAAGTATAATTAGAGGATCATATTATTATTAAAGGGATGCATCATTGGAAGGCTCATACAATTTTCTAAACATTTATCTTCTTTTTTTAAATGTTAAGCTAATTATAATTTTAAAGTATATCCTATTGGCCACTTGATTGACAAAATCTAGGGACAATGTTGTATTTTATATATGCAAATAACTCAGGGGAAATTTTACATAAATATTTAGAAAATTGGTTACGCTTTGTATTGGTACGTGGCTTCAATAATTTTGTGATTGTGGTTTAGGAACATTTTAAGATAATAATAATAATAAAAATAATAATAATAATAATAATAATAATAATAATAATAATAATAATAATAATAATAATAATAACATCTTTATATATAGAGGGTAAAAACACGGTCAGCAATACAACTGTTCTTCCCCGGGGCTCTCAACTTATTTATAGAACATATATACAGATGCGTTACCCTTTAACGCAGTAGTAACTCATCTGCTGGCTGAGCAATTTAGAAGATATTTGTTTGATTGGCGTCTATCGAGTTCCTTGATTCCAGGTCCCATTCACGTCATATCCAGGCTGGTTTATACTGCAGTATATTATTTGTAACTTTCCCATCGTTTTACACTGGTACCTATTTATACTCCTGGGTGGCGTGAAGGAGATCGCCTGACAATCGATGGCTGAGCAATTTATCTTTGACAGTTTTTTAAAGCAAATATAAATAGGAACTAAGGTCTAATCAAATTATTTTCACTGCAAACCCACCACACCCGACCCGACACTCCACCCATGCCCACTGGTCCGCTCTCTCAGTCTCTCACTCGCTCGCTCACTTACTCTTACACACATACGCACGCACAGTTTCCAATTGAATAGAAGCAGGCATCAGAGGATAATATTGCCCACTATAATGTAAATTGAGAATAAGTACAAGGGACCAAAGAATACATAAGTTCACTTAACATTGCTCTAACATTTAAACCTGGATCATAGGAAACTCAGCATGCAGAAAATCGATTCTCAATCAGCTTGCGTCATTCAATGCTTTTTCTTGTGATGCTTGAGTAGGTAGGTTGATATCCTCAAACACCCTTCTGTGAGAGGGAAAAAACTAATTTCAGATATGTGTGCCCTTTTTGTGGAACCTGCCCCCGCCCCTCAAATTCGCTTCCGGCGTCCCTGGTGAAGATGCCAATTTTCAAACCGGTTTGAGCTGGATACCGGTTTGGTGGGGTGGGTGGGGGCCAAGGAGGTGTGCGTACTATACCCTTAGGTAATGCAGACGGATAGAATGAGCACAACCCTATTGAATAGTTAATACTCACGCCGCACCGGCCAGTGTGAGCATTACGCATAATTGAGGTTGGTGCCGACTTTTTGTCTGTCTGTTTGACTGTTTGTCTGTTTGTCCACATCATATCTTCGATCCGCAAGAAGGTGGAATGATCAACTTTGGAACATGCATTCACATTATGGCTGGGTATGAGGAGTTAAAAGTTAATGTCAAAAGGGCAAATATCTAGGTCACAAAATCGCTAAGTACATACTGGAATGCACATTTTAGAGCAGAATCATTAAATGAGAAACTTTGAGTGTCAGCTCAAAGTGTGAAATATCTAGATCTCATTTTAGTGTTTGCTAGATGTTTCAGAGATAAACTGACCATGCCGTGATGGCACCGGCGTGTGCGAGGGATCGAACGATGAGGGATGGAACGACGGACGGTGGAAAAAGCCCAGATGCATCCGTGTGCATATATTATACAACCTAGTCCTATCCGTATATATACAATGGTCAGACCAATCATGGTACATGTATTCATTTAGAATTCTTACAGTAACGTACATTTCCTAATATGGGAAATGTACGTTACGTGGATTTTGTGACAAATTTTAATAGCGTGTTACAGTGACCGTTCAAAGAATAGATTATCAGTCAAGTGATTCATTACACCAAGCAAGTCTTATAAGTTATGGGATGTATTTTATTGAGGTGTTTCAGGGGAAATGCCAAAAACAGGGGTTGAAATACAACATGACTATAGAGAACGTAAACAGATGACAGAAGGGGAAGCATACCTTCAGAAAGAAAGACAACAGCGTAAACAAAATTATGTCCCATCTGCACAGCTTAACCGTGTCCAGCTAACTAAAAGGTGTGTAAAGAATAGAGAAATTTTACGGATATAGCGACGTAGTAAGAAGAAGACAATAGCTGCAGTAGCACGCGGCAGTGAGGAACATGAATCAGGCACCACAGTGGAGACAAGTGGATACGAAAGAGTTGCTGACTTGCCTGCATTTGAGAGACTAAAAGTGACTCCACATTATGCCGACGCGATGGTGACGCGACGGCGACACGACGCGATTTAGAAAATCGCTCAATTGTGCAGCAGAAACCGACGGCGACACGACAAGCAAGCGACTGATCGCCTCTGATCGACAGTCGTCGCTCGATATTGAACATGCTTTCAAATATTTCTATCGCTTCAGAATCGCCAGTGCACGATGATAGCATTGACCAATGGCTGGGGCCGCTTTTGTCACGGTATGTTGGATATGTAATGTGCGCAAAATAAATTATTACTATTATTAAGTCGGTAACCAAGTCAGCCATTCCAACGGTAAAATGTTTGAAAAAAATAGCTTTTTCTTGGCCTTCAAATGGATATTCGATAAGAAAATATTTTGATAAAATTTAGTCATTAACATTTACACCTATCCACGTGATAGTACACATGGGATGGTGTTAAAAATAGAAATATTAGCTTTTAAATCGCGAGGTAGGGCCTAGTCTCTTCCTGTCGGTTAAGTGTGCGTTCGATGACGCGATAGGGACACGATGAGACTAGTAAGCGATAGGTAGCAATAGCTGACGCCTGGTGTCGCCGTCGCGTCGGCATAATGTGCGGTCACTTTAATAGTTAGATTACCAGTAAGAGCTCAGCTAAATGCTCACCGATTAGGCCCAAAGAGTAGGACAAACAAGGCCTTAGCAAAGTCATATATAACAATCTCGGAACTAAAAGAGAAAATAGACATTTTGACTAGGACAAACAACAAAATAAAATCGTTAAAGTAGATTAACTAAGAAAGCTAATAATGCTCCAAATACCCCTCGTAGTAAAACAGAAGGTCTGTTGCGTAATGCACGACTAAACACAACACAAGCACATCAGGTTAGGAAATGACTGCTTTTGGGTAACGTTGTCAGGCAGAAATCATTAAGAGCAAAGAAGCAACACATAAGTATAAGCTGTCCGTCTTGCATCGTATTGTAGCAGGCAAGATTGTACAGAAGTGCCGTTGTACGAGCTTATTGAGTACGGAAACTAGTCTAAGTAGGAATAAGATGTCGAATGTATCAAACAAGGCCATAACATCGGCAGAAGACAAGCGTATAAGGATCATAGGAATGTACAGGCTTAACGTTATGACATTTCTAGAACGCGACGGCAATAGCCGATTTCAGCCAGGGAAGGCAGACGCTAAAAAGGTGGATGGTGTCCAAAAGATCCAGACCAGTGTTTTAACAGATTATATAGCAAACCTTCATGCAAAATTCCTTGCAGAGAATCCTGGCATTAAAATATCTCTTGAGACATTCAGACGTATCTGACCAAAACACAGCTTACTAACATCCTTTATCAGCCGCCATAGCTGCCTATGCACAAAGCATCAGAACATGGCTCTGCAACTGAAACCATTACGCAGAGAAGGCATCAATGCCACACGGAATCCAGAGTCTTTTATAAAAGAGAACTTTGACATGGATACATGTATGGAGCAATTGCCAGAGATCGTTGTACAAAGTCAATGGAAACGTGTAACCATTGAAGAAAAAAGGAAAATCAAAGTTCGTCACAAGGATTATTGACGCTGAGCTTTCTAGAAGGGATTTTATCGCTTTGCTTAAAATCCAAATAACAGAGTTTCAGAGCCATGTGGGTTTCAATCCAATATGAGGAAAAAAGAAAGCTCAATGAAAGCCTCCCAAAGCACAATATAATTCTGCAATTACTGGAGGATAGTATACTTTGGATCCAGAAACCGTGATATGGACCAAGATGGCCATGAAGAAACTTCCAAAGATGAGGAAGAGATGAGCATAGTTATTTTGGCAGTCTAGAAATTGATCCAAATACAACACAAATTTATAAAAAAAAAAAAAAGGAAGCATCGATGACGTATCCACAGACTATTTCCGAAACGGAGTCAAGTAGGGGCAGTTTCCCATATATTCACATAGCTAGAAAATGATAACAAAAAGCTTCCGCAATATTTTCATTTAACTAGACAACGATTTTCACAAGTGCTGGGACTTATTGATTTGAAACTGGCATTGTGACACATTCTCCTGCCAGGCAAGTGATGTTCCCAAAGCATGGACTTGAGATACATTTAATGTGGGCTCGGTAACATATGTGCTCATTAATAAAGGGACATATACAATTACTATGGTATACATTCAAACCTGCTCTGAAGCTCACCATGCTTAAGATATCACCTGTATATAAACACAACTTTATTCGATTCTCAAATCCAATTAAGAAATATAGTCACTTTTTAACTCTTGAATGTCTAACTTTGGTCAAGAAAATCCAAATATTTCCTTATTGAATGTCCATTGACAGGTCATGAGAAGACTGTTTTTGAGAATTTACCACTGGAATGGCTGGCTCGGTTAACGAGACAGTTATTCCAGTGGTAAATTTTCACAAATAGTCTTCACTTTGCCAGCAAATTGGCATGCAAAGTGAGCACTGTTTGAGTCCGGCTATGGCTGGATTCGGCATAAAGGGTTAAAAGTTCACCTGCCTCATCGGTTCAACTGTAGGTTGTTTCTTATGTAAACAAACAACAAAACGAATGCAAAGTTATATGATGTATTCCATGTCATGATAATAATGAATTCACTGGAATAATTGTCTGCTGAATGGGCCAGCTTACAACATCTGATGCACATACTAATCGTTGTTCAACATTATACTGGCATTATGATTGTAGCGTGCCATGTTGTGATCGATCATAACTATAAGTATACCAGCAAACAATGAAACGTTGGGCCACGTTTGGGCCAACTTATGTTTATTCGTTGGCCCAACATTGTTTGCTTCATTAGGTTTAAGTTGCCGCAATGTAGCGTGTAGTTTCCCCCGCGCAACTACAACGTTGGACCAACGTGACTAACATATTATCAGCAAAAACACGTAACTACAACGTCAACCGAATGTAGGACCTATCTAAATTTCCATCGCTCACGTTGCTATAGGATGGCGCTCTTGGGTATGGGACTTGGGCAGTGGTGTAATTAGTAGTGGTGGTAACAAACTAGGAAGCCTCAAACATACTGGAAACTTGTTGATAGACTTAAAGATATTGAAACAAAATGAGAGACAACCCCAGACTCCTGTACAGATTGGGTAGTACTTATCAATAGCCTCCTAAATAACATACCCCACAATCTGAACCCTATCCTTGAAAGAAATATGGATGATTATATTTCAGCAAACAAATACACAATATTTAATGAGCCTAACTTCAAAATAAGTGTCAGCGAGATCTCACAGGCTTTTTCCAAATTAAAAACTGGTAAGGCATGTGGATTTGACCTAGTCTTAAATGAAATGATAACGGCTGGTCACAATGAGCTCCTTCCAACTTTGCAGAAACTTTTAAATCGAATCTTGTTGTCTGGTGATTTTGCAAACTTGTGGCGATGTAACTCTTTAACACTATTCACACAAAGGGGGCATATTCAAACCAGACACTATAGGTGTATCGCTGTCGGAAGTAACCTTTGCAAACTATTATGCAATGTATTGCATAATAAGCTTCTCAAGTTTGCCTATATAACCAACCTTATTCCAGAATATCAGACCGGGTATAGGGTAAATTCACAAACAGCTGACCATGTACTTACTTTAAAATCATTCATAGATAAAAACGTCAACAAACGCTCGAAGCAATATATTTTCGGTTGTTTTGTTGACTTCATAGCTGCCTTTGACACAGTATCAACAAAAGCTCTAATCTTTAAACTTTTACAAGCTGGAATTGGTGGCAATTTCCTGAACATAATTGAGAATATTTACTCGAATGTCCAGTATGCAGTGAAACTGGAAAATGGTTATAGTAATTTTATCTCTTCAACTGTTGTTGTTAAACAGGTGTGTGTACTAAGTCCTCTCTTGTTTAACATTTTTATTAGTGATCTTCTGCCATTTTGGATGAAAGTTGTAACCATGTAACTCTACATGATATGTCTTTCAATTGTTTGATGTTTGCAGATGATTTTGCCATTATGTTCCAAAGTTCAATTGGATTACAAAGAGCTCTTAACAAACTAAGTGATTATTGCTACGAGTGGAAGCTCACCGTTAATCTATCAAAAACTAAAATAATCATTTTTAACAAAGGTGTTAATGTCATCAAGCGATTCAATTTCACTAATAAATCTTCTACAGTAGAAATTATCCAACCTTATTGTTATTTAGGCATTGTGTTGAAGTCATCTGGTAAATTTAACGATGCATGTGAGGGCCTAAAGATCAGGCATTGAAAGCTCCGGTTCAAACTCAAAGCTCTAAATGTCCACGACAATATACCAGTTGCGATTAAATTGTTTCAGACTCTAATCAACCCAATTATCAGTTACTGCTGTAAGGTCTGGGCCCCGTTCTATATGAATGGATTCATTGAGCATAATCTGATAAGGATCAGTGACAGGGTCCCTGCCGAAAAGGTACTAATAAACTTCTGGAGGTATCGTCTCGGTGTTAGTAGAAAACCTACCAAAGCAGCTGTAAGAGGTGAACTTGGGAAGTATGCTATCCTTGTAACTCAGCTGCCCAGATCCGCTAAATACTGGTTACGACTCTTTAGATTGAAATCATCATCACTAGTTTACCAATCATACTTAGACTCCTACTCATCTCATTGTAAAATTGCTAACTGGGCCAGCCATATTAACGACATTTGGGCAAATTTTGGTAGTATTGAAACATGGTATAATCAAGGTTCCAAACACAATAATAGATTTATCTGAAGCCTGAAGATAGCTTTTGAGAAAAATTACTACATTAATTGGTTAGAACTTATCAACAGTGACCCTAAACCAACATCTTGCTCAGGCTCTAAATTGAGGACCTACACACCTTTCAAATAAAACTTGTGTCCTGAAAACTATCTTCTAATGGAAAAGACCTTTAACAAGCGCAGAAATATCACTAAGGTTCGTATAAGGGCACACATACATTACAAATAGAGATTGCTAGGCACACAATTCCAAGGTACCAGCTAATTTAAGATTTCGCAAAATATGTAATTTAGGCTTGGTAGAAGACGATAAACATTTTATAATGCATTGTCCGTGATACACAAATGAGAGAGAAAACCTTTTCAGCGAATTGAGTTAATTTACAAACTTAGATGCACTCAGCTACAACAGCAAATTTGTATTTGTGATGTCCTACAATAAGGGTGACGCCGAAGTCATGAAGCTCATCTCAGGTTACATCGACACCTGCCTCTCAGCTCGCCAGAACATCCTAACTCTCCCCCCCCCCTCACCACCTAAATCTCTGCCATAAATCACATAGATCATTGTCCTTGTGTAAACTGGGTCTGCTCCTCTCTGCTTGTTCCAGCAATCCTGAACATTTACTGTTTCCGTCACCAACGAACTGTAGTACATACGTCTGGATATAGTGGTGTTTTGGTTTGATTGACGTTGCAGAGGGGACTGGGGCCAAACAACGGCAACAACAACAAAAATTACTTAATATACCTTTAACCCAATCTCCGAAACATGGGTGCATACCCAGTTTCAATATATTGTATGTACCTAGTATATCGTATCATATTATTATATATTATATATTTTATCATGTACTGTCTGTAACTGGACATATGTCCACATGATGGATTTGTCAATAAATATATTGATTGATTGATTGATTGATTGATTGATTGATTGATTGATTGATTGGTAACAGCATTGAAAAATTGTATGAGATTTGTAATTGTAGATATGATCGGAATTGGCTAGACATATATTGAATTCCAAAAAGGCATCCTCAGCCGTTCTGTTTCATCATTTTTGCTAACATTCCATCATGGGTTTGATTGTAATGTGTAAGAAAATTTGTCACGCCGTTTTCCATCTCACATCCTTCATGGAAGCCTTTTCCTCCCTAAAGGCAGTGTTTCTGGCGGCTAAACCAGGAAGAATAGTGCGGCCTAAAATGCTATATTTGGGTGTAATACAATAAGCAAATATAGCTGCATTCCATTCATCCATCCATCTCTCCATTCACCCGCCAACTAATTTGATCCACATGTCAATATGTCTATCAAATTATCCATCAGCCCTTCCACTTCTGACCAACTATCCAAACATTCATCTACTCACATTTTCATTCATGTACATATTCTATTAATTTATGCATTGTTGATTTCTCGCAGCATGAAAACCCACCCTTTCGATTGCATGCAGCTATCTACGGAAGCATAGATATGACATGGGTATTTTTTTATCTTGAGGCCTTGAGCTATTATCTTGATCCCTCAAGTTATTATCTCGAGGCCTCAAGTTATTATCCTGATCCCTCAAGTTATTATCTCGAGGCCTCAAGTTATTATCCGGATCCCTCAAGTTATTATCTTGAGGCCTCAAGTTATTTTCTTGATCCCTCAAGTTATTATCTTGAGGCCTCAAGTTATTATCTTGATCCCTCAAGTTATTATCTTGAGGCCTCTAGTTATTATTTTCTTCCCTCAAGTTATTATCTTGATCCCTCAAGTTATTATTGACCAATAAAAACTATGGTGGCTGATTAGGGACACGCTCTTTCGTCTTGTAATTAGTTAGGCGAAGAAGTGACGGAGCGAAGGTACGATGCGAAGAAGTGAAGATAAGAAGCGAAGAAGTGAAGATAAGATGCGAAGAGCGAAGATAAGATGCGAAGCACGATGCGAATAATGAAGATAAAATGCGAAGCACGATGCGAAGAACGAAGATAAGATGCGAAAAGTCAAAGATAAGATGCGAAAACACGAAGATAAGATGCAAAAACACGAAGACAAGATGCAAAAAGACGAAGACACGATGAGAAAAGGCGACAGAGCAAAAAAGCAAAAAACGCGAATGAGCGAAGCTAAGCTCCGAAAATGCAATGGAACGAAGAAGCAAAAACGTGAAGGAGCGAAGAAAAGATGTGAAAAGGCGATGGCGTGAAGGAGTGAAATGTGAAGGAGCGAAGATATGAGGCGAAAACACGAAGAAGGGAAGGAGCGAAGATACGAAGACGCAACGGAGCAAAGAAGCGAAGATGCGAAAGAGCGAAGTTTGTACACTAAAGATCTATCTATCCTGCGTGTCGTGCATGTCGGTGGCGCCATAAATGTGAAAGGTGAGAAAATATGTATATGCAAACGTAAACTCAAGTCTGTTATTCTGGTGGTGACCTTTCTCTCCGTGTCTTATCTATAATCATATGTTTTAGAAATATAACTTATACTTGGATCACATATCTACTCACCTGCACCGTGCCTTTACCACCTAGCCACAATAATGAGAGCAGGCGAGTGGTCAAACATCTATGTTAACCTTATGCCATCACTTAGTTGTAGAAATGTAGATATCGTGATATAAAATTAATTCTGCTGGGAACTAGATCACCAGTCCTTGTGATTATGGTTCAATATGAAGAGTGGATAATTTATTTCTTCAATAATTTCTTTATTCCTTCATTCCTTCCTCTCCCCCCCCCCCCGCCTTCCCCTTCCCTCTCCAACTTCCTCTAATTCTCCATTCCCTCTGACATGCCCTACTCCATTCTTTACCCCCATTTCTCCGTCCTTTCTTCCATCCTTTCTTCCTCTCTTTCTTCCTTCCATACTTCCTTCCATCCATCCGTCGTTTCTTCCTTCATTCGTTCCTTCCTTCCTCCACCCCTCCCTGGCCACCTCCCCAACCTCACTCCAGCTATCCCTCCCTCCCATCCTTCGTTCATCCTTACTCCCTTCCCTTCCTTCCCCGCACCATTCCTTCCTTTCTTCCTTAATTCCTTCCCTCCTTCCATCCTCCATTCCTCCCGCCACCGCTCCCTCCCTACCTCATTCATTGCCTCCTTTCTTCCTCCATTCCCTCCCTCCACCCCTCCCTCCCTCCACCCTCCCTCCCTTCCTTTCTTCCTCCCTCCCTTCATTCATTTCTTCCTCCCTTCCTCCATAGATCGTTCGTTCATCCCTTCCTCCCCCTCCTTCATTCCACTTCCCTCCTCAAATCCCCTCATTCCCCCTCCATTCCTTCCTCCCCACGCCTTACTCCATTCATTGCCTTCCTTCCTCCCTACCGCGCTTCATCCCTTCGTCGCTCCCTTCCTTCGTTCCCCCTCCCCTTTCTTTGGTCCTTCCTTCTTCCCTCCATCCATCCGTCGTTCCTTCCTTCCTCCCTTCCTTCCTCCCCACCCCTCGCTCTATCCCTCCCTCCCACCTTTCTTTACTCCCCTTCCCTCCCCTCCCTTCCTTCCCTGCACCCTTCCTTCCTTTCTTCCTTCATTCCTCCCTTCCTCTCCCCCCTGCCTCCCTTCCACGCTCCATTCCTCCCTCCATCACTCACTACCTCATTCATTGGCTACTTTCTTCCTCCATACATCCATCCCTCCCCTGACCCTCCCACCCGCACCTCCCTTCCTTCCTCCTTCATTCATCCCCCTTCCTTCCTCCATTCCTTCTATTCCCCCCCCCCCCCTCCCGCTCCTCCACCCCCCCCCCCCCCCGCATCCCTTCCTTCCTTCCTTCCTTCCTTCTTTTCTCTCTCCGTCCCTCCATTCCTTCTTTCGTTCCTCTCTGCCTCCCTTCCTTCATCCCCCTCTCCTTCCCTTCTTCACATCCCTCCTCAAACTCCCTCCCTCCATCACGCCCTGACTGGCTGGCTGGCTGGCTGGCTCACTTCATCCCACGCCCCCTCCATCGCTCCCTCTCTCCTTCCGTCACTCCACCCCCCTTCCTTAATCCATTCTTTCCTTCCTCAATCCCTCCCTGCATCCCTCACGCCATACATCAGTCATTGTCCCATTCCTTCCTTCTTCCCCACTCTCTCCCTACCTCCCTCCTTTCATTCATTCATTCATTCATTCCATCCCACATTCCATGGGCCCCTCCCTTCCTCCCACACTCTCTCCCCTTCCCGCCATCCAATCGTCGATCTCTCCACCCTTCCCCCCCCCCATTCCCATCGGTCCCTCCATTCATCCCTCCCTTCATTCATCCATTCAGTCCTCCCTCCTTTCCTCATTCATTAGTAATGATAGCCTATGTCTAGCGGAGGCCTATTCAAGCCTGGCTAAAGCCTAGCTAAAGTCTAGGAAAGCCTGACTAAGACCTAGGTATGCCTATACAAGGTCTGGCAAGGCCTTCGAAATCCAAGCTTATATAATGCCTACCAAAGCTCAGCGAAGGCTTAGATAATACGTAGATAAGACCTAGCCAATACTAACTAAGGCCTAGATAAGTGCAAGCACAGGCTGACTAAGACCTAGGTACGGTCTATGTAAGGCATCTGTAAGGCCTATCTAGGGCTTATGTAAGGCCTATCCTAGCTCAGATATGGCTTCATTATGGCCTAGGTAAAGCCTATCCAATCCTGACTAAGGCCTAGGTAAGCCAGAGCAAATCCTGGCTAAGGCTTAGGTAAGGCATAGATAAAGCATTGGTGAACTAATTAAGGCCTAGCTAAGGGGTTGCCAAGCCGACTAAGGCCTAGCCAAGGTCAAGCAAAGCATGGCTAAGGCATGGCTACGGAATAGGTAACGACTAGATAATGCTTAGCTAATGCCTATCAAAGCCTGACTAAGACCTAGGTATGCCTATACAAGGTCTGGCAAGGCCTTCGAAATCCAAGCTTATGTAATGCCTACCAAAGCTCAGCGAAGGCTTAGATAATACGTAGATAAGACCTAGCCAATACTAACTAAGGCCTAGATAAGTGCAAGCACAGGCTGACTAAGACCTAGGTAAGGTCTATGTAAGGCCTCTGTAAGGCCTATCTAGGGCTTATGTAAGGCCTATCCTAGCTCAGCTATGGCTTCTTTATGGCCTAGGTAAAGCCTATCCAATCCTGACTACGGCCTAGGTAAGCCAGACAGAGCAAATCCTGGCTAAGGCTTAGGTAAGGCATAGATAAAGCATTGGTGAACTAATTAAGGCCTAGGTAAGGGGTTGCCAAGCCGACTAAGGCCTAGCCAAGGTCAAGCAAAGCATGGCTAAGGCATGGCTACGGAATAGGTAACGACTAGATAATGCTTAGCTAATGCATATCAAAGCCTGACTAAGACCTGGGTAATGCTTAGCTAATGCCTATCAAAGCCGCTAATACATATGTAAGGCCTAGCTAAAGCCTAATCAAGCCTGGCTAAGTCCTATTTAAGGCCCAGTCAAGTCTGGTTAAGGCTTAGGTAATGCCTCGGTAAGACGTAATCAAGGCTGACTACGGCCTAGCTAAAGCTAAGCAACGCATAACTAAGGCCTAGTTAAGACTGGCTAAGGCCTATGTAACGCCTAGTCAAGCCTGGATAAGGCTTAGGTAAGGCATCGGTAAAGCCTAGGTACGCCTGGATATGGACTAATTAAGACCTTGGTAAGGCCTTGCCAAGTCGACTAAGGCCAAGCCAGGGTCAAGCAAAGCCTGGCTAAGGCATGGCTAAGGGATAGGCACCGCCTGGATAAGGCATATGTAAGGCCTAGTTAATGCCTACACAAGCCTGACAAAGGCCTGGCTCATGCCAAGCAAAGCCTGACTAATGTCTAAGTAAGGCCCTAGCAAAGCGCCAGGCTAAGGACTATGTAAGGCCTAGGTAAGGCCTAGTCAAGTCCGGCTCAGACCTGGCTATGGCCTAGCAAAGCCTGGATAAGGCCTATGTATGGCCTGATCAAGTCTGGCTAAGGCCTCGTTAAGGTCTAGTCAAGCCTGACTAAGGCATATGTAAGGACTAGCCAAGCCCGTCTAAGACTGAGGTAAGGCATCGGTAAGGCCTAGCAAATCATAGCTAAACACTAATTAAGGCCTAGGTAATGCATATACAAGGGCTAGATACGGCCTATGTACTCCTATCTAAGGACTAGGAGAACCTATCTAGGGTCTATATAAGGCCAAGCCAAGCTCGGTTAGGTTATGATAATACCTAGTTAAGGGCTAGCAAAGCCTGACTAAGGCCTAGCTAAGGTCAAGCAAAGCCTTGCTAAGGCATGGCTAAGGAATAGGTAACGCCTAGGTAATGCTTAGCTATTGCCTCTCAAAGCCTGGATAAGGCCTGGGTAATGCCTCAGCATACCTGGTCAATGCCTAGGTAGGACTTAATCAAGACGGGCTAAGGCCTAGCTAATGTCTAGCGAAGCCTGGACAAAGACGTCCTATTCACGGCCTAGTTAAGTCCTAGCCAATCCTAGCTAAGGCCTAGATAAGGCTAGCTAAGGCCCATCTAAGGTCTAGGTAATCCTAGCCTCTGCCTAGGAAAGCAGGGACAATGCCTAGCTAAGGCCTATTCAAGCATGGCTAAAGCATAGCTAAAGTCCAGGAAATCCTGACAAAGACCTAGGTAAGGCCTATACAAGGTCTAGCTAAGGCGTAAGTAATCCTAGCTAAGGCCTAGGAAACCAAGCTAAGGTTTATGTAATGTCTAACTACGCTCAGCTAAGGCTTAGATAATACGTAAGTAAGGCCCATCCAAGCCTAACTAAGGCCCAGCTAAGGGCAAGCAAAGACTGGCTAAGACCTAGGTAGGTCTATGTAAGGCATTGGTAAGGCCTATATAAGTCTTATGTAAGGCCTAGCAAGTTCGATTATGGCCTAATTATGACCTATGCAAAACCTAGCCAAGACTGACTAAGTCCTAGCTAGGCTAGAGCAAATCCTGGCTAAGGCTTAGGTAAGGCACAGATAAAGCGTAGGTGAGCCTGGCTATGGACTAATTAATGCCTAGGTAAGGGGTTGCCAAGCCGACTACGGCCTAGCCAAGGTCAAGCAAAGCATGGCTAAGCCATGGCCACGGAATAGGTAACGACTAGATAATGCTTAGCTAATGCCTATCAAAGCCTGACTAAGGCCTAGGTAATGACTCAGCATGTCTGGCCAATGCCTAGGTAAGGCCTAATTAAGACGGTCTAATGCCTAGCTAAAGTCTAGCCAAGCCTGGACAAAGCCTATGTACGTACTATTCAGGGCCTAGTTAAGTCCTAGGTAAGCTTAGCTAAGTCCTAGGTAAGCCTACCTAAGGCCCATGCAAGACCTAGCTAATGCCAGCCTATGTCTAGCAAAGCAGGAATACGGCCTTGCGAACGGCTTTTCAAGCCTGGCTAAAGCTTAGCTAAAGTCTAGGAAATCCTGACTATGACTTAGGTAAGGCATATACAAGATCAGGGTAAGGCCTAAGAAATCCTAGCTTATCTACTGCCTACCAAAGCTCAGCTAAGGGTTAGATAATACGTAGGTAAGGCCTCCCCACGTTTGACTAAGGCCTAGCTAAGGCCTAGCTAAGGGCAAGCAACGACTGATTAAGACCTAGGTACGGTCTATGTAAGGCCTTTGTAATGCCTATCTAAGGCTTCTGTAAGGCCTATCCAAACTTATGGCCTCAGTAAAGCCTAGCCTACCCATAACTAAGACCTAGCTAAGACAGAGCAAAGCCTGGCTAACGCGTGGCTAAGGCATAAGTAATGCATAGGCAATGCTTAGCTAATGCCTATCAAAGCCTTCTAAGGCCTATGTAAGGCCTAGCTAAGACCTAGTCAAGCCTGGCTAAACGCCCTAGGTAAGGCCTAGTCAAGCCTGACTGAGGTCTGGCTAAGGCTAAGCAACGTCTGCCTAAGGCCTAGGTAAGGCCTAGCAAAGCCTTATAAGGTCTAGGTAAGGCCTAGCTAAGGCCTAAATATAGTCTGGGTGAGGCTTAGTTAAGCCTGGCTAAGGCAAATGTAACGCCTAGTCAAACCTGCCTAAGGCTTAGGTAAGGCATCGGTAAAGCCTAGGTAAGCCTGACTATAGACCAATTAAAGGCCAATGTAAGGCCTCATCAAGCCGACTAAGGTCCAGTCAATGTCAAGCAAAGCCTGGCTATGACATGGCTACGGCATAGGTAACGCCTAGGTACCGCTTAACTAATGCATATCAAAGCCTGGCTAAGGCCTAGGTAGGGACTAGGTAAGGCATAGGCAAGACTGGCTAAGTCCTAGATAAGGCCTAATCAAGACTGGTTAAGGATTATTTAAGGCCTGGGTAAGGAATACTAAAGCCTAGCTAAGGCCTGGCTAAGGCCAAGCCAAGCCAGGCTACGGTCTTGATAAGGCCTAGCAAAGCCAGGCTACGGCGTATGTAAGGCCTACGTAAGGCCTAGTCAAGTATGGCTAAGACCTGGCTATAGCCTAGCAAAGCCTGGCTAGGGCCTAGCCAAGTTCAAGCAACGCCTGGCTAAGGCATGGCTAAGGCATAGGTAACGCCTAGGTAATGCTTAGCTAATGCTATCAAAGCCTGGATATGGCCTAGGTAATGCGTCAGCATGCTTGGCCAAGGCCTAAGTAAGGTTTAATCAAGACGGGATAAGGTCTAGCCAAAGTCTAGCAAAGCCTAGATAATGTCTAGGTAAGGCCTAGCTAAGGCCTACTCAAGTATGGCTAAGGGCGAGTTAAGGATGGCTGCGCCCTATGTAAGGCCTAGGCAAGGCCTATGCAAGCCTGGCTAAGTCCTAGGTAAGGCCTAATCAACCCTGGTTATTGCTTAGGTAAGGCCTCGGTAAGACCTACTCAGGCCTGACTAAGGTCTGGCTAAGGCCTAGATAAGGCCTAGGTAAGGCCTAGTCAAGTCTGGCTAAGACCTGGCTACGGCCTAGCAAAGCCTGGCTAAGGCCTAGGCAAGTTCAAGCAAAGCCTTGCTAAGGCGTGGCTAAGGCATAGGTAACGCCTAGGTGATGCTTAGCTAATGCCTATCAAAGCCTAGATATGGCCTAGGTAATGCGTCAGCATGCCTGGCCAAGGCCTAAGTAAGGTTTAATCAAGACGGGATGAGGTCTAGCTAAAGTCTAGCAAAGTCTAGATAATGTCTAGGTAAGGCCTAGCCAAGGCCTACTCAAGTATGGCTATGGCCTTGTTAAGCCTGGCTACGGCCTATGTAAGGCCTAGGCAAGCCTGGCTAAGTCCTAAGTAAGGCATAATCAACCCTGGTTATGGCTTAGGTAAGACCTCGGTAAGGCCTACTCAAGCCTGACTAAGGCCTGGCTAAGGCGAAGCAAAACCTGGCTAAAGCCTAGATAATCTCGAGGTAAGGCCTAGTTAAGTCTGGATAAGACCTGGCTACGGCCTAGCAAAACCTGGCTAAGGCCGAGGTAAGGCTTGATCAAGTCTGGATAAGGCCTCTTTAAGGCCTTGTTAAGCCTAACTAATGCCTATGTAAGGACTAGTAAATCCTGGCTAAGACATAGGTAAGGCATCGGTAAGCCCTGGCAAATCATGGTTAAAAACTAATTAAGGACAAGGTAAGGCCTATACAAGGGCTAGATAAGGCCTATGTAATCTTATCTAAGGCCTATGAGAACATAGCAATTGTCTATGTAAGGCCTATCCAAGCTTAGTTTAGGCTTAGATAATGCCTAGCTATGGCCTAGCCAAGCCTGACTAATGCCTAGCCATGGTTAAGCAAATGCTGGCTAAGGCATGGCTAAGGCATATATAGCGCCTAGATAATGCTTAGATAATGCCTATCAAAGCCTGACTAAGGCCTATGTTATGGCTCATGCCTGGCCAAGGCCTAGGTAAGGCTTACTCAAGATGGGCTCTTAGCCTAGCTAAAGTCTAGCAAAGCCTAGATAAGGTCTGGGTAAAGATTAGTTAAGGCCTACTCAAGTCTGGCTACGGCCTAGTTAAACCTGGCTAAGGCCTGGGTAACGCGTAATGAAGCCTGGCAAAGGCTGAGGTAAGGCATTGGGAAAGCCTAGGAAAGTCAGGATATGGACTAATTAGGGCCTAGGTAAGTCCTCGCCAAGCCTGACTACGGCCTAGCCAAAGTCAAACAAAGCATGGCTAAGGCATGTCTAAGGCATAGGTAACTCCTAGGTAATGCTTATCAAATGCCTATCAAAGCCTGGCTAAGGCCTATGTAAGTTCTAGGTAAGGCCTAGTCAAGCCTGGCTAGTGTAGCGACCCGGGCGTGACCGAAACAGCCTTCACATGAGTGGCTAGGTAGTAACTGTCTATCACTGTCCTTCGTCTAGTAGTTTTTCTGTCCCTTAAATATCTACCACCCGTCTCGTTGTGTTCAATACGGATGATAGATCTCCTTTAAGAGAAGTGGTATGGTCCGATGTTATCCGTTAATCCAAAGCGGATTTGATTAACGCTCACAAGAAATAGGTCAACTCAGTCATTCATCACTCATACACCCTGTGTAGTCAAAACAGTGACGAAATCGGACTGTACTAGGCTATGCCACCTAGTTTATGATATATTCAAGGGAAAGCAGAAGCAAAAGAGGTAGTGCTGTGTAGTGTATGCAGGCGAGTCCGAGTTCAACCACTGTAGTATCAAGAGCAATAAGAAAATAAAAAGAGGGACACACTGCAGAAGAAGAAGACGTAGAAGTAGATTGTTGTCAATACTATGCCCAAGTCAGACTAGTCTGTCCGGCGATGAGTGTGTATGTATGTCGGCGTGTGTGCGCGTGTGTGTAAGTGTGTCACTTTAGCAGCTGTGCTAAATTTTCAGGCATGCTTCCATGCAGGTCAGACAGCCATGACACTATATTCTTCTACGATGATAGATACCAGGTTCGATACTACGATTGAGGAGTCAGGGTCTACTAGTGCTTTTGTACACTTGAGTAGAAACTTGACAGCAATGATTTCCATGAAATGTAATGGTTTAATAATGTACACTCTCAGGTTATGATGTGATGATGATGATGATGATGATGATACGATGAGAATAAGTACAGTGACAAATATGATATGAGTATGATCTCTACCGGCTTATAGCCTATAAGGATAAATCTAAGTATTATGGCCTTATACGACTAGCTGATTATGACAAGTGACTGAATTTAAACACAGTGATGTTGAATTTAATAAACTGATTTTCCTTAGAGATATCTTTGCCGATACGGCGATCTCTTTGGACAACTTAAATTGAAATGACACAGATTTCCCTATGCCAATAACAAGGACGGGGAACGGATAATACGGGCGCTAAGAATTTCCAATTGTACCCGACTATGGCCTTAGAAGAACACCGATACGGTGTTGCGATCTAAAACGATAACGCGGAAACAACGTTCGAGCTGTCAAAAATATAAACAAAGTTCGACTGTTTGGCCTATGCTACCAAAACAGAACCAGCGCAATAACAGCTAAAACTCTGATCACTAGCCTATTACGGTAAAGATTAAATATGGAATGACTTACTAATTTTGAGGAGAATACAGATTAGATCTGAAGACTAAAAATGAAAGCTAAATGATAACGAATGGGTTAGTGAGAATTGTAAGAGACGTTAACGTCAGCTGATCCGAAACGAATCCCCTAAGAACCGAGCAACAGACCTTCTTAAGGAACCGCGCTCCTGACCTTGATTGTTACGCCACAATAGCTTTAAAGAAACTCTAAAACTAGACATTAAAATTTAGTTCTGATCACGCCAAAATTCCTGAATTTGGATATAAAATGTCTGGAATAATTTTATGCAAATAATAAATTAATTTCTCATTAAAATATCCGAAATTGGCCCAATTTGACCACCGAAGTGGTGCATGCACGTGACACCACCGAAGTGGAAAACTCAACCGAAGCGAACCGAATCTGAACCGAAGCTCACCCGCACATAATGAGGGATCCTAAATAGGACAATTGTAACATTTCTACAATCACAATCGAGGTCTAGTAAAGGTGATTTCACATAAAAATGCTAGCTTTGCAATATATCATACAATTTGGTAATATGAAAATATGTTACCAGTTTTCGTACATATGCATCATAAAACTGATATTATAAAATCATCACACCTAGTTAAGGCTTAGTTAAGGCCTCGGTAAGGCTTAATTAAGCCTGACTAAGGCCAATCAAAGCCAAGCTAAGACTAGGTAAGGCCTAGTGAAGCCTAGTTAAGGCTTAGGTAACGCCTCGGTAAGGCCTAGTCAAGCCTGACTAAGGCCAAACAAAGCCTGGATACGGCCTAGCAAAGCCAGACTAAGACCTATGTAAGGCCTAGGTAAGGCCTAGTCAAGTCCGGCTCAGACCTGGCTACGGCCTAGCAAAACCTGGATAAGGCCTACGTAAGGCTTGTCCAAGTCTGGCTAAGGCCTCTACGGCATAGTCAAAAGCCTGACTAAGGTCTATGTAAGGACTAGCTAGTATAGCCTAGCTAATGATTAGGTAAGGCATCGGTAAGGCCTAGAAAATCATGGCTTTTCATGAGTTTTTCTTTGTATATCAGTTTCTTCTGCCGAATCTGAAAGTGGTGGCTGTTCAATTGGCATAATTTCAAAGTCACGAGGGACTAAATGGTCAGGAAGATTCAAATGTTCAGTCACATGTGTGTCTTCCTCTAGTATCTGAACGGTGTCCAGTTGCACGCCATCTTAGTGGATTTTTCGTTTCGCCGACATACTGCTTTTAACACAATTTGCATGAAATTAAGTAAATTACGTTTTCAGATTCGCAATCTAAATTAGACTGAATTTGAAATTTGCTTTTGTTTTGAAAGTGCGTGCGTGCGTACGTGCGTGCGTGCGTGCTTGCGTGGGTGGATGGGTGGGTGGGTGAGTGAGTGAGAAAATAAGGATAGGGATAGAAGGAATGAATGCAGTAAGTGAGGGAGAGAGGACGGAAGACAATAAATGGAGTAGGCGTGCTGGAGGGAGGAAGAGAGGGGGGATTGAGGGGAGGTTGGGGCAGGAATGAAGGAAGGTATGCATGGAGGGCGGGAGGAAGGAAAGAAGGAAATGAGGAAGGAAGGGTGGGGTGGGGAGGAAGGAGGAACGAAGGGAGCAATGGAGGTGCGGGGGAGGGAGGGATGTATGGAGGAAGAAAGGAGGCAATGAATGAGGTAGTGAGTGATGGAGGGATGAAAGGAGCGTGTAATGGAGGGGGGAGGAAGGAAGAAAGGAAGGATGCAGGGAATGAAGGGAGGATGAGGGGGAGGAAATAAGGATGGGAGGAAGGAATAGAGATAGGGAGTGTAAGGGTGGTGGGTAGGGAGGGATGAAGGAAGGAATGGATGAATGAAGGGAAGTTAGGGAGGGAAGGGGAAGGAGGAAGGAATGAAGGGAGAAAGAAATGGATCGTTGGCATTCATTCATTCATTCATCAATCCACCCTTCCTTCCTTCCATCCTTCCATCCATCCATCCATCCATCCATCCATCCATCCATCCATCCATCCATCCCTCCATCCAGCCAGCCAGCCAGCAGGCCAAGTCGGTAATTTATTTCTTCAGTAACAGATTGTATTCGCATATTTAAATCATTCCCCGAATGCCTTTAGAAACCAGTTGAAATAATTTGCTGCGGTGAGCTTTCTTGAATAATAAGCAGGTTCCTTCGATAAAATGGTTTAAACCGTTGATCTCTGCCGTTCATATAAGAGGTTAACTACGCCTCAGAGTGAAACATATGTAATTAGGTTTCTTGAATAATGGTAAGTTTACTTTGATCAATGGCTCAAACAATTAATCTTTGCCGTTAATCTAAGAGATTATCCACTCTTCATATTGAACCATAATCACAACAGGGATACACGATGCTGGTTCTTTAGGACTGGCGCTCCAATTCCCAGCAGAAATAGTTTTATATCACGATTTCTACAATTAAGTGATGACATAAGGTTAACATTGATGTTTGACCACTCGCCTGCTCTCGTTATTGTGGCTAGGTAGTAAAGGCACGGTATAGGTGAGTAGATATGTGATCCAAGTATAAGTTATATTTCTAAAACATATGATGGTAGATAAGACACGGAGAGAAATGTCACCACCAGAACAGCTGACTTGAGTTTACATTACGTTTGCATATACATAGTTTCTCACCTTTCGCATTTATGGCGCCACCGACATGCACATGTATTTTACTTTCTAGTTGTTGTCCTGGCAACTGGGTACATACTTCTTTTTGTACTGCCATCGTGGTGACTTCCGCATTCATGCCATTGGCTTGGATTTTTAGTGTCTTTCTAAGATTATTTTATACAAAAGAGCTTTGGGTAAGAATTTGTGTGCTTATATTTATACCTGTGTTGTTCCAGAGTTGTATTGCTTGGTGGGATGGTTTTTATGTAGCTGTCATTGTAATAGGTTTGGTGTCATTATTCTTAGTTCGTGTGTTGTGCGAGTGTATATCGGAGTTGTTCCGAAAAAAAATTTGATAATGAGGACGGTAGATTGCCATTAAGGTAGTCCCTTAAGATAGTGTATAGTTGGACAGCTCCAATGTCTTGATGTTTTAGAATTTTTTCAGTTTTAAGGACATCCTGGCCCGCCCTCTGCTGGCTGTGTGAATAATTTGATTGCCTGCTTTTGTAGTGGTTTTAGATGTGCTAGTCTAGTTTTATGCGTGTTAGTCCAGATTACATTTCAATATGTGATATGTGGAAGTATCAGTGTACAATATAGAGTTTTTAGAATAATAGGGGGAAGATATGGCTCAAGTCTGTGCATGATACCGATGTTCTTTGCTACCTTGGATCTCACTATTTCTATATGTTTCTCCCAGGTTAAGCTTTTATCCAGATAGACGCCGAGAAATTTGACATATTGTGCTTCGTGAATTTCTTGATTATTTACATGCATTTTGGGGAGAGCTATTTTTTATTTTAATTCTTAGATTTTGTGAAAAGTATATAGTTAGTTTTATCCACATTCCGAGATAATTTGTTCACTTTAAACCAGTCTATGATTTCTTTCATTTCATTATTTACATACTTGTATACAGTGTCTATGCTCTTGTGGCTACAAAAGGCATTGGTATTATCCACAAACAATATTAATGAGAGGTGATTACATGTTTTGGTTAAGTCTTCTTCTTCTTCTTCTTTTCGATCGCTGGTATCACACTTGGAGAGCCGTTCTCAAGATGAAATCTGTAGTTTTCTGCAGTTCTTCCACAGGCCCATACAGCTTTTCAAGAAAAGAGATTGACAAAGGCCAGATCTCTTCTCTCAGCAGCTGATACGTACTGCAAAATTGAAGTATGTGCTCTGTGGTCTGTTCTGCTTCTCCACAAGGACAAGCGGGCGATGTCGTAAGGTGGAACCGCCTGTACATGTGTTGGTTTAGTCTGTTATGTCCAGTTCCGCAAACAATATTAGTGAGTGGTGATTAGATGCTTTGGTTAAGTCATTCATGTATAATAAAAACAACAGAGGTCCAAGAATTTATCCTTGTGGAACGCCACAGACTAATTTCCTGTCTCCTGTCCCCTGACATGGCCCCACTGAATTTTACACATTGTGTTCTGTTAGTTAAATAGCTATATATCCAATTTAATGCAATGCCCCTAATGGCATAGTGGGCTAGTTTTTAAAGTAATATTTCATGATCAATGGTATCGAATGCTTTGGAGAGGTCCAAGAATACACCTAGTGTGTGTTCATTTCTCTCAAGGGATGTAGTTATTTTTTCAAGCATATCCACAATGGCAAGCATGGTAGAGTGTTTTTCTCTGAAGCCATACTGGGATTCATAGATTATAGAGTTTTTATTTAGATATTGTATAGTTCTATTGTAGTATAATCTTTCCAGAAGTTTAGAGAAAAGTGGAAGTACTGAGACTGGCCTATAGTTAATAAAATCAGATGGGTCTTTAGCTTTGAATACGGGTGTTATGCATGCAGTTTTTAATCAGGATGGAAATATACCCTGTGAAAGTGATAGATTGCAGATGTGATTCAGTGGAGTTAGTATTTCTCTAGCACAGTTTTTTAAAAATTTCCATTTAAAGTTATCAATGCCGGCACTCTTAGTTGGGTTAATTTTCATTAAGATCTTGTAAAATTCTTCATTATCAGCAGGGGTCAGGAACATTGAGGATTGGTAGTCGCCTGTCAGATAGTCTTTCACATTTATTCCAGGGCTGGTCTGTAGTTTTTTACATAGATTAGTCCCAATATTTTTAAAGTATTCATTAAATTTATCCGCAATTCCTTTTTTGTCAGTTATAATTGTATTATTATTATAAATGAACCTGGATGTTTCTGAACTGCTTTTTTGTTTATTCAATAGTGATTTTATTGATTTCCATGTTTCTTTTATATTGTTCTGCTGCTTTTCAAATTTATAATGGTAATAGTTTACCTTTGCCGTCCTGATTATCTGATTTAATCTGTTTCTGTACTTTTTAAATTGTGCATCATTATTTCTTGTTGGATATTTTATAAAATTTAAATACATCTTATTCTTCTTATGACAGGCAGCTATCAATCCTGTTGTTAACCAGGGTTTAGTATGGTTTTGTTTAAACTTTTTTATTATTTTTTAGTGGAAAGCTTGATTCATAAATGTTAGGTGATATAGTATGGAATGCATTGTAGGCATCTTCATATGTCTGGCACTCTATTATCTGATTCTAGTTTATACTTGCCATATTCATTTAAAGTTTTTCTATGTTATCATTTCTAAAATCTCTGCATGCTATTTCTTCCTTTATGAATGATTTTTGTCATATTTTTTCTTTCTCCATATAATAAATAGGTAGATGATCTGAAATGTCCACAACAAAAATACATGCTTGGTTCTTGGTGCTTACAGAGGCATTCGAGAAAATGTTGTCAATAACAGTAGCTGTGAACTCAGTGATTCTTGTTGGTTTTGATATAAATGGATAGAATCCAAATGCTTTTAGTAAGTTAAAAAAATCCTGGGTATATTTGTTTCAATAAATCAATTGTAAAATCTCCCAATATATAGGCTGCTTTATTTTCATTTTGAATTGGGTTTTAATAAATGTCACATGCAGGAGGTCTGTAGGTGACACTGATAATTTTATTCTTTGATTTTTCCACGAGAATTTCAATAAATATTGTTTCAATGAATTCTTCTGTTGTTGACAAATCTTCCCTCATAATATACTGTATGTTGTTCTTTATGTAGATGCCTACACCACCTCCAGGTGTAATAGGCCTGAACTTCTCTATGAATTTATAGTCTTGCATATTAATTAAGTTGAGTGGAGAGTCCGGCTTTAGCCATGTCTCAGTAATCCCTACAATACTAAATTCATGAATACTAGAATCTAGGAAATTACTTAGTTTATCATAATTCTTTAAAATAGATCGAGTATTAATATGAAGGGCTGAAAAGGAAACAGATTCTGTACTCTTAGTCATTTTTTCATTGAATTCATTCTGTAGTGTATAGTTACATTCAGGCTGTTGAAAATCAATTTCTCCGTCTTCAGTATCGGCTTCAGAAAATTTGCATTGGTTTTGTGTATTTAACTGGAATGGATTTATAAACATATTTGAAATTGTGTGTGTATTAGGGTTCAAGTAGCTATCATTGTAATTTACACCTAATATGGTCAACATAGAATCGATATAATTTTCATAGTGATTGAATGGGGAAAAGCTTTGATTACATTCTATGCACCACCATGGCTCTTCAGTATTTTCTAATAATTGGTAATCAGATAAGCTAATTTGGAGCACGTTAGGTGCACCCAGTTGCCACAACAATCGCAGAGTATTTCACGCTGGTTGGTCTTGACTGGTTTGCTACAAGATATGCAGGGGAACTTGACTGGCATATGGAAACAAACAAAACAAACAATACAAATACATACAAACAAGGTTTTGGGCTGCTATAGGTGATTAACACCGGTTTCTGTGGATAAACAGCAGTTTTAAGTTTGGATTTAGAGGAGGAGATTAGTTACTATATTCATATTTATATATTAGGCTTGTTGAGGCTACTGATACTAGGTTACTGGAAGCTTCCGCATTGATTATAAAGCATCATAGCTTCCAGTTAATCAGTATCACAGGCCAACTGGCTGCTGCATATATAAAATTCATCGCAGTGAACAGTTGGATGGGAATCCATGTGGGTTAATATAGGAATTATAATTATAATATTGCTTATTGTTACCATATGGGTGTTTACTCAAGTGCTGTAGTTAAACGCTCCTCAGCCTTTACATTTCAATGCCTGAGAACAGAGAATATATTGGCAAGGAAAATAGCATAAAATAATACGTGTGTGTGTGCGTGCGTGCGTGCGTGCGTGCGTGCGTGCGTGCGTGCGTGCGTGCGTGCGTGCGTGCGTGCGTGCGTGCGTGCGTGCGTGTTTGACAGTAATAGATTGATCAGATCAGTTTGTCACCTGGTAATACGACGTTGTTATCAAAGTGCGTAATAAATTACGTATCTAGATAAATGATGGACATTGAATTCTGTTAAATGTACAAATTGCATGTGTTCCCTATTTAATAGTCAGTTGAATATTTTGAAACCAATTTCACAGGGCATTCTGGGTTTGTGGTAAAATATAAATGATAACCTGGTAGCACACAATGGCAAGTTCATACATAAGCTTTTGCTTAATTATACATATCTGAATTACATGTGTTTCCAATTTAATAAAGTCAGTTGGATATTTTGAAACCAAATTGACTGGGAATTCCGGTTTTGAGGTAAAATATAGATGATAACCTGGCAATGACACAATAATGATAAGTTCAAATATAAGCTTTTGCTTAATTATACATAACAAAATTGTATGTCTTAGCTTTGTCTTTATAATTTAATCAGCAGTCAGTTGAACATTTTTGATCCAATTTCACTGGGGCGATTGATAGGCGGCAATAGCACTCAGTCAGATCAGCCCCGAAAATAATAAATTCAAATATATGGGATTGCTTAATTATACATATCTAAATTGTATGTGTTTACTATTTGATACACAGTCAATTGAATATGGTGGCTGATTAGAGGCGTTTTCGCTTCTTCGCTCCATCGCCTTTTCGCATCTTATCTTCACATCTTATCTTCGCTCCCTCGCGTTTTCGCTTCTTCACTCCGTCGCCTTTTCACATCTTATATTTGCTCCTTTGCATTTTCGCTTCTTCACTCCGTCGTTTTTTCGCATCTTATCTTCGCTCCTTCACGTTTTCGCTTCTTTGCTCCGTCGCCATTTCGCATCGTGTCTTCACCTTTTCGCATCTTATCTTCGTGTTTTGGCATCTTATCTTTCTGTTTTCACATCTTATCTTCGACTTTTCGCATCTTATCTTCGTTCTTCGCATCGTGCTTCACATTTTATCGTCCTTCTTCACATCGTGCTTCGCATCTTATCTTCGTTCTTCGCGTCTTATCTTTGCTTCTTCGCCTAGCTAATTACAAGACGAAAGAGCGTGCCTCTAATCAGCCACCATAGTTTTCATTGGTCAATAATAACTTGAGGGATCAAGATAATAACTTGAGAGAAAAAGATAATGTCTTGAGGCCTCAAGATAATAACTTGAGGAATCAAGATAATAACCTGAGACCTCAAGATGATAACTTGAGGCATCAAGATAATAACTTGAGGGATCAAAATAATAACTTGAGGCCTCTAGATAATAGCTTGATGGATCAAGATAATAACTTGAGGCCTCAAGATAATAACTTGAGGGATCAAGATACTAACTTAAGGCCTCAAGATTTAAA
Organism: Chaetoderma sp. LZ-2023a; assembly: GCA_034401795.1. Taxonomy (NCBI): domain Eukaryota; kingdom Metazoa; phylum Mollusca; class Caudofoveata; order Chaetodermatida; family Chaetodermatidae; genus Chaetoderma; species Chaetoderma sp. LZ-2023a. Next base: position 42,230,891 of record CM067374.1, on the reverse strand, counting down.
AAAAAATACCCATGTCCTATCTATGTTTACCCTGCTGCAGGGAAAATAATTTGTGAAGTAGCCTACTGCAGGAATTATAGTATCTACTCTCTACAGAAAAGCCCTTACCATGACGTCATTTGCTGGATTCCCCCCCCTCGGGATAGGTGCGCGACTCATTTTTGAATCGCTACATGGAGCGATCAAAAATATCGCCTTCGAATCCGCGTGCCATTCCGCGCCCGTGTCCGCGCTTGTGGAATCATCTCTATTAAAATTAACTAAAGTGATCTTTAACGCGTCCGCATCCGCGTCCGCGCTTATGGAATCCTAGCCTAACACTCAATAATTATCAGTAGTGAATTCACGCTTGTCAATAGAGGGGTCCGTCTCTGGTTATGCCCCACCCATTCCTAGATAATCTCCGCCGAGTTAGTAAGCATGTTGGAATCGATTTATATACTTTGATTCCCGAATTTCCAGAATCTTAAATTTGAAATTAAATATACAGGCAAGATGTTGAGTATTTTGAGACTAATTTAACTGGGCGCCGTTGCAGCCTATGGCAGCAACATTTCGCAGTCAAATTAATTCCAAAATATGAAACAATTTGTTTTAAATTGTAAATCCAACAAAGACATACAATTCGTACACTTGACGGGCTTTTTTTATTATTCATGGAGTCATTATGATTGAGGCGTTAGTTAACTAGTGACGTAATTGATTATGACGTCACATGCTAGAGTGACAGGTCGGATCCCTCCATTGTCAGTAGTGAATTCGCAGTAACAATGTACACGCTATATTCAGCTGTGCCAATTTATTGATATAGATAAAGAAATAATATTAGCGGCTATCTTAAATTTCATGTTTATCTGTGATAAATATAACACGATGGGCAATTGAATCCGCTTAATAAGTTCTACATAGCGTTATAGGCCTAATGAAGGTATATTATGTGTTCCATCATAAATTGAAAATGACAGCACTAGTATGTTAACCTCACCTGTGACCCCACGCCCCATCCCCAATCCAACCACCCCACACCCGTCCCGCTGAAGCCTAGGCAGAATCCCTGGGAGATTACGGAGAGAGTTCCTAATACGAGTGCACCAATGAAACCAGGCGATGTGATCAGGCGTCTTCCTAACTTCTACAACCGGACTCAAACGGCAAAATGAAATAGGCCTAATGTACAATTCTTGACCTCATTTTGTGTGCTACCGATTTGAATTTTATGACGAATTAAGACTATTTTTCTGTTAACTACTTGTCATAAAGTCTACCTGAAATATTGCCTGGTATGAAGAGTGTGCTCTTGTGTTCTTTTAAGTTTCAATTCTCCATACCACCATATTATGGTGGTAATCACTACGCCAATGACTACTCAATGTACACGAGATTCTTTTCTCGGTCTCGTATCGAAGGAGGTGTCGCGAGACACGAATGACTAACTCACAATCATGGATACATATTCAGTGTGATGGCGGTTACCAGTCTAAATAAAAGATTCATATAAACTGACAAACATCCTATAGCCTATTTCCCATTTATGATGTATTAGTGTATGATAACTCTTTTTCCTTTAAATTTCAAAGCCTGATTATTCGAATTGCCAAAGGCAGCTTTATGTAAACGCCACTTGTGATAAACCATACATGAGAAACGCCGTTGACTGCCTATATGCAGCCTATACTATTGCATCTGGTCTATCACAGTCCATGGGGCCTAAGCCTAGGCCACCCGTCCCCCACCCTACCCCACCACATCCCACCTATTAGCTCTCGAGTATAAGCCCACCCCCGCATGCAACCTACCATCCCAGATCGCCGCATGTGCGATGGGATGGAGGGGTCTCTACTCACATGGATCGGCCACCTCCTCCGGCCATGCTCACCCTCTCCCAACGCACCAAGCAAGAAGGCCTTTACGGCCACGAAAATCATGTTGGTACCGCCGCCCTCCGAAGGCCGCCATTCTGCGATCCGTGGCTCCTACCACCCTTTCCATCCCTGATGGCACATCCCGGCAGCGTTGGCCGCCTCGTGGGTGCCAGAGCCCGCTCGATGCATCAGACAAACACGATATCCTTGCCATTGTCGCATCGACATGAAGGAACCACCTACAGGTTTTTCCAGGTTCCTTGACAACGCTCTCCCGGTAGAATGTTAAAGTGTGTTCACACGTTACATGGAGGTTCTAGTGTTGAGCGGGTACGTTCTCTCTCCACACTATAGAAATGGCAGACAGAGTCCACATCTTCACGCGATAAAAGCGATCATAGATGTTTTTTCGCAGATGATCGCGGCAGGGATTGTACTGGGGCACATCTCAGAAGTGTCCCCACTTAGCATCTAATATCATAGTTGCCTGTTAGGCAACCACCACTGGTATGAGCAGTATCATAAGTAGAATCAACATCTCGGGCCCATATATGGAGGTTTAATCTAAAGCGAGTGAACCCATCAAGGTAAATCTGTGTCAGATCGAGCCATGTAGCAGCCTCGAGGCTGATCTTCATGCCTTCGGGAATGGGCGCTAACTGCTTCATTTTGTCGCCAGTGAGGATTTGCAGCTGTAGCACAATGGGCGGTGTTTGCGGACTGATGTGTCTGACACGCTCGATTAACCTTACAGAGCTCTTTGTCTTGGAGGCAGGTGACACCCCTTCTATCCGTAAGATACCTTCCTGGGGTTAATACTTTCGTCTGGCTCATCAAAGGGACGCCGCAGCAAGAGATTTTCACCTGTGATCCCAACCATATCACCTACCTCGACTAGGGCTGTGCCATCCTGCTCTATATAGGTTCGGAAGGACGACCAACGGTTGTAAAGCTACCCTTTTTCACGACAGTGCCTGATGAGTCTGATTAGGACCTCATAGATAATGAGCCAGAAGACGTCTCACGATTGGAAGATGAGATGGTAGAGGACCGTAGGCACAAGAAAGCTAAACAATGTCAGGAGTACTATTAGAGGAACAAGATGAGGTTCCAGATGTCATGGCTCCGCTGACTACTGGCCCCTGACATGGTGCTGGACGATGAGCATCTAAGGGCGGTATGTCTCCACACCAAAAAGCTTATACGGTTTGTCAGACTGGCTCAGATGAATCCCACAATAACTCATTAGCAAATCCTACAATTTATGATGTGCTAGCACATGTTTAAGTCTCGATATATACCATGGCTAAATCAAAGTGGAGAAAGCAACCTGAACTATATTTCTCCCTGGCACCCGAAGAGGGTGGCACAGTCCACGGCTGGCGACTCCAGTAAATTGACAGCATCAGGCAGAATCTCGTCCATGAGGCGGAAGACTACAGCAGAACAATCTACAACAGTCTGGAATGCACAAACACAGCAGTGGGTGTGAATGTAGCCAGTGCTGGTGTAAATGCTATGACCACCCTTGCCATAGGCGTGGGCATGTTAGTCGCTATATGATTGGGTGGAGTGACACTAGCCACCAGTGTACTGGCCACCGGTCTGGCAGTAGGACAGCGCCAGATCACCAAAAAGCTCGAAAAGCACGCCCAGTATGTGCCACTAGCACAGGGCACTCTACGGGATATCGATGGGTCGATGTGCTGATGCTCTAAACCCTGTACCGCACTGAGAAAGCTATATTGCGCCAGCAATTCCTCAAAGGCTTCAATGGAGCATGTGAACATGGATGAGCTAAAAACGAGATGCTGCGGGGGCGGGGGGCGGCAGTTCCCAGGTCTCTACGATGTCAAATAGTGTGTTGCTTTAAGATTACTACTATAGAGGGCCTTCCCAGTGAACCTCACAACAGTCATCCAGAGCCAACTGCCCCTCCTAGGTACACTCTGGACTGGCTGACTATGTGGTCTGCTGGATGATGTTCCGGACCTAACACCGATCTCCATCATTCGATGGGCAGTCACTAGAATCCTGATCAATCCACAACCACTGATCAACCTCACTACCACCATCAATCATGCGAAGAAGGCCCACGCCTGTATGGTCATTCCAAATCTCTCGTCTTGGTACCAGCAACTGAACTTTTCCGTGTGGTGTGGTATGCCATGGCAGGATATGGAGTCAGAGCCGGGTTACTTCACCCTTATTCTGGTACCCCAGAAGCTGTGCTCGTTGACAGCTTTGCAGATTCTATGTGTACTATATGGTGAGATGAATCCCCCATGAGCTGGCCAAAATCCTGCCTGATATGAATGACTTCGTCTCACAGCTCAACAGCTACAGCCTCTCGGCGGCCAGTAGACTGTGGCGAGAGTGTAATGCCCACTAAGACTACTAGTGAGACGATGGTGACAACAGCGGTATGGAGGCGGTATTGGAAAACCCAATTCGTCCATGCTTTGCGAGCATCGAACTGGCGAGTAAGTTTGATGAGGTAATCTTTAGAAATATAGTCATGTATGATTACTCTATTCTGCGGCTGTAGTAGTAGAAACACCCTACAGTTGCAATCACTCATTCTTCCTGAGGTCCATTCTTGACTTGAGTGTACCAAGTCATGCTTTCTTGAGGTCACCTCATAACACGCTTAGCAGGTTTATGCAATGATGTATCTCCTGGCTTTGTATTTGCTGGCTCAGAGTTAGGAGAATTCTCAGGCTCTCTGTGCTGGTGTATCTTCTGGCATCCTTAACACATGACCAAACATGGACCATCTTTGCTGGGCAACTTTTGCAGACAGTGGCAACGTATTACACATCTTGTATAGTGCATCATTGGAAATTATGCTGTCTGGCCATCGGTATCCAGTGATGGTGCGTAGGTGTTTGCGGTGGCAGGCATCGAGTTTGTCTAGAGCTGCTTTTGAAGCTGCTCAGCTGTTACAGTTATACAGCATCAAGGATACACAGGTTGCATTGCATAACTGTAGCCTTTTTATCAAGGGCATCTTTGATCTACGAATCCATAGCTTCCAGAAGAACTGGAAAGCTATGTTTCCCATAATGCAGCGTGCAACAATGTCAGCAGTACTGCAAAACAGTGAGCCCAGGATTTTACAGTTCATCCATGGTTCATCTCACCGAAGTGGATCATCATTTTCTTTAGTTTCATGCTTTGTAGTTTGTAGATAGGTATATGTGGGTAAAGTCTGTTTTGGATTGTAGTCATATTGTCCTCTATCTGCTTCCGACAATTGGCATTGAAGATGTGGACAATAGCTTCATCTCTTCTAGTAGTGTGTCCCTCCTCTCTACCAGTATCGTGGCCCTCGGCGACCGCAGCTGTGATTTCCCCTCAGAGGTAGTCAGTCGCACCAGACTGTAGGTTGTCCAGCATCTGGCACTCATCATTAATGTGGATGCCGAATATGCTAGCAGATCTTTGGCATCAATCGTCACCTTCTGAAGAGCCAGAATGGCAAGACTCCTATTGGGTGTGGTGGGGTCATCCATCGCCTTACCATGAGCACTGTCTAGCTTCTTGTACATGAGTTTGGTCAGCATCTCTTTGACAGAACGGGACCATCTCTGCTCACCCAGGGAGATAAACATCTCTTGGTCAGATGGAGGAGGAGAGTGAGATATTTTAGCATGGAGGATGTTTATATCAGGAAGTAGTCATCAGACTTGAGTAACTGTCAGAATAACGGGTATAGCCTTACCTATGGTCTCAGTTGTGCCCGTGATCCCGGCTGTGGCCTCGCTCTTATGAGTGTGCTGTCCGAAGACAATCTGGTGGAGATCTTTACCGAACATGGCAGCGTTTAAACCAGTCATATATAACGATCCTAAACCATGAAACAGTATATGGAGCAGTTGAACCCGCATTCTCCTACCACACTGACTCCCAATGGAACTGCCAGACAGTCATTCGACCTGGCATCCATGAGAACCCTGTCTCCATGGCTGAGAAGTATATCAACTTCACGATCACAGGACCAATCCACGAGATTAGGAGCATGACGCTCAAGTTCATGCTCGAGAGCACCACCACAAAGGAGGTAGAGCTCCCTCACGTCCTGAGCAGGTGGTGGATCATGCAGAGTAATAGCATGCTAGAGACCACCTATGTGAAAGATGAGTACCAAGTCCTGGGTCCACTGGCTCATGGACCTGCCTTCTATTTGACTCTTCTCCCTCCTCGAAAAGTCACACGTGAATATGGCCACAATGCGGGACAAGCTGTTCCTCCGGGTGTACACTGAGCATTTCAATGGTGTGACGATGACTTCTCCATGATTTCATATCTGGCATGAGAACGAACAGGAGCTAAAACTACCTCTATCGAAATGAAAAACGAAGTCATACTTTTGAGGCTGACTCGTTGCCACGACGATCTCGAGTTAGTGCTCTGGGGTCTGTGCCTCAGCTCTGAGCACCACTACTAGGACCTCCGGTGTCTTCTGACCTACCGATGCCACATAGTCGAGCTCTGGCTCGAAGAGCTGTACAGCCTCGTAGTACTCGTTGAGACTCTCATCTGCCTCCTCGATATTCTGGGTGGCATGATCCCTTTGTTGCCATTGACGTGCCTCATTTTTGGTGCATATGCTCGAATGCCTTGCTGTACTCCATCCGCTCCACAGACAGCTTCTCCATTGCATGGTTATGACGTGTATACTACATCTCTGCCACATTATGGGCAGCGAAGCTGAGGCCCCAGTTCACCAAGGCAAATACGGCTGCGTTCAAGACTACATATGCCATGTCTATATTTGTCTGGTTTAAAGCACTTGACGAGGTATGAACCTGATCCAGTTGACGATGTCGATGATCCAATTGATAAGGACTATAATTATAAGTAGGATTATGAGGATGAGGACTATGATGGTAGCGACTACAATGGTGATGATGTAGAGTCAGAATCCTGCTGACTAATCTGCCTACGTGAATGGCACTCTCAATCCGCTAGCAGCAGTTGGCGCTCCGCTTGCTCTGTTTACGACGAAGGCTGGTGAGATATCCGACAAGATCACCAACAATACTCTCCATGGTGTTGAGAAGCTTTCTGAGGCCATTCCAGCAATTGTGTGGCCATTTTCTTTGGAGTAGCGGCCCGGTGGCTCCCACATGTTGCCATAGCACACACAGTTATTTAGGCTTCCAAACATTTAAGACATGCTAGATAGTATGGCCGTATTATACATGTACAACCCATTGTGTGAGAGGAGCTTCAGATCATGCCTCCAGACACACAGCTACCTCTGCCTCGAGTAGCCACTCATCGATAGATGCATCCATTGAAGTGATGGCATCCGTATGCCCATATCCTAAGGTATGAACCCCATCTGGGGCAATCCACTGCTTGGTGTCTAAGGGATTGAGACCTGTCTTGCTGATGCAGCCGGTAGATGTAGTGGCCATCACTGCTCAACATATCCATGCAATGTTGGAAGACCTTGCACTTGAAGAGGGACTCCTTGTACTGATCATGGCGAATCTGCTTCTTGACGACACTCTTTTTCACACCCTTCGCCTTGCAGATCTCCTGCTCATCTGAGCGCGCTTGATGGAGTACATCTTCGACCGCAGACCAATATACTCATATATTGGCACAACTGCACACTCGTGCTTCATTTTGCTTAACACCTTGTTGGCAGTACTGTGTAGCATCTGCCCTACTGGGTAGTCAATTGTGTTATAAAGATCCCTACAGCCAGATATATTAGCGTAGATATCACCAGTCTTAATTTCGAGCATGGTGCTGTCGGTGTCAATATACAGGATCTCGACCCTACTACCATACTGCTGCTGGAGATGGTTGTAGGAGAAGTCATACATGAGGTGCTTTGAGAGGTCAAGGGTGCACATGCCCACATAGACAGAGTGGTTGCATAGCTGACTGGTCTTGTACATGTGGAGAGCAGCCAGATCATCATCGAACAGCTTCGAAACGTCTCAGCCTGTCCTCGGATTACCAGACCAAATTGACACCCATCCACCCACTTGCGTAGCTTCTCCATCATCTTGCCGAAGGAAGCTTTCTTCAGCAATTTGTAGAGCTCCTTCTCGAAGTTGCTGGTGGCCCGTTTCCAGAGTTCTCTGTTGAGCCTGATATAGGGCTCCATCCATGATGACTGAACGAAGCACAGAAATTTTATACCAAGACTAAGATTGAGCTTGGGGTTTCGGTAATGGAGTACATAGCATTCTTTGGCTTTTAGGTTAGGTACTAGCTTCTTTGTCTCATAGTTGGGCTTTCCCTTCAGGCACTCATGAGCAAGTGGATAGCTATTGTGTGTGTCATGTAGCTCTTGTGGGTAATCGCTGTCGACCTCGACTTTCTCTGCATCATCTGGATTGCTTAGAATTTCTGCCACTGTCACGTCCACCACCCACTCAAAAATCCCAGTGTGTAGGTGTTGGCTCATTGCCCAACCACAGAGATTATTTGCATCCAGATACATAATTTGGCCTGTGGGCTTCTGTTGGTCATACCCAGGTGACTGCAGATTGTTGGCCTTGGCATACCTTTTACTAACCATGGATATGCCACCCCTGAGTGATTTCTCCACGAAGATGTGCATGCCGTAGTCTGTAAGCAGCTCCAGCTCTACACCAATCTTCCTGAGTAGTGCTTCACAGCTCAACCCCGCTCTTGTATAATAGTGGGCTGGATCTAGTATGTACTGCTGAAGACGTGTTGTGCGGAAACACTGGAAGATGGCTGCAAGGAGCAGGGTATCAGACGTCAATATCCGAGATGGTTTCACCAGACAACCTGCTGTAGAATGCTTCCTGTGGTGGTAAGCAGACGTAATTGAACCTATCACAGCTGTTCATATACTCATATGGATACAAACCCTTTTGAAGCAGGAGCTCATGCACACTGGCTCTAGGCTCATACTGCTTTGTGAGCGGGAAGGCAATACTGCTGGCCACGAGCTTGTCGAGTGGAGCCCTGAGAAACTGGGCTGAGTCGATAAACCTTATAGTAGGGCAGATATGTGAAAAAGATGTTCCATTCTGGCAGAAAGCATGCAATTTGGCATATAGGTGGGTTACGGTATCCTGATCATAATTAGATGCGGTGCCACGTGATTCTACCAAGGGAACCCATTCAAAATGGCGGATTCAAATGGCCGCCTTCCCAGCGGAAAATCATATTACTCAAGCTCTAGACGGAGTAGAGAGATGGGATTAATGTCAAATTAGGGGTTTCATGGGTCAATCGTTATGATTCTACTCACTACAATACTCTAAATATGTAAATATAAATCCTTCCATAGCGACCACCTGTGCTTGATGTCAAAAGACTGTGGCTCTTTAAGATGGATTATCTAAAAGATCCATCTCTTGAGAACAAAAGCAATATAGCATCTAGAAATAGTTTACATTACTTGATTTCTTAATATCGAACCAAGTAATGGTCGTTATAGATACGTTCAATTATCCTATTAGAGTATGCAAGGCTATGCATGATGCTGTTGACTGTTGAATCATGATTCACAGACGTCACATGCACTGTGCACCGCATGGGCACAACTGTGTACACGGTAAGTTGGATTTATAGCATTTGCATCTGCCAGTGCAATTACTTTTGCAAGCACATTTTACGAGTTCCCGGCATGCCTTAGATGCGTCTACAAGCAAACTCCATTGCGGTGACCAAGTGTCTCCATCTCTGACCCAACCCCAGTCAGCTGGCGATGGCGTTTTTGCATTTGCGTGGAGTGATTGGCCCCAAAGATGGCATGCCTGGAACGCAGCAGAATGTTTTCTAGCTGCCTGTTGCCAAAAGCGAAAAGCCGTTTTCGTACCTCATTAACCTTTGACAATAGTGATGTGCGTTTGTACAGTAGTACGACAAACCTCTCCAGCGTTTCCATGTCATTGTCACACCGGGACATCAGACAGTCTCATAAATAGTGACTTGAATAGATCTGAAGTCCTCCAAACTTCCCATGCTGTCTTCTTGCCAATCCCACAAAATGCAGTCACAGTGTCACACCCAGAGAAAGCATGCATAAATAGCAGTCCTTCTGACGCTTCTGCACCCAAAACTGTTGCAATGCCATGAGCTGATACATAGCGGAAGGTCTTCCCATGGCCAAATGCGACCCAGAGATCACACACATGAAGAAAGTTTGCTGTCTGTATGGCTAGGACTACGACGTCTGTATCTGTAGCATGAATCATTATTGTTCGATAACCTTGGTGATATGCATGGAAGGCGTGGAGCAACATTCTACCATCGGCTTCATCTTGCATGCATGGCGCGAGTTGTGAGACGTCATGCTCTGGCCTCATCAGCACGTTTTCCTCACATGTTGTGTCGAGTATCTTTCCTTCTGGTAGCTCGAATGACTCCAATGTATGTGCGAGAAAGGTGAAGAGGCCTGTTTTGTTTGCATCAACTCGTAGGAAAGTTTTCAAATTTTGAGGGAGTCTTGTACTCGATGCAAAACGAAGAGCTTCACCATGTCCCTGTAATTCTCTAGCTTGTGTCTTCAAGCTTCCCGCCTTATACACGTCCCATACAACATCCAATCTTTTAACCGTCTGTAGTTGTCTAGCAATGTGTGGGAGGAAGACGTGCTCTGCAAAATCTCCAAATGTGTTCACAACCACGTTTGATTTCTTGGTATCTAGATTATGCATCATAGCTGCTCCGTCAATGATCTTCACTTCAACCTCTGGACAATCAGCTGCACGAGCTACTAATGCTTCCAAACATCCCATCAGATCTGATTTGGTGCATTGCGTTGCTCTCAGCAAGTGATGGGGGGGGGGGAGCATGGATGATTCTCATGCTCAAAGAATGAATCAAGGTCTCCGTCTCTGGATTGGCAGGAAATGTACAGGCTAGAGAATAACTGTACATATCTCTTCATTGCAACAAGCTTATTGTTGGTTCTGGTACTCTTCCTCTGTTTTGGTTTAAACAAAGCCAAATTGTTCTTTTGGATTCGGTCATATACCGATTTTGATGATACAGATAGTCGATCTGTGACGAATGCGTGGTACTGTCTGATGCCAAGTTCTTCTGCTGTTCGGATCGCATTCACTACAGACTCGGAGATAATGACTTTGGTATCTAGAGTCACTAAGTCAAAACTGTCATCTAAAAATGGGTTTCCCATTTCCTCGATTGCATCAATGAGACAAATTGTGTTTAAAGCAAACAGTTTCTGCTTACTCGGAATCTGCTCATGGTGACAGTTATCATTGCTATTTCTGTGTGTATGTTTCACTTCGTACTCGCTGATCATCCGTCCTATTTCTGGGCCTGACACCATCCACCGTTTCAAAGCAGCTTCATTTTCTGTGATTCCGATAATTCCACCATCGCCCTTCAGAATAGCATTTTGCTGCTCGTGGATTTTATCATGTACCAAGGCTGAGAACTTGTGAGCCGTTTTCTGAGTAACGAAGTTGTACAAGTGGGCATAGGTTCTCAAGTTGCAACAGATCAGCCACATGGATGCTGAGCCATCTTGCATAGTGTACATGATCCAGCGTAAACATCCACGGGATAATCTTGCCCAATGTATCTACATACAACGGAAAATTGGCCTCTCGCTGAGCTCTCATGAATTGAAGAAACAGCAGCTCTAATTTCAAGACTGAATTCCAGTACTTAAACTGTGGGTGGTCTGTTTCCTTCTGCTGACACCAGTCTTCGAATAGCAGTGTGTCCTCTGAGGCAGCATATGCACGTTTCTGCAATACATAGAGAGCAGCGGATGTCACCTGGTGTGCCCATTGCCCTCGTGATGTATGCGAGCCAGTTTGAATGGCATCGACTCGGCCTTCTGTAGTTACATTAGCTGTTGTAATCACAGTCACCCATCCACTGTTGCTTAGCCAGTCCCCTAACACATTGAGTAGCGCCATCTTTATGTGAAGTCCACCCATCATCACCACATACGTATCCTCATCATATAGAAGGTGCCAAGACCATTGTATCTTCTTTGCAATAGCATTCAAAGGCTGATCAAGAGTGATGACTGGCACCTGTCCATGATTGATATGCTGTGTAGCTTGCTGAATTAAATCCATAACATGTTTCACCATTGCCAAACTGTGAGCGTTGTCACGAAAGAGCGGCAAAAGTCCAGTAATTGCTGGCGGAGGTGGGACATCTTGCAAACTAGCAAAGTGAGCTGCCCACGATATGCCATCTGCCCCATACATATCGCCCTCGATCGAGTGTTCGTTTATCTTGTCCAGCCACCCAATTTGAGTCTTATCTAAGATTAATATGGTATCACTGGGAATCAAAGGATCAACAGCTCGAGAAGGCAGAGGATTATCACTTGGGAAAGCAGCTGGATTCACAACTGTGTACGTCTCGGGTAATGGATGGATGATGGTGGATTTTTGTACAACGCTTGGTGTCAATTGTTCAAGAGTTCGAATGACCCCAGTATTTGTGTCTGAACAATGTAGTGTTAATGAGATTGCTGTCCCATGGAATGCAGTTCGTGCTGATGTGGATGTAGGATTATGGTCTATGTTATCAAGGTTCCCAGTTGTGATCAGATTACCATGCAAGTTAGTCGGACAAACAACCCCACCCTTTTTAAACATGTCTATAGCCTTATTTCCTACATCAGTCGAGAGCTGCTTGATGCGATCGAAGGATACTGAAAGTCCATGTCTGAAGAGTTCATCCACAAGCTCCCGTTTTCACGTTTTGGCATGAATTAGTAGGCCTTGGTAGAGTGGCAATGCTGTTTCACGATCAGGATTATGGCGAGTTCCCATACTGCTTTCACGCGCTCTTTTAATGGCATTAAAGATGAGTAGCTGGTTCAATGACGACGCTTCCCCCTTGATAGTTTGGGAATTCTCATTTTGATTATGAATGTTGGTACCGCCAAGTATCATCTGAACTAAAACAACAAGTGATTGAGGTAAGTTGTCATACTGGTCAGCATCAAGTGAACACTTGCAATCATACTTACTCTGAAAAATCTCTTTGCGGACTATTTCAGCTGCGCTCATCAACGCAATTGCGTCACTATTAGAATCATTTTTGCGGCTAGTAATAGAGCATCGCCTATGTCTTTCTTGAATGTGAGAATCACTTCATAGTTACTCTTGTTTGACTCCACATTTGGCATTTTCGACAAGATCTTTTCCTTCAACCTGGTAGAGTTAATCCTACTTGGCATAGCACCACCAAGTTGTTCAAGACGGCGAGTGTACAATCGTGTTAAATCAGAAAGCTTAAATATGCTGCCAATAGGATGCTCAGAGGCTTGACGATCTTCCATGTATGATATTAGCTCTGCAAGAGCAACAGAGTCAGGTTTCATATCGTCAGCAATATCAGATTCACTTCTCGAAAGAGATCGATGTCGTGTGTATAGTTTTGTCAAACAAGCCTTGTGGTAAATAGCATCCAAATCTGGCATGTCTCCAGATGGCATTTTAGCAAGAAGTTTTGTATCTTTCAGTTCTGTCACCATTTTGCGTATGTTTTGGTCAAATTTTGCTGTTGTGGCTCTATGAATGTCATGCTCTATCGGTTGGTCACAGAAAAAGCACAGTGGTTGAGTGGGGTCATTTATACTTGGCATAGTGAAATTAGACCTCAATCTAGATTTGACTGGTGACCTGAGATTCTTTTCACGGCGCGATCAACCCGAGTCCAGCTACAGAGATGCCAACAAGATTTGTGCCATCTAGCACAGTTTTCTATGAGCGTCTCCGCAATTCCAGATCCATCATTCAACCTACATAGATCCAGATATGGCGGAAGGGCATGGAGTTGCTGTAGCCTATCAAGGTTATCAGCTTATGACCTATAACTCGTAATCACATTGTCACGATTTGTGTTACTACATGGATCTATTAGATGCTCCGTTGTGGACTGCTGCAAATAACACACAGGGACCAGTTCGTGTGTGCTAAATCCACTGTCGGATCATATGTCAATTTCACTTTCTTTGACATATTGACTTGAATGCGAGAATATAACAGGCTATTGTCTCTGTCTATAAACAGAGCACAATACGCATGTGCGTGATTGCTATACAGCTATGTATTCTCCTGATATATTTAAATAGTCAGTGTGAGTTTAGGAAATTACAATAATTATATGGAAATCCGCAACGAGATAATGCTTGGCGAAGCGAGGGGCTGGCATACAATTAATTTTACTGGAGAAAACGTGTAGACCAATTGTTTTGTGTAGCGAAAACTTGTTTCTAAAATGTTCCGCCCGAAACATGTGTGGACAAACGTTTAGCAATAATACTACTAATTTACAAATGTTACAACAACGACGACGACGACCACAGCAACAACAACAACAACAACAACAACAACAACAACAACAACAACATCAACAACAACAACAACAATAATAATAATAATATATTTTTTCAGCATGTTTATCTATTTAGAGTATTGTAATGGGTAAAATCATAACCAGTGACCCAAGAAACCCTTAATTTGACATCAATTCCAGCCCACTACTCCATCTAGAACTTGAGTAATGCAGATTTTCCGCTGGGAAGGCGGCCATTTTGAATCAGCCATTTTGAATGGGTTCCCTTGGTAGAATCACGTGCCACGCCATCTAATTATGTTCAGCATACCTTAAACCACCTATATGCCAAATTTCATGCTGTCTGCCAGAATGGAACATCTTACCTCAAATTTGTTACATATCCGCCCCACTATGAGGCTGCGGAGGCTGAATGAGATGGACTTTTACATATTGCTAGGGGTGCAGTTAATCTGCCCCTCTGTCCCGGATATTGCCTGCATGATCATATTCATGGGACTTATGGAATGTGACTGGGACGGTGGTGGTCTCCAGGGCTGAGCCACAACTTTAGGTTGCAAGCATTGTGGGATACTTAATGTGACAGTGGTCAAGGATGCTATCTTTCTTGCCATTGTCAAGAGTTAGGAGTTTCTCACACACATGGCAGATGGTTGCAGCTTGTAAGCCCATCAGCCCTCTCGCGTCATCTCCATCGGCTTAGGGTTTATTAGGACTGCTTTTATCTCTCGCCCATCCCCTCGCTGAGACAGGTTAGGAAATGTCTGGCTGCATCTGACCCCCCGATATGGCACTGGTGGCTTAATAATACCGTAACAGCACACCACAATGTACGAGAACACACATGTGTAATGGTGCTGCATCTTCTGAGTACTGCATTGTCTTGGATTCATTTCTGGACCTTCTATCTTTGTAGTGAGAGCCTCGAAGTCAGCATATACGCGGTGGGGTACCGTCTGCTGTTTGTGGTCGTTGATGAACTGAAGCACCTTCCTATCATCTGCTGGCATCATTATACACATTGG
Organism: Chaetoderma sp. LZ-2023a; assembly: GCA_034401795.1. Lineage (NCBI taxonomy): Eukaryota > Metazoa > Mollusca > Caudofoveata > Chaetodermatida > Chaetodermatidae > Chaetoderma > Chaetoderma sp. LZ-2023a. The sequence goes on along the minus strand of CM067374.1, from coordinate 42,215,701 downwards.
CCGATTGTTAACCCCTTGGCAATTTGGTTTGTGCTTGGTGAAGATCATCTCGGGAATAGCAATCAAGACAACACTCACACAAGTGCTTCCTCCCATTATATCAACTCTGGTCATCGAGCAGACCATTCAGATCTTTGATCCATGTGTAGTGTTTCCTGCCACCCTTTTCGATGAGCAAGAGATTGGTTCTTGGGATATATGTATCAGTATCGCTAAGCGGCAGTGGGCAGACTCCATTGTCATGACCAAACACAATGGTGGCCAGGACATTCCGCCGCTCAACACGCTGTATCTGGTTGAAAGGTGTGGGTGAGGCTACACCTGTCATGCCAAGACTGTTCCAGTGGGCAGCATACTTTTAAGGCCTATCTATATAATCGTGTGCTGGATATCTAGCAGCTTGTACAGACCACCGCAGGCAGTGGTCATCTTTGTTCTTGACATTGACCACAGCATGTTTTTTCTTGACCGAAGCAGAGAGGTCGATGTTGGAACCGCCAACTTGAGGGTTGTTATCTAGCGATGTCAATGTAGGGTGCTTCTACTTCGTCCACAACCCACCCAGAGCCTTACGAGTGTAGTTCTCAATGCCCTGTAATATCTTTGCTCTAGCTACTTTGAAATAGTGACGGATAGCAGATGCCTTTAGGCGTATCTGCTGTTTAGACCAGAAGAGAGGTCTGTAGTGACTTCAGTGACGTTGTTCTTCTCCTTAATGAGTGTGACCTTGAGAGCAAGGCAGAACTTCACTCATGAGGACTTCCTCTTCCAGCTTTCTTTCGATTCTTCCCTGGTGGTTTGCTAGGAAGGTAGCTGGGTCCTTCCCCTCTCTATGGAGAACCCATCCTCTCAGATAATTCTGGATGGCATAGGGAGTCTTCACAAAGTCTGGGACTGTGTCATCTGTATAGATATCATCCATTATACTGTCAAACTCCTCATCTGTGAGCTTTCTTTGCAGTGTTGGCTTCTTGCTTGGAGCTGATTTTGAGCTCTCGGGTGAGGCCAACCTGTGTGGAGATGGTTTTGGCTTCTCAGCTGGATCCAACCTGCATGGAGCTGTTTTTGGGTTCTCAGCTGGAGCCATCCTGCATCGAGTTGGTTTGGGCTTCTCTGTTGTGGCCACTCGAGATGCATGTGCAGACATTATCTGCTGAAGTATTGCGAGCTCTTCTTCATAAGTATTGAAGCTAATATGCCCCTCTTGCAGGAGAAGTCGCAGCTCTGAGGTAGCCATGTCCATTTTTCTGGATACATCAGTGGGCTGCCTATACCAGTGCTCTGCCTATCTCTAATTGAATGTTTCATCATGTAGTGACAACACCAACAGTGTCACTGCTTGTCTTATACCAGTGGTCTGTCTGTGTCTAATTGGATGTACCTGTATAATCACTGCCTGTCTTATACCGTTATTTGTCCTAGATACATAACCAAACTTCCTGGTTGTATTCTGTCAGCCTCCTGGAGTGTTCTGAATGTATACTATAAACAGTCACAAAAGGATGTAGGTCATTACGAGTTTGTATTCCAACGAGGTAGGTGCTTGTCAGTGGTCATTATGTCAAGGCAGTCAGATTTTGGTAATCGTGTACCATCTTCTATTGATATAGACACCTTTGAAGGTAGTATTTTGGGTGTAATGAGACACAGTGGAAGAATTCGTGAAGAGTCTGTATGCCATCCAAGATTATCGGTGGTCTCTATTTCAGAACAATCAGAGATCTATCAGTGTAGAATACAAATACAGAGCAAGCTGATAACCGATGGTAGTGTGGCTCAGTGCTGGTAGCAGGCCAACTGGCTGTGTGTACTGTGACTCATTCTGCCATTCGTGTAGGCATGCTGAATTGCACTCACCTAACGATATCCTAGCAACCATTATTTACATACAAGACTTTTTCTATATCACAGTGGATGCTTGTCTCTAAATGGATATCAGGGACATCTAGGTTTAGAACATCCCCTAATGTAGCATGTAATATGTGACAGAGGCGGCCACTCTAGAGAGGTAGCATAGCCCTACAGATAAGTGGTGACGTCTAAACTCATTCATATGATGTAACCATTTCCCTTGAACAGAGGCTATCGGCGGGCTGGAGTGGTCTTATGCTCTAGAGGTAATGTGTGGGTTATGAGGGAGTCAGAGGGGGGGTGGGGCGGGGCGCCCCCACGGACAGTCATAGATAAGATGCAATATTGTGAGATGCATATAGGCAGTTACGGTTGGGAGCCTCGGTGTTGGTAGCTATGGTTCCCATAGGGTTCGGATGATATGTTTGTGGGTGGGAGTCGGGTGGGTGGGGTGGGGTGGGAAGGTGTGGGGTGGCGGGGCGTAGGTGGTCCCGACCGTCTAGATTATATACTACTTTATTTGTTAATGAATGTGTATTTGAAATTGTAGTAATATATCATACATTGTTGCCCAAACTTTATTCCATCCAGACCCAATAAGGGTATTTGTTGCGGATATCTAATACAAACAATTGGTAAATTGTGCAAGTGTCTTATTCACTTTAGGATACCTAAACAATATCATTTTCTATAGACGTTATCATTCGAATTCAGGTGTGTCCATCTTTTATACATAATAAGCGAGACAGCGTTTAACGTAATTATCGTTCTTATTTTAGGCATACCTTGTATTTTATAACATTAAGAAATGTTTGTGTCATTATCTATTCAGTGTACAGCGCCGTATTTAGGTCACACCCGCAGCTTCATGGTGGCTGTGAAAAACAGACAGTGCAAATAATGATTTGGAAAAAATTCCCCGTTACACGGGGAAGGGTGTGCACCATCACTAAACACACTATTATCAATGCAAGTTCATCTTAATCAATTTCCGATTCCTTCGCAGGTGATTCTGCTACTTTGGCATGTTTGGATATTGAGTAGATATGTAGTGAATAATTAATCAATAATTGCTGTAAATTTACGAAGTATTTCCTAACTATTCTGAGGATTTATTAAGTAATAATATGTAAATACATAGTGAATGTTTAAAGTGTCTTCAATTGGTATTTAAAGAATACTCAGGGGATCTATTTAGGTATTAATTATTTATTGGATATCAAGTGGATTTATTAATGTACCAGACAGCTCTGTTTCTTCTTTATTTTATTTCCTAGGCTTGCATACTATGATCCTCATTATCATCATTAACATTGGTTCAACCATGCGTCCAATTGTCTTCATTGGTGCTGATGCCATCAACATTGTCATTGTTGTTATTATCATTATTGCCATTGCCACCACTGTCACGATTATCACCGCCATTATTTGTGTCATTTATTGCATTGCTATGCTAACATAATACTAGTTGAAACAACTTTATGAGGTGTCATGTGACTTCAAACCTACATGTACTACTGTATCTGTCAATAACTGTATTTAAATGTACTTACCAAAATAATCGGCAGTATGTGAATGCCACAAACATCCTCAGTGTCGACTGTGGAAGTACAATACACCAACGCGGGCCACTAACATGACGCCTGTATTTATTGTCTTTTATAGGCACAATGTCATGTGGTGATTGTGGGAGGATTTTCATCATCGAATTCTAATACCCGAATACATACATTGAGTTTTGAAGCATGTTGAAACAATGCACAATTTAACCATTTACCGGTAATCTAAATATTTATTTACTTAATCTCCATTTGTAGGCCGGGAAAAAATACACATTTTGAAATTTATCCACTTGAATGCCTGCTCGCTTATCGATCCAGTCATTCCTGTGCTAACTCGTCAAATCGTATAAACCTGGCCTGCAAAGGGAAATTCTTCAAGACCAATGTAGAGGTCAGCTTTGGCCAGGTTCAAGCTGAAACGCTTAAGACCGACTTGTTTGATACTTAGCTATCGTTCGTATATAAATGTTTTGCATCACGTAGGATAAAGTTAACAAAAGTTGGTAGAAAAATGTGTCATTTTGAACCATGTTACCATCGTTAATATTTTCACATTCAGGTATGTCTATCTTTTCCCCATAATAATTAAGATACTGTTTCACATGAGATTATCATTGCTATTTCAGGTATATCTGGTGCTTTATAACATTCACAAACGTGTGTGTCCTTAAAGGAAGGGAAAAGGGAAATTACAATGATGTTTATTGATAAAAAAAAAAAAAATGGAAATGAATTGGGATTATTTGAGAAAAAGCTTTTACTAAATCTAGGAGCGTTTAACTTGGAACCAATTAGTGACTTTGCTGGGGCTTCACACTCCGCCGTGTGTCAAATTCATGCGCAGGTATACCGTATAGGCCTACCGGATATAACAAAAGCAAACTTGAATATAGTTTTGTAAGCGGTATGAATAGTATTCTCTATAGGCGCTGATACAGAGCGATGAACTCACGCCTGCTAATTCACTAGTGATCCGTTTGAAAACGTGATATTTGAAAGTCACTTTCTGGTGGAAGCAACAAATTTAGGTCAAAATGATTTCAAAATACACTGCTGGTTTCCAAGGTCGCAATATGCCTACTGAATATTTTGAAATTCGTGTGATCAAATGCAGTCCCCGTCTCTGGAAACAATGCCTTTCAGTCAAATTAATTTAAAACTAGACAGTATTTTACCTGTAGTGTCTAATCAGCTTAACGCGAATATAACTGAGCTTATATTACCAGCTTGAGCGGGTATTATTTTTGCGCTCGGCATACACTACAGTGCATAGGTCCAACTGCGTCACTAATTGGTTCCCACCTGAGTGGCAAAAATGATATTTTTCTAATTATTCTGATTTCTTTCTGGTTTTTTACGGGATGTGGACATAGGTTGATTATTATATAAAGCTGTCAATCAAGAGCATATGTTAGTTCCCTGATCCTTTCCTTCAACTATTCAATGCAAGATCATCTCATTCAATATTTCAATATTTCATCAGCTGATTCTGCTACCTTGACATACCTGATATTGAGTAGATGTGTAGTGAATGATTAATCAATAAGTACTGTAAATCTATTATCTATATAGTGACTATACAGTGGACAAATGTTCAGGACTTGAATTATGCATGGGATCGTATCGAGAGGGCACACACAACAGCAATGGAGATGTACTGGTGGTATTCCTTAGTTACAATGGCCTATTTGACACAAATACGGCTTTTAAACACTGTAGTTCGCGGGAGTACGTGCTGGTCTGCCGATAGATTTCCACCTATCGCACCGCAAGTGCACGATTACCATGATGGCTGGTTAGCTTCGGATCTTGGGGTTGTGGATCCCGTATGACGTCTCTCCGCGGAATACAAAGACCGGCCTCTAGAGCTGGTGGAACAGTGATGTTCCAGTGGGGCCGTGCGATCATTGCCGCCGAGATTGAACCACACGGTGTTGTCCCAACTGTGTGTGTCACCGGTGTGTCTATCCATACTAATTTAGAGAATGGAACAATTTAGAATAATATAATAGAAATATAAATAAGTACTATACAAACAAGGTACTCGTTTGACAGTAAGTGAGCATACAATAATACACAATATAGATCTAGCTGGTGATCTTTCTATATGGTTTCGCCGGAGGTACCACCCAGATCATTGAATCCACAGAGGTATCCCCGCAAGAGAAACATCCGTAACGAGATCACTGAGTAACTTAATATAAGTTAATATACCCCTAACACACACAAAGAGAATATTGTTGTCGCAAGAGGAAAGTGCCTTGCGCAGGCCTCTGTCACTGAGTATTCCATGATGGTGCGAGAGGAAGATGCCGCGCACGGGCCTCCATCACAGGAATTCTCGCTGTTGCGAGAGGCAAGTGCCTCGCGCGGGCCTTATCACAGGAAAATGCCTTCGACGCCGAAGCAGAGGAAAAGAGCTGGCAAAAAGGGCCACTCTTTTGTTCAACAGAAAAATGCTAAGAGAAGATCCTAGTGCAACCATAATTAATGTGATGCGTACTGGTTTAGACGGAACGAGCGATTTCTGAAGAATTCACTGTCTTATGTAGTTCCAAGATTCTGTATTGGTAGATGCCGCTTTATTTATGTGGGCCTTCTGCTACCATCTAACCTACCATTTAGTTGTTAGATATGGAAACTAGCTTTGGCCGCAAGTGGCAAGGATTCCTACATATCGTTAGATACAGCTGTCCACCGGGCGCAGATGCTTAGCTTCCCGTAGGTCGCTTTGAAAGAGCATCTACCCCCAAAGACAGTATATGTACATGTTACATCCAAACGCAAACCAAATTCGATGAAAATCCGGCTACCTTGCTCAGTAACCACATAAAACTTCATCTTGACAATGGCTACATTTCACGCAAGCAATTTTGATTACTGACATGTCATTAAGGCGGGGGTAGAGAGGCGAATATCCATCGCATGCGTCCTTCCCGTGAAGGCGCGGCGGATTCCAAGATCTCACCCAGACACTGCAACGAGTTGGATGGAGATGCATGTCTCGTCCGTCACCGAGTCCTATGGATCTAGCGCTTGACCTGTCGTTAGGATTATTTCCAATATGCCCAGACATGCACTGCGGACCGGTAAATAAACTAATTAATTCATATTTATAACTATTTGTTTTCGCAGTGCTTTCCTTCGTTGGCAGGGTTATCTAGCTAACAAGTATCCGAAGATACAGGGGAGATGTATGTAAATCCGCATTTTAACCATCACCGCTCGGAAACCTCCGATAGTTTCCCAGGGTCGGATCCGATCAATGTGTAGATGGGGCGTCCAAACAATTCGAAACCCATGCGGCTGGTGGATCGTGGAACGAGACAATAACTTATATATATGAGGCCCTATAGGTAATTGGCCAATTTTATACAACCTTGCCGGAGTGCGGGGCTAGATTACTGCAACAAACGGAAAAGTGGCGAACACTATATGTCTCCTACTGAAGAAATTGTCCCTAACCACTTTAATCTATCCTATCGAGCTGAATAGTAAGGTTAATTGGTAACATGCCGGGATCAAGTAATAAGAGCACGGTCAGCGATCTCAGTGTAAAATTGTTGATGGAAGGAATAAGTGATGCGGATATAAATGTTGCTGTTTAGTATTTCCTAGCGTACAGCGGTCCAAGGGTTTCTACAATTAAACAAAACATTTCAACTCGATGGCTAACTGCCATATACAACTAACTAATGCAATGAATAAACATGACAATTTACATAATAATTAAATGAGGTAGTAATGTATCACAGGTCGATAAACCTAAACGGTGCGGTTAGTTAAAGCACCTACACTAAACAAGGATAATATTCACAGTAATAAAGAAATTATAAATTGCGGTCTTAGGACCAGGACGGTACCTATTAGTCATCAGTGCCATATATGGAAATGAATAATAATTAAATATATGATGTATAACTACATGAGTACCTAAATAGTCATCGGTACGGAACAGGCTACTGTGTGTTGCTGAAATTGAGGTGCTAACATATTTGTAGCGCGAGTCGACATGATCTCTGAGGCTGGACGTGTTTCTGCATGCAGATCTCCGCAGCTGATTTCCGCAGGCAGGTCTCCGCATGCTGACTCCAGGGTAGACATGGTACGAACTCAGGACAGTGAAACAGACCAGTGAAGTAATGTCTATTAGATAGTCTATGTAGCTAAGTTACAATTTATACGGAAGTGAGAAAGTTATCCGTCCGGCGACGGAAACAGCAAAGTTGAAGTTTGCCCATAAATAGAGGGCTATAATATTAAAGCAGTTACATACCTGGCACATGGTGCGGTATGCGCCACATAGCTCTTGCAGCGCACCTAGCAAAGTTCCACCAGTCTGTGGCCAAAAAGTTAATTAAACACACACGACATGCAGTGCGGAAGTTGAAAGTCCACTTTTCAACATCGTTGGCAGATCTGGCGAGTCATCCACCAAGAATCACCATAGCTCTACATCATGTAGAATCATATCCCGGGCCCGCACAGCCCACTCTCAGGAAGGTTTCCCAGGAAAGTCTGGATGTGGAAGGTCTAACTTTAAATTTAGTTTATTACCCCCGGATGGCCGTCCGGGAGTATGCAAAATTCTGTGGAAGCCGAGGATATCCTACGGATGTGCTGGGATCCGTAAACACTCTGGTTGAAGTGAAGATCGCTGTAGGTCAGCAGTTACATCCATCATCCTGGTGGTCCAGTTGTCCTGCGCGCGTCAGCTTCCACACCGGCGATGCTCCTGACTCACCCCTTTTATACTCACTGTGACGTCAGGGCTGGGCGCCTTATCCAATCAGCGGCTGAGTGCCAGCCAATCAGCGTGCTGTTATAGTGGCGACGTAGCTACCACGTGTACAAATCACTCTGTATTTAGTTTAATATATACACGCGATTACGACTTATAGCAATATTCTAAGTATAATTTGGTGGGGAGCTTTGACGATAACTCAGCCATTTCTTGGCCGATTTTTAAATGGTTTACAGTTCTAAAAAGCCCGCTTAATTCTTGCCCTGATCGCTACCAAGAACAGCGAGAAGGGGTTAATTATAGACGTTTTCGAGTACCTACTTGGTACACTATAGGCATGCACTCGCTTCCAATTCCTAGACGTGTTGTCATGGAAGATCTGACACGCGCGCATGCGCACCACGTGTTTTATTGGACTTTAACGAAAACCTCTCTCATAGGGCCTATGTACACATACTATCCTACCCAGGGGGGGCATGCTTGGAGTGAATTTAGAGTGGCCGTTCCGTATCCAACTTTGCTGGGATGGTCAGTACCCATCCGGTCGTTCCGTGCTACACCGCCCCCTCCTAGTTGACACCCATGGCAAATGATCACGCACAATGATTCCTAAACAATAGCTTGCATGGGTGTTCTCTTGGATGCAGATAATTATTTTTCCACAGAGAACACCAAAGCTCCAACATACCACAATTACAAAGTAAATTATTATGTATAAAGTTATATATTTAATCATGTAACTATACCCGAAGAAGAGTATCACATATTGTTATTAATTACAGTGTGCATCCAGGGTAAATAAAGGTATGCACATAGATATGTATACATATTAAAGGTATGCATCCAGATTATATGAGGGGATGCATACAGTGTGGTTTCCGCACAAGCAGCTCTCGCTGCCCCAAATCCACCCCGTTGTGCAGATGTGGGGGTTGAAAAATAATAAGAAAAATATCAAATAATAATAAAGTAAAGACTAGTTCATCAGGCAGTCCCAGCGTAGCTGAGACTGCATGATGGGATTATGACGTATTCGCTACGGTGTGTTGTGTACTTACGTCGCACATGACGTGTTTACAACACAGGGATCCACTGCGACTATTTTATGTGAGACACAGCTATGCAAGAATATTGCGCAGCTGTGTAGGATGACCGTAGTCAGCCTAGGGACTGTGTTTCGATTGTTAACACATATATAATAATAAGAAAAGTATTTCAAAAATAAACATAATAATAAAGTTCTGTGTTTTGCACAACTACTGATAAATCCTGCTGCAACCTCAGCAATAGTGTCCACAAATATCTGCTGCGAAGTTTCCCCAGCGTGTCTGGGTACCCCGACTCATACAGGACGGACATGGCAGATGATCATATGCTGCCGATATATTACTACTAAACAGGCCCAGGTCGGTAATACTATAGCTGGAAGATAGTGCGGACGCATCCATTGAAGCGCTTGTGGTGCCGGAAATGATGACTTCTGACATGCGAAGTGACGGTGGTGAGGTGCCTGCAGATATTACTGTTGTTGTTGACATGGTGGTTGTCGTTCGTGCTGCTGGTGGACTGAGTGCTGTGAACTGTCTGATCGGTTGCTGAAATGGTGATGGTCATGCGGATGTAGATGCTGATCCTGATGCAGATGGAGTGCTGGCAGATAGTTCCTGGATCTTCGTGGACTTCAGAAGCTTACTGGCAGTCGTTCTCGGTACCGCACAGATTATGTGTGCTATGCGTTTCTTTCCGGCATAAGGACGATTCGGTGTTGTTACCTTCCAAACTGCTGGATCCGTTGGTGTGCTGCTGTTCGGGTGTGAGATGATGCTGCTTCGTGATGCAGTGGTGGTTAATGCTGCTTCCGTAAGGCGGATCTCCTCGTCGATAATAAGACTACAAGGAGATATCGATCTGTCTGAAATGTCCTGTAAACCTTGCTCGGACACGGTCACGGGCGTGGAAATAACCACAGAAATAGGCCAGCCAATTACGGATGCAGATGTGGATGCTGGTGACGGGCATGATGTGAACGGTGGCGTTGTTGCGGGTGCCGCCGGAGTGGAAACTGCAGATGATGCTGGTACCGTTACTGTAGGTACTGCTAGTGCTGATGGTGCTGCTGGTTCCGTCGTGACGGTGACTGATGCTACGTAGTGGCTCAATGTGTGTTGCGATGCGGATGGTATTGCTACTGTTGCTGGTCAGTAATGCGAGAAGTCTGCTTGTCACTGTTTCGTACGCTTGGTCTTGGCCATCTTTTTCGTAGGGAGCACATTAATAAGATGTCTAGTTTCAAAATGAGTGGCTAGTACTTCAACGTTTTCACTTTGTTCACCAGGCTGTAATGTTACTACGAGCACAAGATGTTTATCCGCCAATGCGTGCGTCACACCATAACGCGTAGCTGTATAAAGATATTTGCAGGCCATACAAAATGCACACTGACAAAGATGGTCGCGATTGACATGTAGTGTTACGTCCAAATTGCGGGAGAAGGCATGCTTACACAGCTGTCCGTTGAGGTGAAATGCTGTACACGGATACTTCTTTCCGGATGGAGCTGGCGCCGACTCCTCCGAGCTATCGGACAAGGCAAGGTCCTCGACAAGTGACATCTTAGTTCCGCATATTAATGATGGTGCGGACTGTCTAACCTAATTTAATTTTTCCTAACTCTTCATACCTTCCTGGCCAAGTAATATTGATAGAAGTGATAAATAAATAATAAGAAAACAGCAGAATTTGGTTTGCGACACGAAAATAGCCTAATGCTTTTCTTCCCTTGTGTCGAGTTTGACCGAAAGACGAAGTTTCAGTGCATGAGCTCCTCCTTTTATCAGCTCACCTGGCCTGAAAGGTCAAGTGAGCTTATGTCGTGGCGACCATCCATCGTGTGTGCATCCGTCGTCCGTCCATCCATCCGTCAACTTTTCCTTTAAATGACTTCTTCTCAAGAACCGCCTGGCCAATTTCAATTATATTTGGCAGGAAGCATCCTTAGGGCATAGCGATCTAAGTTTGTTCAAATGAAACCGATCAGCCAATTAGGCCGGCGGCCATCTTGGATTTTGGCTGATTTTTAGAAACGTCTTTAAAAATCTTCTCCGAAATCGCTTGAAGGATTGAAGGAAACCTCATGAAATATGATCTAGGGTAAGAGCTCAACCAAGTTTGTTCAAGGGAACTTAATTGGTCAAATAGTTCGGCGGCCAGCTTGGTAGACCTAGTTTTAGCGAAAATAACTTCTCCAGAACCGCTGAAGGGATCAGGCCGAAATTTAGCAGATATGATTAGGGACTAAGGGTCAGTAAAGTTTGTTCAGGAGAGGTTGATCCATCAAAAAACATGGCCGCCGTGGGCCAATCAAAATATAGCATGTGTGGCGGCCTTATTGGATTTTTTTGTTTGATGGATTTTGAGGCCAAAATTGGTTTTATATATGTTTTTGGGTATTCTGAGCTCAAATTTGCAATTTTCGAAACTGTCGGATAAACGGCTTGGCAGCCATCTTGGATAATTTTCTCATCAAAAGCTCCCATGCTAAAGCAATGGGAAATTTAAAATGTCTTCTCCAGAACTTCCAGGCCGATGTCAATTATATTTGGCAGGAAGCATCCTTAGGGCATAAGGATCCAAGTTTGTTCAAATGAACCTGATCGGCAATTTGCCCAGCAGCCATTTTGGATTTTGGCTAATTTCAGGAAATGTCTTTAAAAATCTTCTCGGAAACCACTTGGGGAATCTTCATCTAGGCCAAGAGGTAAGCCAAATTTGTTCAAGAGGACATGATTGACCAAATGGTTCGGGGACCATCTTGGATAACCTGGTTTTCACGAAAATGACTCATCCAGAACCGCTGAAGTGATCACGCTGAAATTTGGGCCATTAAAATTTGTTTGGGAAGTTGATCCATAAAAAAACTCATTTAAAAGACTGCTATACCACCCACCAGCAATTTTGACAAAAATTTATGGTTCTCCAGGTGGATGACACCGGGCCCTTGGGCCTCTTGTACTTTTGGTGACGTCACAGAAAGGCGGATGACCACACCCGAAAGTTTTATGGTGATTCGGCCACGCCCTATAAGTAAAGTTTTGATTTATTAAAGCCTGTAGTCATATGAATTATTCCTCCCGTGTAAAAGGAGTAATTATAATTATAAGAAGGAAGGTATATCACTTTCGTCTCCATCCAAAGGAAAAACAAGTCTCTGATCAACGTAAAAACTCGGAACTACTTATTCCGTGGAAGCTCACCTTTTAATTAGCGTAAGGCGGTTTTACAGATTGGATGCTTATAAACTTGCCTGTTTTAATTTCAGCCGGGAGCGCCCGATTGGGTGTGGGAGAGCGTGATGGCGTCAGTGGCAGTTGCCCCAACTCGCCCCACTCGCCTCTTCCATCACGCTGTGGTAGATGAGCGTTTTGGGCGGCGCTTGTGTTTAAAGACTTTGATCCAATTTACTGGAAATAGAAGTGAAAGTCACGTGGTTTCCTATTGTGAAAGCACGTGGTTGATCGGAAACTTAGGCATTGTTTAAGTAATGGCGGAGTGTTGATGCTGATGAATATTTGTTGTTGATGCGAAAGACGGAAATATATGTTTCAACTCTGTTCCTCAGAACAGCGTCCCTGTATGCGCGTGATCTTGTACATGCGTCTGTGTCTTGTCTGTAATAAAGGTGTTCCAGCCGGTGTTGATCGTGTGCGGGTATATGTAGGTAAGAGAATATCTGAAATTCTCCCTGATATTATACTGTCGAAGTTGTGATGCCACTTCATCGGCCCGTGCACTAATGATCTGTATACACGGAAGAACCATGGTGTTCTTAATCAAAATTAGGACAATATAGCTGTCTATAAGTATTGTTTGGTTTAAACAGCTCCATGTCTTGGGGAAATTAAGTATACTAATTCCGCCAAGCTGGACTGTGTTTTCCAGGTGGGTGAACTGCCAAGCATCCTCCTCTGTGGGTAGGACTAGTCCCATCCCCACCTAGACCAAACTTAATTTATTATAATACAGCTCAGAAAATGCATGCCTCAGTTTTACAATAACAATACCGTCCTATAGAGATTGTGAATACAGTCAACCTGAATGTCTATGTTTCTGTCGTGTTGATGCTTTTCATTGATACACATGTTTTTATTACCAAAGGGCGGGACAGGTAACTGAAGTGTGGTGTCAACTTTATCGGACATGATGTATTTCACTCTGTAATGGCCGAGCCCATGGGCGGGACAGAGTTACTTTAGAGTGCGGATGACAAAGAAGGGTGCTGTCATAACTTGAATCAATCCATTATCGAATTCAACTTTCGGTAGCAAAATCCTACTCGTGACTGACGACAGACTTCGGGCATCTTGCTCTCTTAATAATATGGACTGTTATTACGTGTGAACGAAGTATAATATCTTTAGCTATTTCCGTACAACGATTCCGGGGGTGGGGAGTGGGGGGGGGGAGTCCTCCGTAGCGCGTACTGTAGATGGCTGCAGTGTTGCTCCTTCTTTCCATATGATCAGTTTTCTGCAAACCGGGTAAGGTGATTGCAGAAAATGTTGACTGGCATTGCTGACGATAACGTTCTGTTGTAGGGATGCTGTGTGATGCTGGTGTATTGCGAATTGGGCATATCCAGGTTTCCACGCCGGTGAATGCCGAGTCTGTTGCGGATGCGGAAAGTGTTGAACACCCCGCATTAATGCGGGAGAGAATGTTGCGGAAAAATATGTCTCTAACTTTTTCGATTAAAAACGTTAGGTGATGGCTATTCTGTGTTGTTGCTGATGGTGAATATCTCCGTTATATCCTCTTTATAACCGGATTTGTATGTAGTGTTCGCACAATGGTGAATTGATATATCCAGCCTTGCAGGCAAGTGTGTTCTGTGTGCTCCTGGATTTCTGTGTCCGGTCTGGTATTCTGACTGCTCATGGTGAGCTTGGTCGGGCATGGGTGGTCATGGTTGCCCATTGGGATGGAGAGTTTGTCATCTCCCATTACACGCTGGTTGGTGCTTTCTTGTAATATTTAAGTACCGGGAAAATTCGAGCCAAGAGTCTGCTGAACAGGCTGCTTCCCTGCCCACCGCCTGTGGATGGAGGGTGGCTGGGTTGGGGGTGGGTGGTTGCTGTGGTGTGGGATGCCACCTCTGAAACAGCAGACTCTCTCATATCTGAAGAGTGACAGTCCACAGACAAAGAGTGGCGGGTGAAGTGGACAGGACGAATGATGTCCGAACTTGGTGCATAGAGAAGAGACATGTATTGGAGTCGTGGTGGTGTGTTTGGACGGGGAGCACCATGGGCGGGGAGTGGTCGCACGATTTCGGGATCTGGACAGGTACACTGAGTTGTGCGGTTCTGCTGTTCTTCAAACCGAGCAAATGCCTCATCTGGCTTCTTCACTTCCATGCTATGCAAGGGAAGAGGTCAGCGGAACAACTTTTCCGTCCTTCCCCTTGGACAGCACAAACGAGGATGTCTTCAGATACGACTTAGATCCAGTAGACCCATGCTGAGGAGGGAGAGGGCGAGTACGTATCTTGTCATCGTCCTCAGCATTAGTTGCTTGTTCACCGGACTCCTGGCTTGGTAGGAGAATGGTCAAACTGGCACCGCGGTGCTCCGGACTAACATCGGGAATATTCGTCTCCACCGAGACATCTGTCTGGGTACCAGTGTCACGTGGAATGCCCAGTCCGAGCTCTGGTATGGGGTCGTCACTGACACAAGGTTTAATCCGATCGAAGTAGATGACTGAGGTCAGGCCATCCAAAGTGCGGATAGGGTAGGTCACGTCCGACATCTTACCTACTACCACATAGGGGCCTTTCCACTAGTAACTCAGTTTACTTAGCACATCGTCACGAATCGTGCACCCAAACCATTCTTCGCGTTTCATATGGGTCTCCATGCCATGTTTTCTAACGCCGGTGTGCAGTGGATAACGTTGCTCTCACTAGCTCATGGGTTTGTTCTATCCACTGCCACATGAGCTCTACGTAGAGAGATGGTGAATTTTTCTCCCCTGGAATCCTGGGCATGGCCAGATCCAGAGGAAAGGCTAATTCACGGCCTAACATTAACCGAGCAGGGGTATAACCCATGCTGGAATGTACTGAAGTGCGGTATGCCAAGAGCACATATGTGAGTCATTGATCCCAATCTCTACAATCAAGGCGTGTTTCCTTCATCAACATTTCTGCCAGCGTATGGTTGAATCTTTCGACCATACCATCGCTGCGGGGATGATACGGTGTCGTTCTTGTTTTGATGATGTGGAACAATTTGCAGAGCCCAGAGATCAGCTGGCTCTCAAAATTACTTCGTTGATCGGAGTGCAGCTCATAGGGCATTCCAAACTGGCAGAACACATTGCTTGCCAAGACCTCTGCTACTGTGGATGCCTCTTGGTCTGGCAAAGTAAACACTTCTACCCACTTCATAAAATAATCTTGCAATATGAGGATGTACTTGTTTCCTTTATCCGTCGTATTCAAGGGTCCGACCACATCAATAGCCACTCACTCCCATGATGCACCAACAATTTTAACTTGTAGTGGTGCGGAATGGTGCTGGCCACCAGCGTGTCTTTGACATCGGACATATTTGGCAACCCATGCCTTTACACTATCGCATATACTGATCCAGTGGAATCTCTGTTTTATCCGCGTTAATGTTCGTTCAACAGCTAGATGTCCGGCTTTATCGTGTAGTTGTTGTAAAATTTTATGACTGTAACATTCCTGAATCACCAAGTGGTTATTGATGTAAGGAACACCTTGCTGTATATGGCATTCCTCAAACCACTGGTAGTAGTACTTGGCTGTTGCAAATAGTGGTGTAACAGATTCCCGGGGAGGACGTACCCCCCCCCCCCCCTGGATCCACACATATATGTTTCGTATCTGCACATCTATTGCTTGTTCATGAGCGACTTTCTCCGTGTTCCACTCTGTGCACCGCAATTCAGGGAACACCACAGATGGCTGTGTTGTATGTGTCACGATGGTGGCTACTTTGGGTTCATCCTCAAGCCCGATTCTGCTCACGGCATCAGCATTTCCATGCAGTTTGCCAGGTCTATGAACCACATTGAAGTTGAAAGCCTGCAGCGATTCCTGCCACCTCGCTACCTGGCCCTCCAGATTTTTTAGGTTTCTGAGCCAGAGTAGGGAAGCATGATCCATACAGAGAGTAAATGGGCAACCATACAGAAAGTGTTTATAATACTTGACGAAGTAGACCAGTAATTCCCGCTTAGTGGTCGTGTAATGTTTCTCTGTTTTGTTTAGTGTACGCGAACCATAACCCAGTACGTGCTCCATTTCATCCTCCATGACCTGAGATAGAACTGCGCCAATAGTGTAAGCTGGCGTATCAGTGTCCAGGATGAAATCGAGGTTATGGTTAGGATGAGCGAGAACTGGAGCGGTCGTCAAGAGTTCCTTCAGTGCACTGAAGGAACCGTCACACACACTCGTCCACTCGAAGGGTCGATCCTTTTCGGTGATCTTGAAGAGGGGTGATGCAATCGCACTGAAATGACTGATGCATCGACGATAGTATTGACAGAGACCAAGGAAGCTCCTAGTTTCCATGACAGACATGGGGGTCTGGCACTCCGCCACGGCTTTTGTCTTTGACGGTTGGGTGGCCACTCCATCGCCGGATATGACGTGTCCCAGGAACTTGATGCTCTGTCTAAAGAGATAACATTTCCGTGATTTGCGCTTAAGATTAGCTGTGTGGAATCGTGAAAGCATGGTGTCTAAATTAGAAAGGGTTTGCTCAAATGTCGGACCAAAGATGATAACATCGTCGATGTAACACAGACAGATTTCCCATTGCAGGGTGGTTAATACCTGCTCAATGAGACGCTCGAATGTTCCAGGCATGTTGCACAAGCCGTAGGGCATCTTGAGGAACTGGAAAAGACCGTCTCTATACACGAATGCAGTCTTGTCCATGTTAGCCTCATCCATGGCTCCCTGCCAGTATCCACTAGCTAAATCAAGGGTACACAATCACATGGCTCCGGATAAGGAATCTAAGGCCTGATCTATCCGAAGTAATGGATCATTAAGGCGGCGGTAGTCTACACAAAACCACAAAGATCCATCCTTTTTGTCTGCTAGTACTATGGGACTGGCCCAGGAGGATGCTGATGGCTCGATTATTCCAGTCTGCAACATGTCCTCTACTTGTTGGTGTGCCTCCGCTTCCTTATGAATAGGGAGACGTCGAATGGGCTGTCGGACTGGTCTTTTGTTTCCGGTGCCGATGGAGTGTCGTACTAGATGAGTCTCTCTGAGGTCTATGTCTCCCGATGAGAAACTATCGCGATGTTTGTGAAGTAATTTCCGTATTTGTCATTTTTGGGATTGCATCATCCCAAATATAGGTCATGTAAATGTTTGGGCAAATCATCAGACGCTGTTCTTGGTGTGATTGCGGGTGGTGCTATTTCCAGTGATATCACATCCACCAAATGGCCACAACGGACTCCTGGTTCAAGTGTTATTGGGTCTGTAGTGCCATTGAATACTCTAAAGGGTATTTGATTCTTGTTGGTGGTGTCCACGATGATGCGAGGGCTGGTGCATTGTGAGGCGAGCATGTATTCAGGGTCAGGTTCCAGCATGGCGGTGTGAGTGTTGTTTCCTAACTGTGTGGTACAGTGGCCCACAATATCCTTTCCTGGCCTGGCTCAACTGTGGCAGTGGTAGCTAATATTACCGCGCACATATCACATAGTGATGATTCCGGTCCAAGGGGTATCCATTGGCCATTTATGTCCAGTTCCTGCTGCTTACAATGTATGATGGCTTCGCTGGCACTGAGGAAATCAGAACCAAGCTGGACATCGTTTTGGATAGAGGCGACAACAATTCGCTAAATGAATTGCATCTCCTCTATTTGTATTACGAGGTTTACTATGCCAACCACGGGTACATCTGCTCCTGTAGCTGTTTGCAAAAAGATGTTTATAGGCCTACGGGTTGGCTTCTTATGAGGTGGGATGCTCTCATACAAGCGCTTGTTAAAGACGGTGAGGGAAGCTCCAGTGTCCACAGTGGCACTGCTGGAAATTCCACTAAACAGACAGGCATACTTATATATCACTTTATGGTGAGCCTGCGGAAGAGTCTCCAATGATACCATCTGAGGAAGTGAATGTGGTGCGGTATCATTCTGCATGTAGTCGGCTTGTTTCTGGATAGCTTCTGCAAGTGCTTTTGGTGGCTGAGTGTGGAAAGGGCTGACCCGTCGTCGCTACTGTGGTGATTGCTTAGGTGATGACGGGGTCGGGGGTAGCAGTGGTGGTGGCGTTGTCGCTGATTCTGTGTAATCTGTGTTGGTGTATACTGCAGTGTGGGTAGGATTTTCACATTTGAGTTTAAGGGCTACCTGTGTGAGCCACTTTTTGCAACACATCATGGGATGTTTAGGTGACGCGCAGAAGAAGCAAGCCAAGGGGCATTTACTTTCTTTGTATGATGTTTCTTTTTGCCGATCCATGAGGCAGAGCGGACACTTTCTTCGGTATCACTGCTGATGGTGCATGTTGATGTGGCTGTAAGAGGTTGTGAGTTGCATACCACCAAAGGACATCGGTGTTAAATGACACGGCGGTGGGACGTGGTGCTTGCAGAAACGTTGTTTTACATAGGAAAGAAGGTCATGTAGATGTGGAAAGTGTGGGGTAACATTTTCTGCAGGGGGAAGATGGCAGTGCTGCGGATGCAGTGTACATTGTAGGCACTGATATAGGAGAAGCCGGGTGTGGGTGAGCGTATAATGTATTATGAGTATGCGGGTGAGTAGATGTGGCCACCTGATGTGGTGGTTCAGAGGCCGCAGTTGAGCCGGGTTGTAGGGATGGGCACCGAAGCATCTCTGTATTCGGTGCCCATGCTAGTTTGATGGATTCTCAGGCTACGGGGTCTGTCGGTCAGTGGTTGGAGTTGTGATCTGTTTTGTGATCTCTTCTAATCTGTCGTGCATGTTTTGCCTATTGCTGTTGTTGTGCTGGTTCCCGCATCCTTGGGTGTTGTTGTGGCCCCCCACGATGGGATTGGCCATGCCCTCTCCCTCTAGATGCGTGATTTTGACCGGGGTTTTCTGAGTGTGCGTGTTGTTCATTTGTGGTGGTGTTTGTAGATTTAGAGTTTGATTCGTTAGTAGTTGTGACATGTACATCATTCACTTTATTTAGTGGGTGCAGTTGGCGACGATTATTTTTCTTCTGCTCGAAGAAGTTCTCAATCCAAACCATGGTGGCCATTAACTGTTGAAGGCTGCCATGCTCCATGAGAAACAGTTTTTCTTTTAGGGCAGGTTCTCCACTCAACGTGTCGATGAGTGTCGAAATGTAAGTGTGTAATGCCCTCGAGATTTGTGCTGTGGTATGCGTGGGTAACAAGATGACGGATGCAACTTGCTAGTTCCGGCAATGTTTCCTCCGAGCGTCGACATAGATTTTTAAGCTGAAGCCGACTTGTCTCTCCGAGGGCTGTGTCACCAAATCTTTCTGACAATGCTTTCTCCAGTTCAGTGTAGGATGGTGCGTAGTCTGTGCCTAAGTCTGCCAGAACTTGTAGAGCTTTTCCAGACAACTTTGCGGCTAAATACTCTCCCATCTGACAATTGCTCCACCGGTTTGTCCTACTTATTATCTCAACTTGCACTTTATAATTAGCCCAATCAGTCTCCCCGCTAAATGCGGGGGTGGGGGGGGGGAGAATGATCCGGCCATGTCATTGTGGAGAAGTAAGTGGGGCGAAAGCTGGTGGTAGTGCTGGCGAAACTGATGAGAATGCGGATGTTGGTCGGCGTGTAGGTGGTGGCGGTGGTGGTGTTTCCCGTCGATATCCCTGGTGATGCTGACACGTCCGTGAAGGCGACTCTCATTGATGATGTGTTGCATGGTACATAGGTTCTGCTGAATACCGCCCTGATGCGGGTCCATAGACAGGTGTAGGTCTATAGACGGGTGGCTGTGCGCTGTGTAGACGACGCGGACGTTCCTGATGCTGTACGATGAATTCCTCGTACAGAGGTGGTGCAGGTGACTGACGTGGATGATGTGTGTGGTGTGGGCGTCTTCTGATGTATTGCCGAAATGGTGTAGCCATATCCTCTGGTTTGTAATGCGGTGCGGTTTGATAATATGGAGATGATGCGCGAAAAGGAGGTGATACGGGATATGGTACATGAGCATCCGGCCACTGATCACCCATTGATGATGTAGGTGAACATAATGGTCGTGAAGGTTGAGGTTGGCCCCGTGGGGGTCTTTGATGTGGTCGTCCGCGATCTGGCGCAGATGTTGGCAGTCTATCATGGAGATCCGATGATGTGATGTATTGAGTTCACACCTGGGAGGCATCGGGGAATGTCCCCTTATTGATCGGTGAGAACTCGTGTTGAGGCAGTGCTGGTCATCCCGCACCAGGGAAATTAGAGACATTGTCGGTGAGCACGCAAGCAGTACGTCCATCATATGATGCTACTTCCATGTCGAGGGAGCACTGACTGTCGGACGAAGGGGACTTAAGCGCATGGGTGTTGAGTGTAGGCATGGGTTCACTTCTCGTTCGGGTCCCACATTGGGTGCCACTTTTATCTAGAGCGGGTACTACGTGCTGGTCTGCCGATAGTTTCCACCCATTGCACCGCACGTGCATGATGACCGGGATGGCTGGTTAGCTGCGGATCTCGAGGTTGCGAATCCCGTATGACGTCTCTTCGCAGAAAACAAAGACTGGCCTCTAGAGCCGGAGGAACACTGATGTTCCAGTGGGGCCATGCAACCATTGCCACCGAGATTGAACCACACGGTGTTATCCCAACTGTTTGTGTCACCGGTGTGTCTATCCATAGCAAATTAGAGAATGGAGCAATTTAGAATAATATACTAGAAATATAAAGTACTATGCAAACAAGGTAATCGTTTGACAGTAAGTGAGCATACAATAATACACAATATAGAGCTAGGTGGTGTTCTTTCTACGTGATTTAGTCGGAGGTACCACACAGATCCTTGAATCCACAGTGGTATCCCCGCAAGAAAAGCATCCGCAACGAGACCACTGAGTAATTTAATATAAGTTAATATACCCCTAGCACACACAAAGAGAATATTGTTGTTGCGAGAGGAAAGTGAGTTGCGCAGGCCTCCGTCACCAAGTATTCCATGATGGTGTGAGGGGAAGGTGCCTCACGCGGACCTCCGTTGGTAGATGTCACTTTATTTATGCGGGCCTTCTGCTACCGTCTAACCTACCATTTAGTTGTTAGATATGGAAACTCGCTTTGGCCACAAGTGGCAGGGATTCCTAGCTATTGTTAGATAGAGCTGTCCACTGGGAACAGACGCTTAGCTTCCTGTAGGTCGCTTTGAAAGAGCATCTACCTCCAAGGACAGTATGCGTACATGTTACACCACAACGCATCCGAATTCGATGAAAATCCGGCTACCTTGCCCCATAACCACATAAAACTTCACCTAGACAACGGCTTCATTTCACGCAAACAAGTTTGATTACTATATGTCTCCTACTGAAGAAATTGTCCCTAACCACTAACCTATCCTATCGAGCTTAATAGTAAGGTTAGTCAATAACATGCTGGGCTCAAGTAGTTAGAGCACGGTCAGCGACCTCAGTGTAAAATTGTTGATGGCGGGAAAAAGTGATGTGGATATAAATGGTGCTGTTTAGTATTTCCTAGCGTAATGCGGTCCAAGGGGTTCTACAATTAAACAAACCATATCAACCGGATGGCTAACTGCCATATACAACTAACCAATGCAATGAATAAACATGACAATTTATATAATAATTAAATGAGGTAGTAATGTATCACAGGTCGATAAACCTAAACGGTGCGGTTAGTTAAAGCACCTACAGTAAACAAAGCTAATATTCACAATAATAAAGAAATTATAAATTGCGGTCTTAGGACCGGGACGGTACCTGTTAGTCATCAGTACCATATACGGAAATGAATAATAATTAAATATACCACGTATAGCTACTTGAGTACCTAATAGTCATCGCTACGGAACAGGCTACTATGTGTTACTGAAATTGAGGCACTAACATATTCGTAGCGCGAGTCACTCGTTCTCTGCAGCTGATTTCTGCACGCTGACTCCAGGGTAGACACGGTACGAACTCAGGACAGTGAAACAGAGCAGTGAAGTAATGTCTATTAGATAGTCTCTGCAGCTAGGTTACAATTTATATGGAAGTGAGAAAGTTATCCGTCCGGCGATGGAAATAGCAACGTGGAAGTTTGCCCGTAAATAGAGGGTTATAATATTAAAGCAGTTACATAACTGGCACACGGTGCGGGGTGCACCGCAGGGCTCTTGCGGCGCACCTAGCAAAGTTCCACCAGACTGTGGCCAAAAAGTTAGTTAAACACACACGACATGCAGTGCGGAAGTTGAAAGTCCACTTTTCAGCGTGGTTGGCAGATCTGGCGAGTCATCCACCAAGAATCACCGTAGCTCTACATCATGTAGAATCATATCCCAGGCCTGCATGGCCCACTCTCGGGAAGGCTTCCCAGGAAAGTCCGGATGCGGAAGGTCTAACTTTAAATTTAGTTTTTTACACCTGGATGGCTGTCCGAGAGTATCCAAAATTATGTGGAAGCCGAGGACGTCCTACCACCGTGGATGTGCTGGGATCCGTAAGACACCGGTTGAAGTGAAGATCACTGTAGGTCAGCAGTTACATCCGTCATCCTGGTGGTCCAGTTGTCCTGCGCGGGTCGGCTTCCACACTGGCGATGCTCCTGACTCGATATTTCACCCCCTTTATACTCGCTGTGACGTCAGGGCTTGGCGCCTCAACCAATCAGCGGCCGAGTGCCAGCCAATCAGCGTGCTGGTATAGTAGTGACGTAGCTACCACGTGTACAAATCACTCTGTATTTAGTTTAATATATACACACGATTACGACTTATAGCAATATTCTAAGTATAATTTGGCGGGGAGCTTTGACGATAACCCATTTCCTGGCCGATTTTAAAATGGTTTACAGTTCTAAAGAGCTCGTTGAATTCTGGTCCTGATCGGTACCAAGAATAGCGAGAACGGATTAAGTATAGACATTTAAGAGTACCTACTCGGTGCACTATAGGCATGCATGTGCTTCCAATTCCGAGACATGTTGTCAGGGAAGCTCTGACGCGCGTGCATGCGCACCACGTGTTTATCAGACTTCTTAACAAAAACCTCTCATAGGGCCTGTGTACGAGTACTATCCTACCCAGGGGGCGTGCTTGGAGCGAATCCGGAGTGGCCATTCCGTACCCATCTTTGCTGGGATGGTCAGTACCCATCCAGTTGGTCCGTGCTACAAACACCCATGCCATCAGTGGACAACATGGACTGGACACATTGCTGATCGCAAAGCTCTAAAAGGTTCTAAGGCTACAACAGCTGTCTTCAACGAAATAGACTTCGTGCTATGCAAGGCAGAAGCAAAACCCTTACTCCGGAACGCTCGTTCGTATGGAGGCACAGACCTCAATTCTGACCATAAGCTAGTCATTACACGCATTCAGATGAACGATCTCTACCTAATTTATAAACACCATCACAGGTAAGAGCATAGATTCACCTACAACCTACTTAAGCTCATCAGCGACACTGACACTCAAATGTCATACAAAAAGCCTGTATGGGAGCATATAACTAACATCGACGTCAGTTCCTATCCAAACAAAGCGCTAACCAAAATACTGAAATCTATCGAATCATCAGCTGCCAGCACCATAGGTGTTCTTACAAACAACCAAACTAGGTATACTGAGAACCTTCTAGTAGTAAAACTGTCAGCAGAGCAGAAAGCGTTACTCAATGCATACTTGTATCGGTAGTCATCTCCAAACACGGGGACTTCCACAAAATGGGCATTGACATGTCACGAGCCATCGCTCACAGATCCTAGAT
Organism: Chaetoderma sp. LZ-2023a; assembly: GCA_034401795.1. Classification (NCBI taxonomy): domain Eukaryota; kingdom Metazoa; phylum Mollusca; class Caudofoveata; order Chaetodermatida; family Chaetodermatidae; genus Chaetoderma; species Chaetoderma sp. LZ-2023a. The sequence continues at coordinate 42,191,571 of CM067374.1, read as the reverse complement.
GTACTACGCCAGGCCAGTTGCAATGAAGATGAGCTACGACTAGTGAGTACGAGTCAAGGCAGTGAAATCTGTAGAGTTTGAGACATCAATCGGCTCCCCACAGGGAGATGGTCTATCTCTGGTGCCTTTCACCTGTTACCTTGCTGCCACATTGAAATCTGTGCGGGAAAGTTCCACAGGGCCAAACCCCCAGTGCCAATACTGGGTATGCCGCTACAGATGGAATATGCCAACGATGTGGACTTCATAGATGAGGAAAAGAAACCCCTTGACAAACTTCTCTTAATAGCTGCAAGCAAACTAAAAATTGAGACTCTTTATGAATGAATCCAAAACAGAGTTCACCCACATATACCTTTCTACAAAGTATGAAACTAAAGATAATGACAACCCACTTCGTGGTGGCGAACCATGGAGGAAAGGTACAATCCTGGGCTCACTGCTTTGCAGTACTACTGACATTGCTGCACGCTCCTTCATGGGGAACATAGCCTTCTAGTCCTTCTGGAAGCTATGGATTCGTAGATCAAAGATGCCCTTGATGAAAAGGCTACGTTTATACAATGCAACCTAGGTATCCTTGATGCTGTATAACTGTAACACCTGGGCAGCTCCAAAGACATTTCAAGACAAACTCGATGCCTGCCACCGTAAACACCTACGCAGCATCACTGGACACCGATGGCCAGACAGCATAATTTCGAACGATGCACTATACAAGATGTATAATACGTCGCCACTGTCTGTAAAAGTCGGCCAGCAACGATAGTCCATGTGTGGCCATGTGCTAAGGATGCCAAAAGGGACACCAGCACAGAGAGCTTTGGAATTCTCCCTACTCGGAGCCAGCAGATACAAGGCCAAGAGAGGATGTCATTGCATAAATCTGCTACGCATGCTACAAGGTGACCTCAAGAAAGCAGGACTCGGTACACTCAAGTCATGAATGGACCTAAGGAAGCTAAGGATTTTGACACAGGAAAAGACACAGTAGGCAAAAGCGAAGGAGGACTGATTGCAGCTGTAGGATGTTTCCACTACTACACCAGCAGAATACAGTAATCATACATACATATGATTTATTGACAGGCCATTTATAAATACATAGTGCATATTTAAAGAAGTGTCTTCAATGGATATTTAACTAATAGTCAGTGGATCTATTTAAGTGCATATTTAGAGGATATCCAGTAGATTTATTTAGGTACATGGTGTCGATTATGTACCAAGATATCTCGTAATATTTTGTATCTTAAACTGACAGGTATTAATCTTTATTTTATTTCCTAGGATTGAATGCTCTGCTCATGATCTGCATTATCATCATTAACATTGGTTCACTCACGAGTTCAATTGTCTTCATCGGTATCAATGCCATCATCATTGACATTGCTGTTATTACCATAATCTCCACCACAATCACTATTATCTACATCATTATAGGTGTAATTTATTGGATTATTATGCTTACATAAAACTAATTGAAACAACTTATAAGAGGTGTCATGTGACGTCAAACCTACAAGTACTACTGTATCTGTCAATAACTGTATTGAAATGTGCTTAACAGAATAGTAAGATTACTAAGAGGGGTGTCATGTCACTTAAACCTACAAATCTGGCGATAACCGTATATCAATGTATACGATAGCATGCAAATGTCACAGACAGTCTTTCCTTTCATAATCAAATACCAAGATCAATCAATGCAGGAATTCTCATATGATCTGTCAATCGATATATGACCTCTCCGCCACAAACAAAAAGATAACTACCACTCGATCTCAGTCACTGACTGATTGGTCAATCGGGGCCTGAAAGATGGTCATAGTTAAATGAAGCCTTAGTATTCTCTCACTAGAATATGCAGCAATGAAAAATTGGCTGGCAAAGGTCCTTACAGGTTTTAGCTATGCCCCGCCCATCCCTTACTAAGCTCCACCCACACCCCGCTCGTGTTGATTATGACGTCATACGAGGTCAGATGATGGATGGATACTCTGGAAAGGTGATTTGACGCCGGTTAATCGAATATATTGAAAACAAATATCCAAAATGTGTATCCTCTAATAAAGGGATCCCTTTCTAGGCATGCCCCGCCCTGTTCTACATAAGCCCCACCCAGTTCTACCTATGCCCCATCCATTTCTATGCATCCTGGAATCAAATTCAAACTTTGAATCCTGGATTCTCTGAATCTAAACTCGAAGCTAGCTATGCAAGTAAGTAAACTGTTGAATATTTTTTTCATTAATTTGTCATTGATCTGTTGCTGGCAATACCGGGAATAGTTCCCAATCAAATTAATTTCAGAATCTTTACCAGAATGTCTTTTGAATTCTAATTTAATCAAAACATACAATTCATACACTGGTGACTGACTTTTCGGTTTTTGTGACGTCAGCTAACTACTGACAAAATTTACCTTTCCAGTTTTAGCTATGCCACAGCCATCTCTAGCTAAGCTCCGCCCACACCTTGATGGTGTTGGGATCGATCGATCTCTGAAATCCCTAACTATCAATTTCCAGAAAACTATACAAGTAAGCTGTTGAATATTTTGAAATTAATTTGACTGGGTGCTGTTGCTGCCTATGGTAGTAACACCGCCCAGTCAAATTAGTTTCAAAATATTCAACAGCATGTTTATTAAATAGTAGAAACATACAATTTTTACAACGTGTCGGACTATTAAGAGTCAAAGATGGGCCAAATAGAATCATTTATGACATAATGATGCTTGCACAGGTCATAGAGAACACTTTTCAAGCCAAGAAGGTGATGCTCGCTGCCTTTATCGATCTGCAGAAGGCATTTGACAAGGTGTGGAAGGATGGCCTCCTCGTGACGCTCCGGCGCACAGGCATCGGTGGCAACATGTTCCGATGGACCAAGTCGTACCTACACAATCGCAGAGCTAGTGTGCTGGTGGATGGACAATCTGGACAGAATGTATTGCTGAGACAAGGGGTGCCACAAGGCGGAGTATTATCACCGACTCTGTTCATACTCTTCATTAATGACATTGTAGCAGAGCTGCCCAATGGGATCGAAGCAGCCCTCTATGCAGATGACCTCGTACTCTTGTGCACCGAGGAGTACACAACGACTGCCACGTATAGAATGCAGCTCGCCTTGGACAGAATTACAGCTCGGGCCAATCGCTGGTGTATTACCATCAACAAAGAAAAATCATCAGCCATGCTATTCTCACTGTCCACCAAAACCAAGGTTGGCAATCTGACACTGGGCGGTACTCCACTCGAGTACGAGGACCAGCAGACATACTTGGGAGTCACCTAGGACAGAAGATTAACATGGAAGGAGCACATACAGAATGCAGAGGCAAAGGCCAGAAGAAAGCTAAACATCATGAGGAAGCTGGCAGGAACAAAGTGGGGTGCCAATGAAAGAATCCTCAAGACTATCTACCTCGGTGCCGTACGACCACACCGTGAGTATGGATCCAGCTCATGAATGACAGCAACTAAATCTCATCAACAGAACCTCGACAGAGTACAAAACCAGGCACTGCGCATCATCACTGGTGGAATGAGATCAACACCAATAGAAAAAATGGAGCAGGCAGCAGGCATTCCCCCCCCCCCACACTTAGCAAAGGAAGGGAATGCAAAGCACTGATCCAAGCTGCAACGTTCAGATCGTTCAGTAACCACCCGATGAAGATCAGGCAAGCACAGCTGTCATCAGGAAGACTTAAAAGATCAAGTTTTGTGAAAGAGACAAAAGCACTTCAAAGGAAACACCAAGAAATGTTGCCAGCACAAATAGAAGACCCAAACCACACCCTTGATCCTCCACCCTGGGAAAACAAACTAGAGGGCATAGCTATTCGCACCACAGTACCTCATCTCACAACCAAAGATGAACACAGTGATGTGAGCAATAAGGCCCTGACCCTAGCCATGCTGGAAGAAATGTACCCTCAGGAGACATGGATAAGGATCTACACAGATGGATCAGCCAAAGATGCAATTAGAAGCGGAGGTGCCGGACTGCACATACAGTATCTAAACGGACAACATGAGTCAGCTGCAATACCGACAGGCAAACACTGCACACACTACAGAGCTGAAGTCGAAGCACGGGTTCATGCAGCTAATACCATCAGCAGAACAGCAGACCCTATTTCACAGATTGTCTTTTTATCTGATGCCCGCTCCGTCCTTGAGGCTATCACCAAAGGTAAGCTGCCACAACTTGAAGAAGCACTACAAACCATCAAATGCTTTCGGATAGCATTGCAGTGGATCCCTTCACACTGTGGAGTCCAAGGAAATGTGGAAGCAGACAAGATGGCAAAGGTGGGTGCAGAAGAGAATCAGACAGAAAACATGGTTACCCATACATAGATAAGACTATCATCAAGTCACTCTATAGAACACCTCAATCAGAAGATGCCTACCATCATCTCTCGAGGCCAGAGCAAGTGACCATTTTTAGTCTCAGAACTGGACACAACAGACTAAACCAACACAAGTACAGGCGGTTCCACCTTACGACATCGCCCGCTTGTCCTTATGGAGAAACAGAACAGACCACAGAGCACATACTTCAATGTTGCAGTACGTATCAGCTGCTGAGAGAAGAGATCTGGGCTTTGTCAACCTCTTTTCTTGAAAAGCTGTATGGGCCTGTGGAAGAACTGCAGAAAACCACAGATTTCATCTTGAGAACGGCTCTCCAAGTGTGATACCAGGGATCGAAAAGAAGAAGAAGAAGAAGACATAATGATTATGGCGTCATCCTACACGCGCGTAGTCAATCGATATGGCATCATTACTCTAGAAAGGTCTATTGATTATGACGTCAGATACCTGAGTGACAGATATGGGCATTCTAAATGCATAGAGGAAAGCCAATAAGCCTTAACCTGAAATGATTTCCAATTTAATGATGAAACTTAAGTTCAAATATATGGATATTTGGGTAAATGATTCAGCGTAAATTGTGCCATTACTTATGCTGCAGAGTCAGGAGGGGGGAGGGGAGGGGCACTTTAAAACTCATCCACACTCCTCGTTATACCCAAGACACCTAGATGACGTCTTCAAAACGTGGCAACATTCAAAGGAAGACTTTTCGTACCATTTCCTATTAAAGGATAACTAACATCTTCTCTCGATGGCTTTTCAGGTGATCTCATATGCTACTCATAAATTATGCAGGTAATTTTAAGCTTTTCATCATGCCCCTAAAGAAAGATATTCACGATTTAGTAGCTAAATGTTGGTACCACCTCTACACCCTATCATGGCTGTCATGATTTACTTTCCAACTAATCAGAAAAACCCCAGCCTACCCGCCTTGGTATATACGCTCGGTCGTAGAGCCGTATAAAAGCAATCATACAGGTAAGCTGTTGAATATTTTGAAACTAATTTGCCGGGAAGTTGGTGCTACCATAGGCAGCAACAACTTCCAGTCCAATTAGTTTCAAAATATTCAACGGGATAAGTATTACATAATAAAGAATGAAATGCATTGGCACTTGCATGACATCACACACTCGCTTGAGGAGACAAAATGGTGGCGATCACTGTTCAACATTCACGCGATATTACAAAGCAGCTAATTATGATACCGATAAGGAAATGTGACAGGATATGAATGATATGGAATCTATAAATCATAATCCATCGGTACAATACAACATCCGAGATGAGATTAGCATACCTTTAAAAAGGCCACGATCCAAATATTAGGCCTACACTAAGAGCCACTATTACTGGATCGCTAGCGGACTTCTTAGATATCACAATCTATAATGGTACTAAATACAATCTCCCTGGTAAACGGATGAATCCAATCCATCACTCAAGTATATGACGTCATAATCAATTACATCTTTGATATGCTGACGTCACAACCAAAACGCTTAATGAATGTCGTAGTTATACGAATTGGGTCTTTACTATTTAATAAACATTTACTATTTAATAAACATTATGTTGATTATTTATTATTTATTTTGAAATTAATTTGACTGGGCGCTGCTGCTACCACGGGGAGCAATTGCCACCAGTCAAATTAGTTTTAATATCCAACAGGTTAGCTGTATAAATACCATGAATTTGCGAGTCTGTGAATTCAGAATTCAAAGGATATAAATCGATCCCATACAGCATGGGCGGAGCTTAGCTAGAGATAGGCGGGACATAGCTAATAGTTGATTAATTAATTGGAAGATCAAGCCTTCCTGAAACCCACAAATTCACATCACAAATAATTATTCCATCCTCTATACACATTTAAATTTCTGATCCTATATCAAATCATCACGTCCTTATGAAACTCTAGCAACACAAAATCTGACTGATGCATGCTCTAGTCTGTTGTATGGATTCTAGCTATGCCACGCCAATTCACCTTTCCAGTTTAGCCATCCATCACATGACGTAATAATCAATTAAGTGACGTGTATGCTGACGTCATAATCATGAACGATTCGAAATAGTCCGTCTTTAACACTTAATAGTCCGACACCATGTATGAAGTGTATGTCCTTGCTATTAAATAAACATGTTGTTGAATATTTTGAAACTAATTTGACTTGGTGCTGTTGCTGCCATAGGTCCGCCCACTTTTACCACGTGATGGAATCAATGTATATGCTTTGAATCCTGTATTACCAGAATCCCTATTTCAAGGTAACTGTAAAGTTAAGCTGTTGAATATTTTGAAACTAATTTGGCCATGTGTTGTTGCTGCATGCAACAGCGCCTAGTCAAATTAGTTTCAAAACATTCCACAGAATGTTGATTAAATAGTAAAGAGATACTAAATAAAGTCGGAATATTCAATGTTCCTGATGGAGTTAGGTATGCCATTCATTATACACTTTGATTGTGACGTCAACCTACATGTGACGTAATTGATTGCAACATAATATACTTGGGTGACAGATCAGATCCATTCAGTCATCCATTTTCCTTACAGCAGATACCACATCCAAATCCACACAATGAGCCAGAGTTTGAACCTCTCCAAATTAAACACAGCAAACCTTGTACGAAGGATCAGTTTGTAAATATCGCAAAAACAGGTCTAAAATAAACAACTATGTTGCTGATCAACAAGCAATACACGGTCTTTAAAGTACAAATTCTATCTGACCAAATATGCATGCTGACTCTGAAAATATAGCCTATTTAATTAATTGTGCGCTTTGCCAAGATAAAATGTTGGTTAAATGAAAAATACCTTTAGAGTTCCTGCTAGATACAGCATTTCGACTATAGACATCCCGGAATATACACCAATATTCAAATGAGCATCATATTGATATCATGCCAATAAAACAGATTACCTTTTTCGACGGTGAGAAAGAAACTATTTCACATCGGAAAATCAAAGAAGGCCATTGAACTAGAACATTTGAGACAAAAATGTCATTTGGACTAGGTATTGATTCAGTAATATCATAATAGAAAATAATAATCCCATTTCAGCTCATACAAAGTAGACATAATGTTGATCAAAGCAGCTTACAAAAAATCCAAACATGGATGACATACTAGTCAGCTTAAACTTAGACCCAATCGTTTCTGATAATAACAACAAGGTTTCAGCCCTCCATACCTCTTCTTAAATCCATTAGCACAACCAAAGACCAAGAACTATGGTGAACAAACTTGAAAGTAATTGTTGCAAAAGTTTATCTTTCAGTTTATATATATACAATCATTGTAAATCAAACTGCTTTCATTTGCTAAAGTGGCTTACTGTTTACTGGGCCCACAGTTTAAGCCTCTAAAAGTATACAATTTAAACAATTTTATTTTCAGTAATATTGCTGTGAATAGGCACCTTTAAGCAAATTTAGGTAGGTTTTTTTCTAAAATCATGTGTGCCAATGCAGACATGACTATTCTAATATTCGTGCAACAACTGATGGCGAGATTAAGTCCTTGGTTAGCTGTGCTCAGAATTAATAGACCTTTCCAGCTTAGCTATGCCCCGCCCACCTCTAGCTAAGCTCAGCCCACACTTCACTGTATTTGAATTGATCGATCACCGAATGCCCTGACTATCAATTTCCTGAAAACTATACAGGTAAGTTGTTGAATATTTACTAACTAATTTGACTGGGTGCTGTTGCTGCCTATGTGAGAGATTGAAAATGTGTAACAATTCGCCTTTCCAGAGTATCAATCAATCAAGCTGACGTCATATGACATCATAAGCAGCTAAGTGGCGTGTAGGATGACGTCATAATCATTACATCATAAATTATTCTATTTGGCCTGTCTTTAACTCTTAATAGTCTGAGACATACGAATTGTATGCCTCTATTATTTAATAAACATGCTGTTGAATATTTAGTAGCTTACGCGTATAGTTTTCTGGAAAATGATAGTCAGAGATCGATCCATCCCAACACGAGCGAGGTGTGGGTCGAGCTTAGCTACAATGGGCGGAGCATAGCTAAAAATTGAAATGTCCATTTCATGCGGGTCTGAAAGTGTCAGTGCCTCGATAATAGTGTACGGAGTTGGCTATTTTTACAAAACGTATTTGAAAACTATTTGACATTTCAAATACCTATTGAAAAGCATTTAAATACAAATGCAAATAGTTGCTGTTTAAAAAGTAGTAGTGTCGGTAGTAAAATGATACCACGTCCCTCAACTGGCAGCCGTTCTGTGATCCATGGCCCCCACCGCCCTCTCAATCCCTGGGCATCGGGTTGCATGTGGATGGTGTATGCCTCTAGAGGGAGGACCCCAGGGTTGCAGGGGGTTGGGGTAGGCCTTTAGATTGACGCCCCCAGGGAATGAGAGGGCGGTGGGGGCATTGGATGGCCGAACGACTGCCAGTTGAGGGAGGTTGTATCATTTTACTACCGCCAATACTACTAGGCAAAATGATACTACCACACGGCCTGCCAGATCCGTGGCCCCCACCACCCTCTCAAGCAGCGGAGACCGCGGGGTACCATCTCCCTGGCCGCCGGATCCATGGCCCCCCACCGCCCTCTAAATCAGCAGAGACCACGGTGGCATAGGTTGTTGAGAGGGAGGTAGTATCACACTACTACTACCAGGGGCTGAACGCTCATTTAGAGACAAGCCTTCACAGTGATCTACACCACTGATCGCCATCAACCGCAGGGCCGGACTCTATTCTGTGTAGGCTCAGACATACACGTAGTCTCTGCCAGAGTCGCATCGGCATGATGGGACCACCCATAGTGGCTTCCATCTACCTTGACAGTGCTCACCTGGGAGGATGCTAAAGTGATTAGCATTTGAACCACGGCAGACTCTGGCATGTTCACATGTTACGCAGAGAATCTGGTGCTGAGCAGGGGTCGCCAGCAGACAACCACGTCCTACCTTCTCCACCCCCATAGAAGTGGCAGACAGACTTGATCTCTTTACGTGGGTGAAAGCGGTCATAAATGTGTCTCCGCATGGGGTCGACCCAGGGATTGTACTGGGGGTCATCCCTGAAGTGGCTCCACTTGGCATCCAATATCATGGCAGTCTCAGCGCTCTGTGCCACTGCTGTAGACGCCACCACGAGCAGTATGATGAGAATCATGGCTATATATGAAGAGTTAAACTGAACAGAGTGAACCCCTCGAGAAATATCTGTGCCAGATCGAGCCCTGTTCCATCTGGATCGATAGTGATCTTCATCCCCTCAGGGGCAGAGGCTAGCTGCTTCACTCTGTCGCTGGCTAAGAAACGTAGCTCTAGGGCTATATGAGTCGTTTGCGGGATAGTGAGGCCGACTCGCTGAAGCAGTTTAACAACACCCTTGACTTTGGAGACATGTGACACACCATCTACCTGTAGGGTTCCCCCTGGAGGTTAACAGCTTCTTCTGGTCCATCGATTGGACGACGCAGCAGGAGCTTTCCACCTGTAACCCCGATCTGGGGACCCACCATCGTCAGGGAGACACCTTCACCTATGTAGGTGAGGAAGGATGATCCCCGATTGTAGAGCTTTCGAACTGTCCCATCCTTTTTCACAACAGTGGAGAGGGGAGTAACCTCTATCTCAATGACTGCGGGAGGCCTATATTGGGGCAATATGCTTGCCAGTCACCCCCAGGTCCATCGCGGTACCACACTTCATTCTCAAATGTGAACTGCAAGTTTTTTGCCAGGGTCAATAGCAGACCATATGGGCCGTCGGTGGGGCACTGCTCGAATAGGGTTTGACCAGATGAAAGCTGAGGTCGTTATTTAGGGTGTTAATGTCTGCCACCTCTGTATCCGAGAGTTCAATCAATGGCTCGAGGATGTACTTCCTCTTCGGGAAATCGTACCAAAACACGATATTTTTTGCCATTTATGTTGCGATCCAGGCGCTCCTTCGACACATCCTTGAGGTCTGTGAGCAGCTCCACCCCATCACCACCAATGGGGTGGAGGGAGAATGCCTTTGAGTTTGCTTCATACTGTAGGGCGAATGACTTGCCATCGCTCTCTTCTACCTTGGCAGAATCAACCGCGTACACATCTGCCAAGTCAGCAAGACCAGTCGAGTGAACAAATATGGGTTCCATAGCACCCTATAGGAGGGGTTTAAATAGGACATACAACATTGCTGATTGTCCGACGGCTGCTCTCCGGTAGTGAGAACGTAATCTGACCCTCTCTAGAGGGGAGACGGGTGGTACAGTACAGTGTAGAATGGGTCCTCTTTGAGGTGCCCCAGCGGGGCACAACATACATACACGACGATGAGCTACATCAACCTCCGGGCAGCGCATACAGGAGCTCACTGGTAGAAGTCGGCCGGGACGTCATAGAGTATCTCCCAGGTGCCAACAGCAACCTATGGAAAGCTATCAGTCCTAGCCTGTTCGCACCTGTAAATCACCTGTTTGGCAACATATATGCCAGCATGGATGGGGTATCGGACACCCAGTTAGAGTTATCCTCTTATTACTCATTGACCTGACATGATATCACACCAGGAATATCCGACCTTTGCCGAGATGATGAAGAGCCCACTACAGGGTTGCCCCTTCATGACCCCTGTACAGAGGCTCGCACAGCAACAGATCTGTCAACAAAACGGCGAGTGACTACAGCAGGAGGGCTGGTATCAACAGAACACAAGCATTGCAAGGAGACGAAGGAACAGCGAAGGTTCCCGATACTGGCAGGCCCTCCTAGAGCAGAATAAGTGGGACGATGTCTTCACATACGACGATGAGCCAGATGTAGCAGAAACCGTGGATGATGCAGCGGAGACCGCGGATGAGGATGAGCCAGATGCCATACAGTGGGAAGAAGAGATGGCACAGAAGTGTAAGACCAAGAAAGCCATCCAGCGGCGGACCTACTATCTTGGTCATAAGGTGAAGTTCCAGATGCCATGTCTCAGAAAGCTACTGGCACCCGACATAGTGCTGGATGACCCCTACCTAAGAGACGTCTGTCTCGACACCATCAAGCTGGCACGGTTCGCCAGGCTCTCCAAAATTAACCCTTCTATGACTCATGAGCAGATTCTGCAGGTGATGCAGGTTTAATCTCCAGGTATACTATGGCAAAATCAGAGTGGCGGAAGCAGCAAGAACTATACCCCTCCCTGATGGCTGACCAGGATGGTACCATCCACGGCTGGCGACTCCAGCAGATAGATACCATCAGACAGAATCTGGTCCACGAGGCAGAAAAGTGCAGCAGAACGTGCAGCCGATATAAGACACCCTACAACGTCTTCGCGCATACAACCACTGCTGCGGGTATGATTGGAGCCAGTGCTGGGGTGGCAGCTGTGGCCACTCGCTACACGGGTGGGGCCATCGTCGCCATCCCGCTGGCTGGCGTGACACTAGCCGCCACTGTCTTGGCCACAGGCTTGGGGGTGGGGCAGCGGCAGATCACACGGAGGCTGGAGAAGCATGCTAAGTACGTGGCACTGGCACAGAGTATGCTACGGACTATCGACGAGTCTGTCAGCAAAGCTCTCGAGAATGGTCAGGTCACTGATGAAGATTACCACCATAATATTGAAGCTCCAAGCCCTGTACCGCACGGAGAAACGTAAAGTGCGACAGCAATACCTCAAAGGCTCCAGCGGCCGGGTTGATATGGAGGAGTTTAAAAACGAGATGTTATGGCGAGGTCGCCTCGCTGGTCTCTGGAGTCGAGACGACTACAAATAGTGTGCTGCCTGTACGGTAGCTTTAAGAACACCAGTATAGATGGCCTTCCCACTGAACCTCACGACAGTCATCCGGAGCAAACCGCCCCTCATGGGTACACCCTTGACTGGCCTGAGGGGTCTACTGGATGATATACCAGAGCTAACACCATTCTCGATCACAGTGGATGGACGGCCCCGAACCAGCTTCTCCATCAACCCACGACCGCTGACCAACCACCCCATCACCATCAAGTATGCGAAGCAAGCTCATACTTGGATGGCTGCTCCATGCCTCTCATACTGGAATCAGCAGCTGAACTTTGCCGTGTGGTTTGCCACGGCAGGATGTGGAGTAAGTTCCACCCTGCTTCACTCCTATTCTGGTACTCCTGAAGCTGTGCTCATCGCCAGCTGTCTCATATTCCACGTGTACTTCACGGTGCGAGGAATCCTCCATGAGCTGGGTGCAAGCCTCCCCGATACAAATGCCTTCGACCCACAGCTCAACTGTCATAGCGTCTCAGCGGCCAGCAGACTACAGAGAGAGTTCAGCGCTCACCCAGACTATCGGTGGCATGGTGGTGACAACAGCGGTCTAGGGGTTATGTACGGTGACCCGAGACGTGACTACTCAGGATTCCCCTATTGAACCCCCCGACGAGTAGGTCGTTGGAGACAGCGACATTTTCGTTCGATCCAGACTCTGACCATGGAGCGCTGGTGCAAAATATGCACATCACTGGCTTGCGGCAGGCCTATCCAGATGAGTGGAAGTACTTTGTTCCACACACCACCTCAGGCCTCACACCAGCAGTGATCATTCAGACCAACCAGTCCCTGCAAGCACTGTGCTACTGCCTCCTTACGTCACAGACCCAGCTGCGGCATTCCATAGATGGTGTCAGCAGAGCAGAGGTCCAGGCCATGTTCATCAGTCCCGTTGAGGATATGATCATAGTGGTAGACCCCAGTAGTCTTATTGCTAAGTTCCAGCAGGGGTTGCAGAAGGCCTGTCACAAACTTGACATTACTATTTCGCCACACCTATGGATGATTCCGAGCAACATGATAGTGAACATCGAGGACCTCCAAGTCAGGGGCTATAACAACATGATAGTCGAGGGGAGTTCCCCCGGTGTCCACTTCGGCTTCAACACTGACATCAACGCACCCACACGTAGTACGGGCCATACAGTCGTTCGGACCCTGAAACTGCAGGCAGTCGACAGGGCAGATCTAGGCGCCCCGACACTGCAGCCAGTTGACACAACACTGCTTCCCGTAGTAGCTCTACGTGTGGTGTCAGGCCTAGCTATCGTGGTGCTCGGGATCAGCCTACTCCGCCACTAGCAAATCAGCTATAAGACTATCCTGACTCTCTACAGTAGCAGTGGGGACCACAGTGAGACACTGAACCAGCTTGGCAATGCCCTACAGCCCCTATACCCGCTGCCAACATGCACATCCAAAGGAGGGTTCGGCAGTGCATCCTTTTTCCAGCTTGTAGTATCGCAGAGCCTTGTTCAGATCTGAGTCCGGTGAGGCCATGGTGGTCTGCAACATTTGACAGATACTCCCGATCCTTGTAGAAACCTTTAGCTTGCAGGAGCTGCTCGACACTACTCCCGCTCATGATAAGGTATTCGAGGAAGCAGATCTGTCCCTTGCCAAATCCTAGATAGAGCTTCACAGCTGTCAGCTCCTCTGTCAGCTCAGCACCGGAGAGCTGAGCGAGCTCATCTGGTGTCTTCTTCTTGTAGTCCTTCAATTCCCTCTGGAAGACATCATAGTACTTCTCGCATAGCGTGAGCCTGGACATGTTTAAGATGTCTCAATAGAGAGATGAATATTCCTGAGTACCAATCCGGACACATGGCAAACGCAGACAGGGAGGATCTTATTAGTTCTCTCGACAGGGGATGCAGACATTTAACCACGTTGTATACTCAGTGCTTAAACAATGGCATCAATGGTACAGATCGTGAAGCAGCTGCCCGAGAGCCAGGCGAGTCTTCAGAAGGTGGGGAACCTGCTGCGAACCAAGACACAGAAGTTACTGACCAAAGCAAAACCTATGGCAGTCCATGTCGCCAGTAACGTGGCAGTGAATGTGGCCATGGTGAAGATGACAGGTGGAAATGAGGTTCTTCCTGCCGCCACTGCGGCTGTCCTCACTACAGTGGTGAGTGGGGTGGCTGGGCACTGCCTCGGAATAACTCGCCCCATCTCAAAGTTCGCCCTCATTGGGGCCTCCTACACTGTTGCTGCCTAGATCATGGTTGAACGTGTTACACTAATAGAGGCCGCAGTTCTAGGGCTAGCAACGAGTGCAATGGCTGAGATCATGGTCGCCTACGGTTAACACCTCTGAATAGTGAGAGATGGATCACGAGACCCCTGCAGCATATGAGGCATGGCGTGTCAGAGGGCGGTGTGTATCCCATAGTCGAGCATGCAGACTGAGGATTGCCAATGCCCGGGAATGGTGGACCGCCCACAAGGCGTGCCCCTGCAGAGAGTGCCAGTACCCTGAGCACTGCTACCTATTCCCTTGGCCGACTGCGTGGTCCTCCTATGCCCAACTATTTCACTGGGGGTATAACTAGTAGATTTAAGCCATCTGTATATAGCACTATGACTCTGTCACTCACAGACCTAGAAAGCAAAGAGCTTGGCGATCTTGCTCACTTGGGCGAGGCACGCCTCAGTTCAGAGGACACTGTTGCCCCTATCTCCTTCCTAGACTTCGATGAGAAGGGAGACACGCGGGAGATCCGAGGTACCATCCCAGCCCGAGATCTCATCAGGAACACTGATACGGTAGGACAATCGGCCATTAACAAGGCCAAGACCGTATACAAGTGGATGGGCATCAAGGAGAGGGCGACGATGCTCGGTATGCTCGGAGTCGATGAGGCTGGAGCCATCAAGCTTACGGCTGAGTCCAATGCACAGGACCTGGTTAAGGATCTCCTGAAACCACGGATCTCATTCCGACAGGATGGAGAAAAGCTCAAGATAGGCACCCTCGGCCTGAGAAATATCACTGTCGATAACATAAAAGGTGCTACTGCCAGCCTCCAGCTACCAGAGGTGAAGAAGTCAGGGTTCTTTGGTTTGCTGTTTAAGCCCCCAGGATAGTCATGGCTTCCCGTGCATGTATCATACAGATACTGGATGTACTAGACACTGTGGGTGCTGACACAGGCCATCTACGCCATCTTCTCAGCTGCTGCTGGAATTTCATGCTTGACAGCTCCATCGCATCCTTCGTATCCGGCGGAGGTGCAGGATTCCCCGCTCTGCAGGCGAAAGAGCTGGTGCAGGAAGTACTGCCGTTTAGTCTCCAAGATATAGACGAGGCTACCACCGACCAAGTGCTAACCATCCTCCGCACGCATGTCTGTACCATTCGACAGTAGGCCGGCCAATGCTGGCCAGGTGGTCCTGATCATTGCCCCGTCAGGACACGGGAAAAACATCTTGCTGTGGGCACTCCTGGCCGAACATCTACACTCTCAATACATCCTTCTGGTATCTGACTCCGCCGCTGAGGCGGTTGACAGTAATGATCAATGGTACAATGGCCGAATCACCAAGACGCAGAACCTGCAAGCACTGATGGAGAAGCTGCTGGCAGCCCGACTGACAGAACCACTTGTCCTAGTTATTAATGACCCTGCAATGGACCAGAAGACAGTCACCTACCTCAACATCACCAGGCACATCCGTCAGACATAGATAACTGTCTTCATCCTCTTTCAGAAGTACACCTGCAAGATCTCACCGGACATCCGCCACAATGCCCGGTTGCTATACTTCAGCTCCAAGTGTGGATGTGCCCTCCTCGAGACCATATACGACAGCCTAATCCTCAAGGAGACCAAAGGGGACTTTATCGCAGGTGTACAGAGGGCAGCTGAGCTGTACCGCTTCATCTTCAGCAACAAGGAGACAGGTGAGCTGTCACACTTCAAGCCATCTCTGGAAAAGGCGCAGACCTTCACATACAAGCTGAATCCAGCCAGGAAACTAGCCTGCTCTACACGTCATCGCTGACAGACTGAGTGGAGACCGCGGCGGGCTCTGCTGTACCTTTTTTTCATTCATCAGAAGGCTGCACGGTCTCCGCTACTTCGTCCGCAGTCTCCGCTACTTCGTCTGTGGTCTCCGCTGCTTGAAGACCTTTGTCCATGGTCTCCGCTGCTACTTCGGCAGTTTCGTGAAGTCTGTACTGTCGATTAAACTCTAACCACTGAGGATCCGTGTCTGGAACTCTCTTCCTCTGGTACTTCACATGGAAGACCTTCTTTTCCCATGTGAGCCGGGCATCGTACTTGCCAGTGGGTTTGATGAGGTAGTCCTGGTAGTCATGTGGGAATGTCAGAAATGCTGCCAGATTACTGGCCAATCTCCTCGCACTCTTTCGTTGAAGATGTGCTCAACAGCCTCCTTGTGGCCAACAGTGACACCCCCCCCCCCTCCTGAGTACCTTCGGCATGACCGGTGGCATGGCTCTCTGCTACACTGACCTCATCCCTGAAGTAGTTATTTGCTTCAGACTGGATTCTATCTAGCATCTCTCGCTCTTCCTGGCTATCGAGGCTAAATACGGCAGCCCACTTCCCGACCATTAGTAGATCTTTGGGGTCGACTCTCGCTCTTTGGAGAGCTAGAATAACAGGACTGTTGGTTTGGGACACATGTGGTAGGCCGAGTGTCTTGCCCTGGGTGCTGTCAAACTTCCGGTAGAGTATCCAAGTCAGGAGTTCTTTTGTACTACGAGCTGGCGCTCCTTCCTCTATAGTGGCCAGTATCGCCGCATCAGACGGAGGCGTGACCTTGGCTCTATCGTGGATAATGTTGATGTCACGAAGCAGTCCGCGGACCCTGTCACAGTGGGACAGTGCACGCCGTGGCTGTGACTGTCATACCGACATGTCCTGCTGCCTATAGACAATCTGCTGGAGAACTTTACCAAACATGGCAGCCGTTTAAAACCTCTATATACCCAGACCGTAAACATGCTGCAGTATGTGAAACATCCAGATGGGGCTATTGAACCTGCGACATCGCACCGCACCGATCCTCGGAAGGACTGCCTGATGGTCATTCGACCCAGTATACACGATGAGAACCCATTGTCCGTTGCTGGGAAGTACATTGACTTTGCAATCTCGGCACAGATCCACGAGATCAAGAGTACGACACTCGAGTTCAAGCACAATAGAACAGACGGTAGAGCTCCCGCAGGTTCTGAACAGGTGGGAGATCGTACAGAGCAACAGCACCGTGGACACCACCTATGTAAACGATGAGTACTGAGTCCTAGGTCCGTTGGCTCGTGGCCCAACCTTCTATGCGAAGAGAAAGGGGTACTATGCTGTGGGGTGCAATGAGGGGTTCACGGAATTCAAACTACGGCCAGGTGTCGAGAAGCCTGTGGCACTTCCACTCTTAACCCTCCTTGAGAACACACACGTGAATCCGGCTGCCATGCAGGATAGGCTGTTCCTCCGGGTGCACACTGAGCAGCTCGCAGATGCGACGATGAATGCTCCAAGACTTCATGTCTGGCATTATGAGAATGACCAGGCACTGAAGCAAACGGGTTCCAAACAGCAGATCGAGAACACCAGCAGGTCCAAGCTACAGCTAACCATCGGGTAGAGCTGACATTGCATCGTGGTGCATCGGACCATATCACTGTTGCGGTCCTGGTTCAGAAGGGAGGAGCCATTCAGCATGTGGATAAGCTAGATGACTTCAAGCTTGTGGTTGCTGGGACCAATGTTCTTGGTGAGGTACACGAGCTGGCTGATTGCCAACTCTACAGACAGAAAACTAAGTCATATGCGCTTCTTTGCCTAACCAGTGGAAGCGACGACCTTGAGTCGGCACTCGAGGGCCATCACCACCTTGGGGGACATCCTACCTAATCATGGCAACTGGCTCAGCTTCAACATCGGAAACCTTATAGCTGGGACTCGCTCATTCGCTCATTCGGTGTGATGGTACTTTACTTTGGCTATGCTAAGGTATGCGTGTCGAACACATCAGGTTTTCAGCTTAAGCGTGCATAGAGCATGACTCCTGCCGTGGTCCCCACTGCAGCTGCCACCACTACTATAAGCTCTGTGTCTTCTGACCTGTCGATGCTTCATAGATAAGCCTTGGCTCAGATATTGCCTCGTAGTACTCATCGAGACTCTCATCTGCCTCTGAGGCTCTGGTTCTTGTTGGCGAAGCTGAGTCCCCAGTTCACTAAGGCAAACACGCCCGCATTCAAGATTGCGGATGCCATGCTATAGACCACAGTTTAAAGCTACTATATAGCTGCAGTGGGGACCACAGCGACGCGATGTATGAACCAGAGGCTGATCCAGTCGAGGATATAGATGACGAGGACTATGAGGAGGACTATGATGAGGAGGATGTAGACGACTACGATGTAGCGGAGACGGCGGGTGAGTATGATACGGAGACCTCGCCTGAATCCCGCAAGCTAGTACACAGAGCGAAAGGAATCTATCGGGTCGCTGGCAGAATTTGGGGCTCTGATCGCTCTGTTCACAACGAAGGCTGGCGAGACGGTCCGCAAGATCGCCAACAATGCTCTCCATGGGGCGGAGAAGATTTCTGAAGCCATACCAGCCATCGCCTCAGGAGTAGATACGTTCTTTGGAGTTGCAGGCCCTTGGCTACCATACATTGCCATAGCACTCGCGGCCATCTGAGTCGCCGAACATTTAAGTCGTACTGTATAAGGATGGCGTCTCTGTACGACCTGGTCAAGTCCCTTAACTGGCAAGCCTTGGTTGATAAGCTACCCTTCAGTGACGGCACCAGCGCTGCAGAGATTAGACAGCAGTGCTCACAGGTATTCGAAGAGGTGTTCATCGATGGCCGGATGAACGACAGTCGTCTGTTTGGTTGTCTGGAGTTTGCCCAGGCCATACGTAATAGAACAGGAGTCGATGTCAATGATGAAATCCAGGAGTTCATCAACTACCTCTCTTAAGGAGCTCTACCACCCGCCTGGTTGATATTATCGTGAGCCTCGCCAGTTACTCGAGTTCGCACATCGCATGGGCCACAAGTTCACATTGGAGGCGATTAGCCAGTGGCTCAGCCACCAGGCGATTTGGCAGATATACAGACCCCGTCCACGGCACATCAGGCGTGCACATTTCGATGAACCTGTTCCAAACAGAGTTCACCAGGCAGATGTTCTATTCCTTCCACATGACATAGTCTGCCGTTCCGGCAAGGGCACATGTAAGACCTACAAGTACGCCCGCACCATCGTCGATGTCGCCAGTAGGTACAAGGCTGCTGTACCGCTTACAGATAAGTCCGCAGGGCAGGTGGCCCAAGCATTCAGCAGTGTCTATGATGATCCGGAAAAGCCCCTCCAGTGGCCAGAATTATTACAGGTGGATGAGGGTAAGGAGTTCAGAGGCGAGACAGCAGCCCTCATGTGGAAACATGGTGTGGCGATAAGACGAGGTGAAGTTGGGCACCACCGTGGAGTGTCCTGGTGATCGCTCCAGGGTGTGGATGAAAGGTTTGCCCACGGTGATAGAGAGATCCAATACTGAGGTTACTCAGTTAACTGGTAAGAAGCCAGTAGAGGCTATCCAATGATCATCTGTTGCCCCACCAACCGCAGGAGCGAAAAAGGGAGAGGAGTGCCTACCACCTGATGCTCTGGTTCGGTACCTGTATGAGCCTGGTGAGCTGGAAGGTGGTCGACGGCGTGCAACAGACCCTAGCTGGTCGATAGATGTTCACAGGTAGCCTCTAAGGCCGAATTGCTTTGCAATAGCGCGAATCTGTGCAACAGTACTCATGGTGTATATCCCTGTGGATGCCTGTCTCTAAATGGGCGTTCAGACCCTATTATGTGTGGCGATAAGTACCTGTGGATGCCTGTCTGGGTGTTTAAACCTATTTTGTGTGGTGCTGGCGATCAGTACCTGTGGGTGGTGTATGTCCCAGGGGATGCCTGTCTCTAAATGAGCGTTCAGACCCTATTATGTGTGGCGATCAGAACCTGTGGGTGGTGTATATCCCTGTTGATGCCTGTCTGGGCGTTCAGACCTATTATGTGTGGTGCTGGTGATCAGTACCTGTGCGTGGGGTATATCCCTGTGGATGCCTGTCTCTAAATGGGCGTTCAGACCCTATTATGTGTGGCGATCAGTACCTGTGGGTGGTGTATATCCCTGTGGATGCCTGTCTCTAAATGGGCGTTCAGACCCTATTATGTGTGGAGATCAGTCCCTGTGGGTGGTGTATTTCCCTGTGGATGCCTGTCTGGGCACGTGGTGGCCCCCGCACCCTATGCAGTGGAGACCGCCGTGGTCTCCGCTGATTGAGAGGGCTGTGGGGGCCACGGAGCTGGCAGCCAGTTGAGGGATGTGGTACCCCGCGGTCTCCACTGCTTGAGAGGGCGGTGGGAGCCACGGCTCTGGCAGGCCGTGCAGCCGGGCGGTGGTATCATTTTGCCCAGGATGTAGTGTCGGTAGTAAAATGATAGAACCTCCCTCAACTGGCAGCCGTTCGGCGATCCGTGGCCCCCACCGCCCTCTCAATCCCTGGGGGCCTCCATCTAGAGGCCTACCCCAACGCCCTGCAGCCTTGGGGTCCTCCATCTAGAGGCATACACCAACCACATGCAACCCTATGCCCAAGGATTGAGAGGGCGGTGGGGGCCACGGATCGCCGAACGGCTGCCAGTTGAGGGAGGTGGTATCATGTGCAAATGCGAATACATGTGATTTAAATTCTTCAAATGCAAATGCAAATACTTTACAAAAATGTAAATGCATTTAAATGCGAATGAATGTGTATTTGACGCCAAGACTGCTGCATACACACGCAAACAAGGTGGCCAGAGATTAGGTAAACGCGTGTTTATGACTTCCTTAATCCTTAACCCTATAAGGCCTAAATCTGGTCAAGAATATCAACATATTTGCTTATTAAATGTAAATTTGCAGGCCAAGAGAGCAAATTTTTTCAATCTACCACTGGAATGACTGGCTCGTCCACCGGGCCAGTCATTCCAATGACAAACTTTCAATATTTGGTTTTCTCGTGGTCTTTAAATGGACATTCCCCGAGACTACTGTTACAAGAGGCCGGTCTTTGTCAGCTTTGTCATGAAAGGGTTAATCAGCAAGATTGGTCAAGAAAATCAGAATATTCTGCTTTGTATATCCATTTGCAGGCCAAGAGAAAAGAATGGACCTTTCCATTTTAAGCTATGCCCCGCCCATCACTAGCTAAGCTTCACCCACACCTCGCCGTGTTGGGATTGATCGATCCCCGAATTCCCTAGCTATCAATTTCCTGAAAAATATACAGGGAAGCTGTTGAATATTTTGTAACTAATTTGACTGGGTGCTGTTGCTGCTTATGACAAAGTCATTCCATTGATAAAGTTCCAAAGGTACTCTTCACTTGGCTATGGTGTGCGAATGAATATTCATCAAGACTACTGCTGGCGGATGGATGGGCATACACCTGAATTCAATCCAAGCTCTCCAGTTCCGTTTAGTTTATTCGTTAACTGCTTCTGAAGTACATGAAGAACATATATACATGAAAAACATACATACAATGGTGGTTACAAGAATATACATACACGCTTGGTATCTAATTACAATGTTGGTGCTGGCGGTGTTGATGATGATGGTGATGATGATGATGATGTGTTGTTGGATACTTCGGAAATAATAACCCTAACCCTAACCATAGCCCGCCAACCTAGTAGACGTAGTAGTATCGATTTTAACGCTTTGAGCAATTCATCTTTATCAGATACTATATGTATTATGCGCATGTATCTATTAACTAATGAAATGGCTTAATTTCTACCACGTGACAGTCCAAGAGAAGGTGTTATTGCACTCTAAAAGTGTTATTGGACTCGAAATAGTGTTATTGGACTCTGTCTTCAAACTGAAGCGCTACTCTGTAGTTGTACACCTATATATTGAATATATAGGTGTATAAT
Organism: Chaetoderma sp. LZ-2023a; assembly: GCA_034401795.1. Classification (NCBI taxonomy): domain Eukaryota; kingdom Metazoa; phylum Mollusca; class Caudofoveata; order Chaetodermatida; family Chaetodermatidae; genus Chaetoderma; species Chaetoderma sp. LZ-2023a. Next base: position 42,169,410 of record CM067374.1, on the reverse strand, counting down.
AAATAGGTCATTTAACACCACCTCGAGGTAACTATCCATGAGTGTTGTTGAATATGATGCGGCTAGTGTGACTGGGTGTCATTGCTCCTTTTTGCAGCAATGGCTCCCTGTCGGGTTAGTTTCAAAATATTTAACAGCATGTTTACTAAAATCTATCAAAAACATACACTCAATAAACTTGTCGCACATCTCAGTTTCAATTTTCAATTATTAGTCTCACTATTCTTAATATGTAGCATAAATCATGTTAATGTATATATGTAAATATCCACTTGCATTTTAAAAATTATTGTGCAAAATTATAATCTATCGCATTTTATAGTCTTTTATGGAAAGAGTCGAATCTAAGTCAGTTTGACTTGTGACTCAATCCAGTTGTTGTCAATTGACAATAAAATATGTTTAAAGCAAACCTCCGTGCACAACCACGGATCCTCACCGCACTCGTCCAATTTGTCTTCAAAAATCCGTATTGAACTCAACACCTTCGGCATCTCGTCCAATACTGATTTATAAACACATCCCGTCTCGTTCGATATAAATCCATAGTGTACCCGGGAATGTCAAATAGCCTAATAAGATATACATGATATAAAAATAGTATGGTGGCTACAAAACAGTAGTATGCAAGTTATAAGTTACAAATTTGTATACTGTTGTTGTTGTTGTTGTTGTTGTTGTTGTTGTTGTTGTTGTTGTTGTTGTTGCTGCTGCTGCTTGCTTGCTCGTTTGCTCGCTTGCTTGCTTGCCCGTCATCATCGTCGTCGTCTTCGTTGATGAAAACAGAGATAGTATACAGAAATGGAGATCGTCAAACCGGTTATGTGAAGTGCTGCATAATGGTATTAAGGAATTTACAGAGTGAAACTCCAAGGCCCGTTTTATAAGTCAAACTTTCTGTCGCGCCGCGCCCATGAAGACTGGTTGATTTGTATAGTGGACTCTGTCATTTTCAAGCAGAGTTAGCTGGCACGGCACATGAGAAGTTCGACTTATAAATCGGGCCTAAAGTCGCTACGTGTGTGCAGGGGAGGCTGGACAAATGTCGCCGCGGTATTCATTTATTTCCCTCAGTAAGGTACTATCCATGTTCATTGGGCAATGTATTTCAATGTTTTCAAAAGACTTCCGGTTTCTCCTCGCAACATCAGTATGCAATCCCAGAGCTTGAGGAATGGCTTTCTGTGTTTGATATGGTTACGCTTTAAAAGCCATTGGAGACATCCGATGAGATTCCATTGTATCGTGTCAACAGCAAGCTTGTCTTCTAGAACCACACAATCTAGGAGTAAGGAAGGGTAATAAAGCAACAATGAGAAATAACAACAGAAGTAAACCTTGTATTAATTCAGTCTGTATGCAGTGAAGCAGACTAATTCAGGTCCTTTTTATTCATGTTCTTCGTCGTGAATTTTGATTCCAATCTCCCCTTAAATATTTTTGTGATAAAGGCCCCCATGGCTTTGCGCACTTCTAGCTAATGGACCTTTCCATGTTTATCCATCAATCAAATGACGTCATAATCCACATGTGGCGTGTATGATGACGTCATAATAATGACGTCATGAATTATTCGAATTAGTCCGTCTTTAGCGCTTAATAGTCCGATACGTTATACGAATTGATGGCATTACCATTTAATAAACATTCTGTTGGATATTTTGAAACTAATTTGACTGGACGCTGTTGCAACATACAACATACATACAAAAGTGGACGTAGGACTTCTCATGAATTGTTTCAATTTCTTGTGTACTTTATAAAAGAAAACGTTACCATAGGAACGTGAAACTTTCTCAATTTGATGCACTCACACATTATATCGAAGACCTCCAAGCTTGGCATTTAACCCTTTAACCCTCATATCAGCCAAAAACGGTTTATGCAGTGATCTTTAGAAATGTGTATTTCCAGAGCAAGTGAAAACTGTTTTTGAAAATTTACCACTGGAATGACTGGCTTGATAACCGAGCCAGTCATTTCAGTGGTAAATTCTCAAAAATAGTCTTCTCTTGGTCCGCAAATGAACACATTCTATGAGAAAATTGAATTTTTAAAAACCAAATTCAAGTGTTAAAGGGGTAATTCTTTGCATATATCCTCAATTCCCAATACCGCGGCAGTAGCATGTTGCAAACTTTGGTTCCCAGGTTTAACCGGGCTTGCATATACTACATATCCAGAAGTGTTACTCTTGCCAAGCAGCCCAGGGAAACATACCATATAATATTTCATCTCAGCAACGCGTGAGAGATAATGATAAGATCTTGATGACTCGTATTAAACTCTATTCTAGCGAGTTCTTGTACTTTTCTATATTTCTGCATTCGATAACCGGCTAGCTCTTTATATGCGAGATTCAAAGCTTGTTTGAATTTATGGCACAGCTATTTCCCGATGGTGATGATGATGATGATGGTAGTGGTGGTGGCGGCGGTGATGATGATGATGATGATGATGATGATGATGATGATGATAGTGGTGGTGATGATGATGGTGGTAGTGGTGGTGGTGGTGGCAGTGGGGACTGGGGATGATGATGATGATGGTGGTGGTTGTGGTGGTGATGGTGGTGGTGGTGGTGATGGTGGTGGTGGTGGTGGTGATGGTGATGATGGTGATGATGATGATGACAACGACAATGATGATGATGATGATGATAATGATGAACGACGACGACGACGACGACGACGACGACGACGACGACGACGACGACGACGATGATGATGATGATGATGATGATGATGATGATGATGATGATATACTGTGTTTGTTCATAGTTTGAAAACAGCATGCAGCTACAAAATGCCATTCTTCTTCTTTGGCCACTGTTTCTCGTCCTCAGCGAGTGCCCTTAGCTCTCCCGGGGTCTTCATGGGCGTCAGTGTACCCAGTCCGGCTTCTTCTAGATCAGACACTTCACGTAGACTTTTGGAGTGTTGTCCTCTACGAACTTTGTAGCTGTTGGTACCGAGTATAGCAAATTTCAAGGCTTTCTATGCATTGGTGTCTTCGGCATTCGTAGAACATCACCAAACATAGGCCATCGTTGTTGGCCCACCTTCAGTGACAATGGACCTTTTAGCTATGCCCCGCCCATTTATAGCTAAGCTACACCCACACCTTGCTGATGTTGGGATCGATCGATCGCTGAACTTCCTGACTATCAATTTCCAGAAAACTGTACAAGTAAGCTGTTAAATATTTTGAAACCTATGGCAGCAACAGCACCCAGTTTAATTAGTTACAAAATATTCAACAGCATGTTTATTAAGTAGTAGAGACATACAATTCTCACAATGTGTTGGGCTAGTAAGAGTTAAAGATGGGCCATATAAAATCATTTATGACGTAATGATTATGACGTCATCCTACACGCCGCTTAGTATGACGTCATATGGCGTCAGATGATAGATTGATACTCTGGAAAGGTAAATTCATCAATTCAGCAATGAATATTCTAGTTCTATCTCCGCACATGTGAATAGTATACATATTGCTTTGAGGAGAGCCGTCTCCTCGTCTAATAATCCACGTTGGTGTATCTTTCCGGAGAAAAATAACGCGCGTATTATGTCCATATTGAGTACATGAGAAACAAAATCTAGTGTGTACATCTCTCCTGTGTGGTGCGCACAAATACCCAGTTCAGTACTGGCACACCGACTAGCACACAGCCAGAAGTAGTCAATAGCAGAAGCTGAATAATAATAATAATAATAATAATAATAATAATAATAATAATAATAATAATAATAACTAGAAGACACTTACTGAAGTAACTGTAAATCTGCGATGTCTGGCCATGAAGAAATAGTATAAGTGCTCTTTCAAGGACATTGAGCACATCTGGTACTAATTGAATAAAAACTCTAGGTGTAGTTACAGATCAAAGATCCATGCTTGAAATTCCCGTAGTTTACACTAAAAAGTCACCTTGATCCTCAGGATAGAATAAACTTCAGGACCTCAAGGGTAACATCATACTAAAGTATGTTAGTGATCCGATCAAAACTGTGCATGTAGTCGTCGTTCAAAACTCGATATTAAATTGTAATCTGGATGCCCACGGGGTCCCGTTCCACCTGGGTCTGTGGTCCAGGGATGATATAAACATGAGAGGATGTCACAGGGTATCTTCTAATATGTCCATTGACCGTCTCTGATGAAGCAGAGTTCATTTCTGCCAAAAACAAAAAACTGCTAATTTTTATGCCCAAGAGATACATATGGGCATGTGCCGGCCAGATCAATCAACCCTTTCAGGACCGACGATGTTACCAAATATAGTTGTCATCTGATCAAAACTATAGGTGTAGTCATAGTTCAAAGATCCATCCTGATAATTCCAATTCATTCCCTATGCTGCCATTTTCCATGCATTGGGGTCAAAGGCCACCGATCAAGGTCACTATTTAGGTGGGCAAACATCTTCAGGACCCAAGGGTAACATCCTGACCAGGTACGGTATTGATCTGATCAAAACTCTAGGTGTAGTAGCACTTCAAAGATCCATATTAAAAATCCCCATACATTTTCTATGGAATATTTTTGCCCATTCAGTGGAAAAAGCAAGACAAGATGCATTCCTTAAGATGTTTACTCACCCACCAAGTTAGAAGTCAATATCGCTAAATATGCATTACTTCTCTCCATTGTTTCCACTGCTTTGCAATGTGCATGTGCCATTACCCTGGTATTTTAGATTGGATTAAATTGATTGTCACAATGCTTTTACTAGAAGCATATATTGTCAATAACATTATATTTGGTATGATGATGATAATCTATAATCTGTGGTTGTGGGCGATGAAACATCCACCGTTATAATGAACATTTCCACTTTTAGCTATGCCCCACCCATATCAATCTACGCTCTACCCACGGCACGTCTGTGTTGGGATCGATCGATCTCTGAACTCGCTGACTATCAATTTCCGGAAAACTATACAAGCTGTTGAATATTTTGAAACTTGTTTGACTGTGTGCTATTGCTGCCACAGTTTCAAAATATTCGACATAATGTGTATTAGATAGTAAAGACATACAATTCGTACAACGTGTCGGACTATTAAGAGTTAAAGACGGACTATATCCAATCATTCATGACGTAATAATTATGACGTCATCATACACGTCACTTAGTTAATTATGACGGCATATGACGTCAGATGATCGATGGATAAACTAGAAAGGTGAATTAGCCTTTCCACGCTCTCTTCTATTATTGTACTTGGCGATTTGCAGGATAATCTGAGCTGAGATGGTAAAATAGAAAAAAATATTGAAGACAAAGTCGGATAACATGTTGATAGACCACGTGATCATTAAAATGGAAGATAAACACAATAATCAGTAACATAGAGGACAATGCAATTGATGAATCCAATCTGTCACTCACGTATTGACCTAATAATCAACTACGGACATATACGTTGACGTCACAATAATAATTGATAGAAATAATCCGTCATAAACCTGAAATAGTGCGTCAAGTTGTACGAATTGTATGTCTTTAGAATTTAATAAACATTCTGTTGACTATTTTGGAACTATTTTGACTGGGCGCTGTTGTTTCCATAGGCAGCAACAACACCCAGTTAAATTAGTTTCAAAATATTCAACAGCTTACCTGTACAGCTACCATGAAATTGGGATTCTGGATATTCAGGATTCAATGTTAATAAATCGACCCCAACGCTAGAGATGGAGGTGGGGGGGGCTAACAGTTGATTCGTTCATTAAACGTGATCAAACAATGATAAAAATGACACAGATAAAGGGACTTCTGGTAGGAGTCAATTTCACGACTAGGGAATAAAAGAAAAGACTGACCACAGCCATTGTGCTGAACACGGAACAACCAGAGAACAGTAATACACCCAGTCATCTAGTAAGGCTGAAAATAGGAATTCAAACCCCAATGATACGTACATGATACACAATGGTAAATTAGTCAACGTGGATCTCAAGAGCGGGGCCGGTGGTGGGCGGGAGGGGGAGTCATTGGTAGCATAATAGTTCGTGAAAAACTTGATTAATAACAATCTATAAGAACGTATGCGCACTTGAATACAATTTCGAACCGGTAATAATCTGTATCATGGGCGTACTATCAAAAGACGCACAGTTTAACACCGCCCTGTGTCAATGACGCCCCAAAGCGCTCAAAATACTCAAAACACGTTAATGGTCAAGATATCATTTTCCACACAAAAATTGAAGGCTTCATTTGCAGGCCAAAAGACGACTTTTTAGTCAATTTAATTCTGGAATTTCCAAAATACCGTTATGTTTTCCTGTAGATGTATATTTATTCTGACCAGTGCACAGGCAGTCTTGCTCATTAGAGGTTTACTGCTTAAGAAAATAAAAAATTTCGCTTAAGCGCGTGTTCATTTGCAGGCCAAAAGATGAATATTTTTAAATTTTTACCACGGGAATGACGGGCTCTGTAGCCGAGCCAGTCATTCCAGCTGTAAAATTTCAAAAAATCATTTTCTTTTGACATGTGAATTGACATTCCGCAAGATACTGCAGATAGCATTGTGTTGATAGAATCCCTCCCTGCCGTACCCCTTGGTTTGGTTCCACTATCTCTGACAACTGGTTTTCCCAGGGTACTCTTGTAGATAGTCTCCAACAGGTTCCATAAGTTCTCTGAAATGCCAAGAATGGTGGATTTTGTGGAGGAGACCTGGTGTCCAAACCACGTCCAACGCCTTTTCTGCATCTAGTGAAACTAAAACAGCTTCGTTTTTCCCTTGCTTCCATAATAGCCTCTGTTACTAGGACTGCTGCATTGTTGGATGAGCTATATTTTATGAATCCACGCTGAAGTCGGCTTTGGTTGGCTGTTAGAATATGTTTTGCTCTCCTCAGCCATACTTTTTCCATGCTCCTATCCATTAATGTCAGAACTGCGATGCCACTGTAATTGTTAGGGTTCTGTGCTGCGTTTCCCTTTTCAGGATTGGTATTATCCATCCTTCCTTTATTATATCCGGAACTGTGTTTGTCTTAAAGACCATGTTTAACAGTTCCGTGATATATTCAAGAACTTGTTCACCAGCTTTCTGCACGTGCTCAGCTGTAATTCCCATTACATCTACAGCTTTCCCTGTATTTAATGACTCAATGGCCTTACGTACTTCATGAACAGAAAATTGCTTCTAAACTTGTAAGCTTCTCTCCAATCACAACAAACTCTTTCGTAGTAACAGTTCTTGTGGTTCTCTGCTTGTTGACTAGTTTGTAAAACAGCTTTTGATCATCACTGTGAGTATTGATCATTCCTGTTGATTGCCGCGTGCATTCGCAGGACTTGTCGTACCTTTTTCTTACATTTTCTTCTCTCTTTCCAAAGAGCATCACATGGATCATGACGTGACCCTCCTGTGATCCACTGGACATGTGCCTATTTTGATTTTCTCACAGCATGGACGAGCTCAGCTGAGATGTGTTATTGCCAGTATGATGTCCAATTCATGACAGGTTCCCCATTCAATCGGCTTTAATGATTGATCAACGATCGCCTGATAGCTTCGTATATTCACCTTGCTCCATTTGACTTTCTGACCTGTGTGATTTGTGGATGTTTTGTTAGTAGAGTTGTTGTGTACTTTCAATTTTACATCCGAGAGTCAAAATAACTGGCAAATGATCAGAGACATTAGCTGGATGTTGAGCCATTATCTCAACTTGCGTCATGGATTCTCTTGCATCACGATCTACAGCAAGGTAGTCTGTCTATCTGTGACCGATGTTTACCATTCTGATTGATAAAGGTATTCATCTTTAGATAATCATGTGGCAAACTCAGATTCTAGTCTTCTAGGAACTTTTCCAGCAACATAGCTCTGATTTCCTTTAGATGTCTATGCAAAGAAGCATTAAGGTCACCACACAAAATGCTGGAATCTTTATTTCTGCACAATTTCTCCGACTTCTATTAATGTGTCCTGGAAATCTGTTTCTGCCGAGCTTAATCCTCTATATGGCATACACTCCGTGATAAGGCAGATGGATCTTGGCACGGCTTCAATGGTCACCACTCCCACACGATTGTTGCCATCTGTGTGTGTTTTAACCCAGTATCTAAAGCTCGGTGCCATAGTATGCAGACACCACCAGATTCCCTTGGTCGCGGTGTCCCCGCCCATCTCTAGCTTAGCTCCACCCACACCTCGCTCGTGTTGGGATCGATCGATCTCTGAACACACTGACCATCAATTTACAAAAAACTACACAGGTAAGCTGTTAAATATTTTGAAACTAATTTGACTGGGTGCTGTTGCTGCCTAAAGATATACAATTCATACAACGTGTCGGACTGTTTGAGATTTGATGACGGTCTATATGTAACCCTTTGTGACATAATGATTGTGACGCCATCATACAGGCGTTCAGCTGATTATGACGTCATACGAGGTCAGATGATAATGGATACTCTGGAAAGGTGAATTGAAGAATGCTTGTCCACAGCCTTATGCACTACAGTGTAGTCTTTACGATTCCTTTCTATTTCCTCTAGACCTCTCAAAATCTGCCATTGACAACGGCGTTGCAATGGCGGCAACGCTAATGACGTCATTACCAACCTGGCAATGCGTATGACGTCATTTCTTTTTTAGATCTTTTCATCAGATCTTTCATCAGATTTGTTTGACAGATTAATCGGTCAGATTAAATCTGATCATCTAAACGGTCTTCAGACCCGCGCTACGGCATCGAATCTTTGCTTCAGATGTGTCTGTCAGATTAATCTGATTGTGAAAACCGGGCTATAGATTGTTATTCTACAACGATTGTATCGAAAGTTATCTCCATTTTTGTAACCATGACCCTAATCTTATACAAAAATGTCCACAAGTTTGCGCTATGGGGCGTCCTTAGCTAATATTATGTTCATTATTGATGTCAGACAAATTGATAACAAAACAACCTTACCTTTGATAATATTGGCCTGGTCTGGCAAGGATAGGTTCTTGAATCCGGAAATCGTTTTAGAAAACTTCACCTGTTTTATAATTTCATGTTGTAGCATTGCTGCAGTGGCTCTGATTATATCATTTCTGTCATCAACATCGAGTCCTGTAATTTTGTAGACCTCGTTGTATTCGGAGTCGGAGAATCGGTTACGTGTACACACTGATGAGTAACTAGCGGCATATCAATCCTGCATGATGACAATGAGAACATTAACCCCCCTTATGTCAACAGCGTCTCGAAGCATCCATAATGCTACTCATATCAGTGGACCTGTCCAGTTTGCCATCAATCATACGACGTCATTAACAACTACGTGACGCAAAGAGTGGCTTCATAATGAATTCGCATGAATTACACGATTTAGTCCGTCTTAAACACTTAATAGCCCGACACGTTGTACGAAGTGTATGTCTTTGCTATTTAATACGCATTCTGTCGAATATTTTGAAACCAATTTGACTGGACGCTGGTGCTGCCTATGCTGCACCCAGTCAAATTAGTTTCAAAATATCCAACAGCTTACCTGTATAGTTTTTTTGGAAATTGATAGTCAGGGAGTTCAGCGATTGATCGATCCCAACACAGGTGAAGTGTGGGTGGGGCTTAGCTAGAAATGGGCGGGGCATAGCTAAAGCTGGAAATGTCCATTACCTCTTTAATGGTCAAGACTTTGCAAGAGAATTATTCTTTTGGAAGGACAAGAGAAGTGTTTTTTGGTCAATTTAACAGTGAAATTTACGAACATAGCAGTTCCTATCATCATGCAAATGGGCATTCCTCAACAGCACTGTATAGTTCTTTTTGGTCGGCTTGACATAACCAATGCCCATTTCCAGTTCAAGAGGTGTTTTTAAAGATTTACCACTGGATAGACTGGCTCGGTTACCGAGCCAGTCATTCCAGTGGTAAGTTTTTTAAAGTTCTCTTCTCGTGGACTGCAGATTGGCATTCCTCGAGACACCTGCAGATGCCGTTTTGGACTGTTTAACCATTAACGGTCTAAGTTGACACAAGAGGAGTTAACAAACGTCTCGTGCAACATCAGATTTAATTCCTGCTCGCGCTTAACTCTGGCTCATTATTCCAAGTACCGGTGTACTATGACAGGTATTTGAATAGACAGACGAGCCGGGATAGGCCCGAACTGATGGACAGGGATAGGCCCATCAGCCTATCTAAATATATGTCACAGGGCCGGTTCAGGGCCAGTGTAAACTGGGACCAAACTCTCACGTACTCTTAGGCAGCAGCAGTGTCCAGTCAAATTAGTTTTAAGATATTCGATAGCTTATCTGTATAGTTGCCTTGAAAGATTTTGTGAATTAAGGGCTTAAAGTTAAAAATTGATCACAACACGCGCAAAGTGTGGGCGGAGATTAGTTACAAATGGGCGTGGCATAGCTAGAAATGAAACCCTTTATTGTTTATATGTTCTGTGCAATGCCTCTTCAACTACGCAGTCGAACACCCATTCGGTAGGTAACCTAATCAATGAGGAGTTTTTTGCGAGGACCGTTAGATACGTTTTATTGACAAACAGTTAACTACTGAAGGTATACGCACTCGGCATTCCGTTTGTCTCTGTAGTAATTCATCCGAATCTCTCGTTATAAGAGCATACATAGCATGAGCTCTGCTGGATTCTGACAGCTGTTCTACAATCCGTGGACACATCTCCTCACTATTCTGAGCCACCAGGGTGTCTAAGCTCCCCGCACGTGTCGTCAATTCTTCGTTGATGAGGTATCGTCGATGCAATGTATACCTGCCGATCTTGATAGCTACAGTGCAATAAGGCCACAGGAGTATGCACATATTGTAGATATCTGGATTCGGATCTGGGGATTTTGAGGAAGTAGCTAGCCTCAAGATTGTCGGTCCATGTCTTAAGTATCATTTGCATATGACCTCTTGACCTGGCGAGCCTGAATCCCAAATCTTCTGTTAATCTTTTTAGTAATCTTTTTGATAGATCCATCTCAGTTATAAATATTTTCTACGTCACGACAACGTTATCGTGATTTATATATATATATATCATTTATGAGAACCCGTTTATATATATATATATATATATATATATATATATATATATATATATATGTGCGTGCGTGCGTGCGTGCGTGCGTACGTGCGTGCGTGCGTGCGTGTGCGTTTTAACATGTACGCAATTAGAGTTTCGTGTAGGTGACTCAGTCGTAGTGGTGGCAAATGAGCCTATGAAGCTCACTACCCACAATGATTCGGAGTATGAAATCTATTGGATCAATGGCCCTGGCGCCCATATTCGCCATCATAGATCTGGAAAGACTCGGGTTCTTAACGTGTCCCCGCTCAGAATTGTAGACCCTGAAATGTGTTGGGACACTATTCGAGAATGACCCATCAGGAAGCCTGGTAAAGGCACTGCTGCTAGCCATCCGACACTGGACAGGGCGGCTATTGAAAAACTGAGTGAATTCTGTAAGGAACCTGTACCACCTATTGTTCCAGTAGAGGAACCTGGTCCTTCACGACCTAAGTAGCCACCTAGTCCATCAAAGGATGTCCATTCAGCCCGAGGTGGAAGAACCCATTAGTGAGTCAATCATGAATGATGAGGAGATGGTGCAATCAGTAATAACAGACGATGATGCGTCAATGATGGATTTTACTTTGGCTGAGGCCAGACATATATTTGGCTGAACGCCAACTTCAAGGTATGGATTGCGTAAGCATCCACATAAGCCAGATTACTTCAGTGCTATGAAAGGAAAACAACGTCGCATTGGTGTGATTAGTCATCCAGTGTCTGATGCGCAATTCATTCACAATATAACTGACGTCATCAACCGTCATATCTCACTCACTGCACGCTAGATAATCTGCTTTGCTACCGCAGCCAGTCTTAGCGGGTTTAAGACAATGCTGTGCCGATAAAGAGAATCAGAGGAGCTGTGGGCTCAAGCATGACCGAGTCGGCACGCTGACTCGGGATGATCAACCGAGGTGGGGTAGCGAAGAGCCAACGATGGTGATGAGGACAACGGAACATAGCTCGGGAACACCGGTTCTGACAAATCCGGTAAAGCAAATTCCGGGCATCTCTTGATGCACCATTTTAGTAAAGTACCCGATTGGTACAAGACAGACACCAAGCTGTGACTATCTCCAACTCCTCCAGCGCTAGTGTCCTGTTAGAGTACGGTGTACCGCAAGGCTCAGTTCTCGGTCCGAAGTTTTTCACTGTGTACTCGGCACCTATTGTAAACATTGCGAAACAACATAATCTCCAGATCCACATGTATGCGGATGATACGCAGCTTTACCTGACATTCCAACCCAACGTGCATACAAACGAGACCATGGCTCTTGAACAAATACGGAATTGTGTTGCAGACATTAGTCAGTGGATGACATTTAACAAGCTTAAACTAAACCCAGACAAAACCGAGTTCCTCGTGATATCGACAAAACATCAACGTAGTAAGGTTCATACTACCGAAGTCCAACTAGTAAACAGTCTGATTACGGCAAATCCATCGGCCAGAAATTTAGGTGTAATATTTGATCAGTTTATGGATATGGATGCGCAGGTAACATCTATTTGCAAAGCGGCATATTACCATCTAAGAAACATTAATTCAATAAGAACTGTTTTAACACATCGAACAACAGAAACGCTTATCCATGCATTTATAACATCACGTCTGGATAATGGTAACTGCCTACTATATGGTATAACGGCAAAGTCACTGAACAAGTTACAACAGGTTCAAAATTCTGCAGCCCGTGTCCTGATGAAGATCAAGAAACGTGATCACATAACCCCTGTATTGAAACACCTCCACTGGCTACCTGTCCGTCAACGAATTGACTTCAAACTTATCCTCCTTACATGGAAATGCATGCACGATGAAGCTCCAGAATACATGAAGGATCTCATTATGCCCCCACCATCCGCACCGTGCTATTCGCTCTACAGATCAACACCTGCTAAACATTCCACGATCCAATCTGAAGTCATGTGGAGACAGAGCTTTCAGCATCGCCGCGCCAAAACTTTGGAATACCCTACCATTGGATATTAAAACAATAAGCTCTAGGGAGAAATTTAAAGAAAGACTAAAAACACATATGTACCGAAGCGCCTTTGAAAATTAGTCAAATTGATAAATGGCGCTATACAAATGCTGCATTATTATATTATTATTATTATTATTACAATAAGTGTCCGACTGACACACATTTTGGTATGACAATGTATTTTGTATTTGCTGTATTGTTCATTTTTGTTGTACCTGCGCGGCAGCATTAGATTTCACTTTATGTACAGTTTTCCATCTATGCGTGCGTGCGTGCGTGCGTGCGCGCGCGCGCGTTTTAACATGTACGCAATTAGATTGAAGTTTGAACCTTGTTTTTATTTATGTAACAAATATCATGTATATAGATGGATGAGCAGGATGATCTAGTCAGGAGCGAGTGATGTGGTAACCTATTTTACGCTGTGCCTGGAATACGATATACGTGTAAGTTATGAATAAATGACGGACGAACAGACAAGAAGAAATGATAGATAGGAAAAGGAAGAATGAACATTTACTTTAGTAATGGCGCGGGTCTATAGTGAAAACAGCAAGTGTCATTGGTAATAAATGCAGCGTGAATGGAATGAAATGAATGAAAGAAGTATTCACCGTTTGGCAGCAACAAATGCAAACTATTTTGAATACAATCCGTAACAACAAATGCAAACTTTCGTAACAACAAACGCAAACTATTTGTTGGTTCGTAACAACGACTGCAAACTACTGTACTTTCAAAGGTTAAACGCATTTCATTATGGTGTTATAGAATTTATCCGAAATCCAAGCCTGGCAAAGCAAAGAAGGCCACGGTTCCCAGCAGATGAACTTGATGTTCTTGTAGATGCAGTCAAATCTAAGAAGGACGTGATCTACAGTAAATTCACAGACACGTTGACCAACGAACACAAGAAAAAGGCATGGAACGAAATTACTACTTCGGTAAATTCTATGTCTACTAACTCACGAACCACTGAAGAGATAAGACGAAAATGGATGGACTGGTCGAGCACTACCAAATGCAAAGAGATGCATCGACGACGTGAGCGTAAAAAAAACGGAGGTGGCGTTGCTAATGTTATAACACTGACAGACACAGAGGAGAAAGTGCTGGAGGTTATAGGACATACCGCAATAGAAGGAATACCTGGCGGGATAGACTCTTGTGAAGAATCATCTAAACAACCTAACAAAGATGAAGCTCTGAAAGATCCCGTCACAGAGGCGTCAAACGACAAGGAACTGCCCTGTGATTCGAGAAATCCATGTACATCAAATGAAGACGGTCAAAATGAGCAGATGCATGATTCCAGTTCTGTGCAAACAGTACCAGAATCACAGAGTCCAAATACTCCAAACGTGTCGGCAATGCCTAAGCCAATGCCGAAACAATGTGTGTCTACTGCTTCCAGGAAAAGTGATCAGTCGAGTTCTCCAGGTGCCACACAGAAAGATCCGACATTGCAGTTAATAGAGATTGAAAAGGACAGGTTAATAGTAGAAACTGAACGCTTAAGTGTAGAAAAAGAACGTTTGGATGTAGAAAAAAGGAAACTTGCCCTGCTGGAAACACTAGTCATCCGCACTGGTGGACCATCTGCAGTTTATGACAATTACAGCCTCCTGAATCTAAACTGATATAAGTGGCAATCAATAACAGTATTTAATAGTATATATGAATCAATTAAAATCAACATTTCAATGATGATATATTATTATGTACACAGTTTGTTTGCGCTGATAATACATTCTAGACGTGAGAATAGGCCTACACATGAGTATTAATTATTTATTTGAATGTAATGTTCATATTTGATATAGTACTAGTATCATTCTGCATTAAGCCATGAAATGTCCTTGAATGAGTTCATTTCTTGTTCTCACACCTGCTGCACGTTCATCCTGTAGTTGGATATTATCATCCTCATGTTGACCTTCTTCCTCGAGATCCTCATTGTCAGGTACATCATCATCATCTGCTATAATGTCAACATTGCGCTCTATACATATGTTATGTATAATTGCTGTCGCTACAATTACCTTTAAGCATCGTGCTGGTGAAAACATTAAGCAGCCCCCAGTCTTATGTAGACATCGAAATCGCAATTTCCACCTCCCAAATCCACGCTCCACGACAGACCGTGTTGTGCGATGAGCACGGTTATATGCTCGATGTTCTCTATTGACAGGTTTAGCGACTGGAGTAAGGAGCCATGGTGCTATTCCATAGGCACTATCACCGAGTAACCATCCTCCTGTAATCCGTCCTTCGGAAATCTTCCTACACAAAGCACAATTTCTCCACACAACTGAGTCATGCGTGCTACCTGGCCACCTGGCCACAATGTCAAGAAATCTACCATCAGGGCCTATGACCCCTTGCACATTAAACGCGTGATACCCCTTTCGGCATATATACAAATTTTCATCTTGACTAGGGGCTTTCAGGGGAATTAGCGTCCCATCAACTGTGCTAAGTACATTCGGGAAATGTCCAAATTCAAAGAATGCCTCCTTTGTTACCCTTTGGTTTAGGTTGTCACTTAGAAACTGAACATGCCTCTGCAGCAATCTAGTAATCAATGAGTCTGCGACACGATGTACACATCTAGAAACAGAATATCTGCTGATCGCTATTGTGTCCCCAGTAACCGCTTGGAAGCCGCCTGTAGCAAAGTATCTGAGAGCAGCCGTAATTTGTATAGGCACGGGCAATGCATTTGAACGTCGTGTTGGACGTCGTAAGTCTTCATTTAGTTCTTGGCATAAATACTCAATTCCTCCACGATCTCATCTATATCTCTTAACAATATCCTCATCACTTCATGTGTCAAGATGGTTGTCTCTGTTCCTAGCTACTCTCGGGACACGTTGTACACGACGTCTATGTTGTAAAACATTCAAAATAGCAGCCATATTTCTTCAATATATAGTGAATTACAAAACACAGTACTGTCACTTGAAAATGACCAATACAAATGCTCGTGATAATTTCCCTACATGAAAAAAACGAGCGGGATTACATTAACGAGAGCCTAACAAGAGGTAGCTAGCTCTCGTTAAAGTAACGACATGGATCACACTAACGATACTTTCGGGAACATCCCACTCAGCGTAACTATAGCCTAGCGAGCGTGTAACGATATCGCTAGGATAACGATAACTTCGGGAACATGGGCCCTGGTTGGTTAGGCCTGTATGAAATACTGGGCTTGTTATTACTGAATGTGTTTTGATGCTACGCATATTAGCGGTGGTATATAAAATGCGGCTGAGAATTGACTGCTTCGATGCGGGATTGTTTTAGGAACGATTGTAGCTATTTAAGCAGTCAATGCTCGACAGCGTATGGCAAGAAATGATTATTTTGATAATTTTATGACTGGAAATATCTTGAATAAAAGCAGTGGTTAAATGCCAGGTTTGCTAGTATGGTAGAACTTTATCAGGTGCTGCTGACTCATGTGCTGCGTGGGCTAGGGATTTTCCCGTGACCAGATCCTCAGTACGTGCTAGGTCAGAGATCACTGGATGATGAGGTTCTGCCACGTAGTTGATTATGACGTCATATGATTGATGGATAAACTGGAAATGTCCATTGTAAATTCACCAAAGACGATTATTGTATGACGTTTGCCATTTTGCTGCTGGATCTACATCATGTGTGACGTCAGCTAACGAGTGACAAATTTTGATTATGGAATAAGATATCTGAGGGACAGATCACTTGCCTCCATCACGAATGATGGGCTAGAAAAAATCTAGTGCTGTACTGCTGCCGGGAAATACTGGAGCTTCGCTGTAGCCCTGCGTACAACTGCCCCATAGGAATACTTCCACTATTCCCCGCAGCCCTGCACCCGCGCCCAGCCCCGGAACAGCAAGGGTGTCCACTAGACCACTTGATAACGGTCATTGTATTAGTTAAGTCTTTATCTAGCTGAAGTAATCGTGGAATCATGACAGGCTAGAAGAAGTGATTGGTTTGATTGACGGTTATCGAGTCCCTGGTACCATGTCCCATTCATGCCATAGCTAGGCCGGTTTTATTTGAGTCTAGTATTGGTAACTTCCCCCAGCTTTTACACCGGTACCCATTTATACTCCTGAGATTTCCCATGTTTCTAACGACGGAGAGATAGTGCACAGCTCAGGCGCGAACCGGGTTCTCCGGTTAAGTAGTCCCGAGTGCTAGCCACTACACCAAGCCACCTCCTATCTTTATCTAGCTGAAGTATCTAGCTGAAGTAATCGTGGAATCATGACAGGCTGCCAACAGATCTACAATATATTGCAGTGGTCAAGTCTGTCTTAGCTGAATGTAGAACTCACTACACAAGATGTTACTGATGTTAATTTGCACTCCTGAATTTGCCACAAACTGTTTGCCTTAGGTTCAGACAATTCTAGTCTCGGAAGACAGGTTGACTAATATTGGATTGGACTGGTCGCTCCCTTATGGCCTATTCAGATTCGCAATATTGTTTATGACAAATTATACCATCTTTCACCTCTGACCCAGCAGTCAACTCACGAAGTCATCATATAATTATTTAAGAAAATGAAATCTCGTTAATAGGGTGGGCCTAGATAATTTGAAGTTTTATTGCAATATTGGTCTAATGTGTTTTATTGGAAATCTGATAGAGGTCAGCTTACATGCATGTTGACCTCACGCGCATACCAACTACAATTAATAACGGTTTTATTGCTTGGGGACCATCAGCTTCGGCGAAGTGAAACAATCTAAATAGAATTCTCCTTTAACTAGACTTTAAGATGTAGATATTTTTAAAATAGGTTTTCGTATTTAATTTATAATGCAATTATTAATAACACTTCATATTTAAATGTAGATTTATCTTATAATATGTATACTGTTTGCAAATCCGTATTTCTGTTTATCATTTACAGTGTCTTAGTTCTCGATTAGGACCAGAAGAGGACTCGCCATTCTCTTTATCCCGTTAACCCGCCAATTTATTTAAGAAAATTAAAAAATTTTCATAGATATTTCATTTGCAGACTAGGAGAAGATTATTTGTGAAGATTTATCACTGGAATGACTGGCTCGACTATCTTCTGTCATCAGACCCAGAGACTTAAAGTGATACGAACTTCATCTGAAATGTATCACACTCCTAGATTAGATTAGTGTTTATAAATTCTATAGCATTGACTTCCCGCTCAATTGACCGTTCCAAGTTTATCCATCCATCATATGACGTCATAATCAGCTACGTGTCGTGTAGGATGACGTCATAGTGAATGACGTAGATAAGTACGTCACGAACGAATATTTGAAGACGGACTATGCGTAGTTGCACAAATTGTATGTCTTTACTATTTAATAGATATTATGTTGAAACTAATTTGACTGGGCACTGTTGCTGCCATGGACAGCAATTGCACCCAATCAAATTAGTTACAAAATATTCAACAGCTTTCCTTTATAGTTTTCAGGAAATTGATAGTTAGGCTATTCTGGGATCGATCAAACCCAAGACGGCGAAGTGTGGGTGGAGCTTAGCTAGAGGTGGGCGGGGCATTACTAAAACTGGAAAGGTCCATTTTTGTATCTGTATCACAATGAATGGATTCACCTTTAGCTATGCCCCGCCCATCTCTAGCTATGCTCCGCCCATGCTTCGCGTGTGTTGGATCGAATTATATACTTTAAGTCCTCAATTCCTAGAATCCCACATTCATGATAACTACACAGCTAACATGTTGAATATTTTGAAACTAATTTGACTGGAGGGTGTTGTTGCCACAGCGCCCAGTCAAATTCGTTTCAAAATATTCAACAGAATATTTGTTAAATGGTAAAGACATATAAAAATGTACAGCTGACGGACAATTTAAAGTTCATGACGGATCGAGTTATGGCAATCATTAAGCATTTTGATTATGCAGTCAGTCTATGCAAGACGTATTTCATTATGACGATATATAGTTGACTTATAGGTCGAACTCCTCCATTATTTGCCTTTTCACATCGTATTAATGTTTAGCTGTGGATTCCGCCATTTTCTCTCCTCAAACGATAACCCCAGTAGTGTGCAATGCCATGTAAATGCAGATACAACGTATTCATCTTTATGTAATAGTTACAATGTTGATTGTTGAATGTTTTGAAACTAATTTGACTGGAAGCGATTGCTGTGTTATATTAGTTTCAAAATCTTCAACAACTTATCTGCATGTTTGTCTCCAGCCCCTATATGATTAAACGCAGGCATATAGGCTATAGGCCTAATGAGTCGGACAGCCTATGTTTATTTCTGATTGATTGAAAAGTAAACCAGCCCAGCCACCAGAGAGTGGAGAAATCTATTAACCTTTTAGCTATTAACCCTTTAACCCTCAAATTTATCCAAGAAAATTTCAATTTTTCATAGAAAATGTTCATTTGCAGACCAACAGCAGACTATTTTTAAACTTTAGCACTGGAATCACTGGCTCGGTAACCGAGCCAGTGATTTCAGTGGTAAATTTTTAAAAATAATCTTCTCTTGGTCTGCAAATGGACATTTCTCAAGACAAATGCAGAAGCCGTTTTTGGCTAATATGAGTGTTAAAGGGTTAAGAGATGAATATTGTTCTCGTTAACAACGAGTTAAAAAGCTAAAAATGTTATGTGTAGTTGCTGTTTGGCATATTTAATCACCTGAATGGATAGTATATAATGAGTTGAGTCTTCCTTTAAGTTCGCATCTTATACATTAAACATTGAGCTACGTCATTCTCGCAGTTTTGACTTTCATTCGTAGCCACGAATTCGCAACGTGGCCACGCGGGCAAGTGTTAATCCTTTAATCGATTTAAATGTGATAAAGAATATAAAAGTATATGCTTATTGAATGTTCATTTGCATGATAAGAGATTTTTTGACAGTAACTGGCTCGGTTATCAAGCCAGTCATTTCAGTGATGAATTTTTTTTTAATTGCCTTCTCCTGTGCTGCAAATGGATATTCATCATGATCACTGCAGAAGGCAGTTTTGGCCGCTTTCGTGACGAACGTTTTAAAGAAATGCTGACCATCTTGTGACTCGAGATGGAAGGATGGTGTTGTCAGCAGTATATGATATTTTCTGAATACATCAATAAGGGGACAAAACGCTTACCATGTCTTGACATGCCTATGGATAGGCAGCGTTGGAAACTGCAACTGTGACATTTGTTTCTAATTTTTGCTTTTAGTTCGCATCGTTTATTCTTGGGACATTTGTCCTTGTATTTCAGGCCATGACTGAGGGACCGCATAAAGAAAACCTGCAAAAATAAAGAAACGATACGGTACATAACCTGGTGAAACTCGCATAGCGATCCGATCTGTCACTCAAGTAGACGGCGCCACAATCGATTACGTCATCACATGTAGGCTGAAATCACAATCAAAATGCGTAAGGAATGACGTAACTAGCTCACTCACGAACATTCAAAACTCTGTCATGTTTACGAAGTCTATATTTTACTGTTTAATGAATGCTGTGTTGAATATTTTAAAACTAATTTGAATGGGCGCTAGCAGCAGCATCACCCAGACAAATTAGTTTCAAAATATTCACCGGTCTGCATGTAGCCTATAGTTACTTTGAAAATGGGATTATGAGAATTCAGGGTGCAATGTATATAAATCTACTCAACACACGAAAACCATGAGCAGATCGTACCTAGAAATAGGCGGAACATAGCTAGAAATGGGCGAGGCACAGCAAGAACAGCTAGAAATTGGTGGCGCATAACTAGAAATTGGTGGCGCATAGCTAGAAATGGGTGACGCATCGCTTGAAATGGGCGGTGCATGGATAGAGATGGGTGGCACATAGCTAGAAATGTTCGGAGCATAGCATAGCTAGAGATGGGTGGCGTATATCTAGAAAAAGGCGATGATGTATAGCTAGAAATGGGTGGCAAATAGCTAGAAATGGGCGGAGCATAGCTAGAAATTGGCGACGCATAGCTAGAAATTGGCGGAGCATAGATAAAAATTGGTAGAGCATAGCTAGAAATGGGCGGAGCATAGCTAGAAATGGGCGGCGCATAGCTAGAAATGGGCAGCGCATAGCAACACTAGAGATAGGTGGCGCGTAACATAGCTAGAGATGCGTGGCGTTTATCTAGAAATGGGCGGCGTATAACTAGAAATGGGCAGTGCATAGCTAGAAATGGGCGGCGCATAGCTAGAAATGGGCTGCGCAAAGCTACAAATTGGCGGACATAGATAAAAATGGGCGGAGCATAGCCAGAAATGGGCAGAGAATAGCTAGAAATGAGCGGCACATAGCTAGAAATGGCCTGTGCATAGCATAGCTAGAGATGGGTGGCGCACAGCATAGCTTGAGATGGGTGGCGTGTATCGAGAAATGGGCGGCGCAAAGCTAGAAATGGGTGGTGCATAGCTAGAAATGGGCAGCGCATGGCTAAAAATGTATCCCGCTATTAAATAATATATATATATATATATATATTATTTAATAGCGGGATCAATTTTTAGCCATGCGCTGCCCATTTCTAGCTATGCACCACCCATTTCTAGCTTTGCGCCGCCCATTTCTTACTATGCACCACCCATTTCTAGCTATGCACGATCAATTTCTAGCTATGCGCCGCCCATTTCTAGCTATGCTCCGCCCATTTCTAGCTATGCGCTGCCCATTTCTAGATATGCGCCGCCCATTTCTAGCTATACACCGCCCATTTCTAGCTATACACTGCCCATTTCTCGATACACGCCACCCATCTCAAGCTATGCTGTGCGCCACCCATCTTTAGCTATGCTATGCACAGGCCATTTCTAGCTATGTGCCGCTCATTTATTTATATATATATATATATATATATATATATATATATATATATATATATATATATATATATATATATATATATATATATATATATATATACACCTGTGCAAAAGTTAAGCACCACCCTATTTTTACGCACATGCGAGGGTATATTCATGTGCTATGAAGAAAGCAATAGCATAAACATTTATGTACCCATCCATCTTAGTGCAAGAGGTAATAATGCAACTAGAGGAATGCTGATTATGATGGTGGGGAAACACTGTATGTTTTTGTTTGAACTTGAAAACGAGGCCTGAATATGGTTACGTTGACACAACTGACAACTATTGCCCTACAGTTGACACACGTGGCTAGATTGTCATTAATCGTGTCTGAAAACGAAGTTTAACATCCGTGCACGAGTTTGAGACTGTCATTATTAATACAGGGTATATCCACCTTGTGCCTGGATGACGGCCTGGACACGACGTCTCATGCTGGTCACCAACCGACTGATATGCCATTGTGGTATTCGTTGCCATTCAAGATGGAGTGCGTCTGTTAATTCCTGTAGGTTCTGCACAGGAGGATCCCTCCTTCTCACCATGTTTCCCAGAATGTCCCAGATATGCTCAATATGGTTCATGTCAGGGCTCCTTGCTGGCCATGGTAGGGTTTCGATGGCATTCTGGCGGAGGTATTCATGCACAGCTCTAGCACGATGTGGTCGGGCGTTGTCATCCATGAATATAGGGTGGGTTCCAGGTGCATGATTTACAAAATGAGGGACCACAACTCTATCCAGTATGGAATCTTGATATCTTTGTCCATTTAGTGTTCCAGGTACAGTCAACAGATCCAGCTTACAATCAAATGAGATGCACCCCCATATCATAACGGAACCTCCACCAAATGGAACTTCTTCCATGATGTTACGTTGGTCGTACGCCGTGCGTCTGGACCTCCATACACGAGTTCGACCATCTGTGGCATGAAGCAGGAACCGACTTTCATCGGACCAGTGTACCCGTCTCCAGGATCTCATGTTCCAGTGTCTTCTTTCGTTGCACCACCTCAGACGCTCCTCTTTGTGGTGTGCAGTGAGGAGAGGACGTCTGACAGATCTCCTAGCTTTCATGCCAGCAGCATACAGTCTCCTTTTGACGGTAGACATTGACACTCTATTGCGCGTTTCCCATTGCTGGCTGAGCACTCTGCTGTTGGTGAATGGAGAACTCCTAACAAGGCGTACTAGGGCTCGATCATCACGGGCAGTAGTCTTCTTCGGTCTTCCAGATCTAGGCCTGTCCTTCACCTCGTTAGTGTGCCCATGTTTTGCAATCAAACGACTGATTACAGTATGGTTAATGTTCAGCTGTCTGCCAATCTCTCTGCATGACATACCAGTGGTATGCATGCCTATGATTTGCCATTTCACACGATCACTTAACCTTCGTCTTGCCATAGCGGTTCACAATCAAGAGCTAATTCTCTCTGTACAAATAAACCACGGTCATGAACACAAAATTCCTAATCTTGTCGCCTAAATCTGTATGTAATGTTCTACACCTCAAACTGGACTTTTACATAACTGAACACGTGTGCTGTTTCCCGCCACGCACGGACATCAAGCGGCGTGAAGTGATGCATGCATGTGCATTTCGTACTTGGAATTATGTCAGCTAACGCGGGGACAAAAAGTATGGCAGCCTAGTTGTACCATCATGTTTCTACGTTCTATTGTTTTTGCTGGTGCTTAACTTTTGCACAGGTGTATATATATATATATATATATATATATATATATATATATATATATATATATATATATTGTTACGGCAAAGATATTGACAGGAATTTAAGTGAGGGCACCTGCTGTCCAAGACAGGTTACAGTTACTTCGTGTCTCTGGACAGCTTTTAGAAGCTTATTTAGCCACCCGAAGACATACCGATACTGTTTTCATAACACAGCTTACTCAGGAAGCAAATTTTAGGGGCGGGGCAGGTGCCACAAAAAGGGCACGGTGGATGTCATTGCCCGGAGGAACGAGGAAGATATGAAATGAGTGTCCTCGCCAACTCCCACACCCCAAACCCGTCATAGAAGGGTGTTCGGGAATACCCACCTACCCAACCATCACGAGAAAAAGCATTGAAAGGTACAGGCTCATGACTAGATTTCCTGCATTCTGATTACGTATAAATGTTAGAGTAATGTTAATCGAAGAACCTATGTATTCTTTGGTCAATTGAACATATTCCCAATTCACAATGTGAGCGAGCGGACGGGCGGGTTGTTGTATCAGATGCACACGTTCAGTGTGCGTGCATTCGTGCATGTGTCTGCACGGTGGACCGGCACAGTTTGCCTTGAAAATATTTAATTAGACCTTAGTTCCTAATTATATTTGCAATCAGCGAGATTCAGTGGAAAAGTGGGTGTTTTTTGTGAAAACGAGGTTATCCTGGACAAATCTACCAATCACGTTGAAAATGTGAACACGGTTTGTTCAGCTCTTGCCTTAGAGGAAGACCATGAGGTTTCTTGAGTTTCATGCCAAGCAGTTTCACAGGACTTTAAATGTAATTTTTAAAATAGTGTAAAATCCAGGCTGGCCTCAAACTATATTCATTCAAGCAGCTTTCCGGGACTAACCATGGATCTGACCCTATGGATCATTCCTGTCCAGCAGTTCTTAAGGACTCGCTAAAAGAATATGATGGGCATATGCTGAATGAATAGGCAGATGGGTAGCACCAAATCTTAGACACATCCCTCAAATACACCCATCGGCATTGCACTTCGATCATGTATATACAAATTATTTTTACCGTTGCATCTGCTTCACACGTTAATTTAAAATTTGAGTTTGAGAGTTGCCGTTAATTCTAATATCCCTTAGTGGTTCCACATTGCTGCACCCAGCCGCCCATCATCACACACATATTCTATTCTAACCTCTAACCAAGGCATTAACGGAGCATGGACCAGTATCACTTCAAAAATTCAAATAGCCTATGATTATGTATCTTACCTTTACTTGCAAAGATACATGAGACGTTAACAGAAAAAGGGCAATATGTCGCATGTAACTGCTACTACATAAATAACGTTTGCATTGATGATTTGATTCGGCCTAGAAGCACTCCCATATTACTTTATGGACTTGTGCTAATGCCAAAACAACCGAACTTTAATACAACTGCTCAGTCTGCTAAAAATCTTGTTTAAAGTTCTAAAGTAAAGTTTACTAGTTTTTCGCAGAGAAATGGGTAGAGGGCACAGCTGCCCCCGTGCTTCCAGCGCCCCTGAGCTTACTGTGTCTATATTAGACGCCTACCGTGGCAATACGCCGCGGAATAGAGGAATTCGGATCTGTCACTCAAGTATATAAGATGTCATAATCAATTTACATCACATGTAGACTGATGTCACAATCATAAGTGTCGACTAATACTCCGTCATGAAGCTGGAAATGTCCATCAAGTGTACGAATTGTATGTTTTTGATGGGTTTACCATTTAATAAACATTATGGTGAATATTTTGGAATTAATTTGACTGGGCGGTGTTGCTGCAATAGGCAGCAACAGCACTCACTCAAATTAGTAAATATTCAACAGCTTGCCTTTATAATGGGGTTTCGAGCATTCAGGGTTCATTAAGTTCGATATGAGAAAGTAGCTGTTTTCTGTAGGTGAGAGAGAAAGAAGGTTCCGGAACCGACGCTACCTTGCAAGCTTCGCACGTATTGAAACCCGGGAGCTCTCGCTCCTCATACATGACATGCTGGGAGTTGACTCTCCCTGCTACTTTCTCTCCCAGACACATCATCTTCCAGCATGGAACTAGTCTGAAGAAAACAGGAAGATAAAATCGTTCTCATATTAATGTTCAGTAAATTAACTCTGCTCGACGAAGCGAATATCATCCAACACGAATGCTGGACATTGCTGTCAAGTCTTCTAAAGCCATGGTACTAACATACGCCCACTCACATCTCTCCGCTGCGGGAGCAGAGCGGGAGGGCGAGACCGTGCGATACACGATGGTCTAAAGCAGACATTGGCTTTCCCCGCCAAATGATGCTGGTTCTTTCAGACTGGACTTAAACCCTCTTGTGCCCCGAAGCGCTCAGAATGCTACTCATATCAATTAACCCTTTATTGGCCAAGACTTTGCTAGAGAATTATAATTTTGGAAGACCAAGAGAAGAGTATTTTTTGTAAAATTAACAGTGAAATTTACGAAAATAGCAGTTCCTCTCGTGATGCAAATGGACAATCCGCAACACCACTGTAGAAATGTTTTTGGCCGGCTTGAGCATGAACGTTGTAATGGTAAAGAATATCCAAGCCTTTTCATAACCAATGTCCATTTGCAGTCCAAGAAAGGAGAATCTTTGAAGATTTACCATTGGAATGAATGGCTCGGTTACCTGTGGACATTCCTAGAGACATCTGCAGATGCCGTTTTGGCCTGTTTGACGATTAAAGGTCTAAGTTGGCACAAGAGGTGTTAAGGACCGCCATCTTGCGCTTCCAAATTTCGTTTACTGTGGCCTGTGGTACTGGCACGTGACTTTGTAACCACTTCATGGTCTAGCCGGCCAAAACTGGCCTCTGCATAGGTCTTAAGGAATATTAATTTGCAGAGTGAGAGAAGACTACTTTTAAAATTTCACCCATGGAATGATTGGGTAGATAAACGAGCCAGTCATTGGAATGGTAACATTTTAATAAAGAGTTCTCTTAGCCTGTAAATGGGCATTCAGTCAGCACATAATTTAATTTTCTTGACCAAATTTGGCAATTAAAGCTACATATTCATAGCAGAATGATTGTCAAAATTGCATACTTTTAGAAGCTTAAATCGTGGTCCTAGATGCAATGAAAAGAAATAAATCTTACCATATGATTATTTCATTTCTTCAAAATTAAAATAATTTTTTACGTGTAAATTTGATTGGGGACTCGTGTCTCAATTCAATGTCACAACTTATTAAAATTTGTATGGAATGAAATCAACATTTGTTAAGATATATTTCGTTTCATTACATCTAGGCATACAATTTAAGCCCCTAAATGTATACAATTTTAAATTTTTAATTTTCAGGCATTCTGCTGTTAATATGCACCTTAATGGGCAAAGCCCATCCCGCTGTTTGTGAACACGTTTTAACGCCAGTATGGCCTCTCTATAGATAGATTGTATTATATTCTGAAATAATATTCTGTTTTTGTGCTAATTATGCATGTCATGAACAAGATAGTGTTGCTAATTATCAAGCAAGCAAATATAGTTAGTAAGTGATAGCTAAATTAAACTGCACGACCACCGGATACAGCTAGGGCAATTCTAGTCTGCAAAATAATGGACCTTTCCAGTTTTAAGCCATGCCACGCCCATATCTAGCTAAACTCAACCCACACCTCGCTCGTGTTGGGATCGAACTCCCTGACTATCAATTTCCAGAAAACTATACAGGTAAGCTGTTGAATATTTTAAAACTAATTTGACTGGGTGCTGTTGTTGCGCCAAGTCAAATTAGTTTCAAAATATTTAACAGCACGTTTATTAAATAGTAAAGACAAACAAGTCGTACAGCGTTTAAGCGTTCAAGGCGGACTAAATCGAGTCATTCATGTTGTAGTTGATTGTGACGCCACTCTACACGCAGTGTAATCAATGTGACCCCACTCTACACGCCGTGTAATCAATGTGACGCCACTCTACATGCGTGTAATCAATGTGACGCCACTCTACACGCTGTGTAATCAATGTGACGCCACTCTACACGCCGTGTAATCAATGTTCAAGGCTTGAGCTTTTCGGAATTGTTCATTCTTTTCTTGGTGGTATTCTCTCCTTTCAGAAAAGAAACAAACAGCACTTTTGCCCTACTGGATACCTCTACATGCCTTAGCCTTTACCGGACTAAGACTTCGCCGTCTACTTTAGATTTTCCTTTTCAGCTCGTTCTACTTTAAGTTTGCTCCACTTGCTCCAACATATGCGGTGCAATCTTCCCCCATTGATAATGAACCTTTGCTCAATATCATGCCATTCATCCATAGGTGATGTACCCGCCGGGGGTGTGCGTGGCTCCGCCGCTACTGCCGCCGGGCAGTGCTGCCGCCACGGCCGCTGCTGCTGTTGCTGGTCAGTCAGCTTCGGGATTGGGGAGCGGTCGCCGCGCATCTCCGGTGTCCACAAAAACCGACCTCCAGGGCCGGTGTAGTATGCGTAACTGACTCCCCATGAAAAAAGACTCCCAGGGACAGTATTACATAGCACTGCCGTGTGCAATTACTCCCCATGAAATAATGACTCCCCATCAAATAATAGTTTGAAATAGAAGAGAGAGAAGCGTACTGCAAATAAACATGCAGGGGAAAAATGGAGAAACCATACCATTAAAGTGCAAAGGATGACTGCATCCTTACCGTTTGCTTGAGGAAATTTATGACGGTACCACACCCTGTGACGGACTGTTACCTGAAGAGGTTCGTCAATTCTTGGACGAGACCAAGAGAGTATGGCAAGCGACAGAGGGAAATCTGGCCGGGACACCAGTCTATATTATGACCCGTGCCTCAAGAGGACCCCTTTGCAAGGCAATTGACCAATTCATTCTCGGTAAAGTCAAGACCGACGTTACCTATGTACAATTGGAACAGTTCGTGACGCTGAACATCATTTCAGCGAATGAAAAAGAGCGCATCAAATATGACTTAGATGCCGTTAAACAAAGGTCTAGCGAGACGATTATTGCATTCAATCGTTGCTACAAAGAACTTGCTAGACGCGCCTACCCCACCATAAATGATGACACAAAATGGATAGTGCTTTCCGCGTATATACAAGCACTATATGATCACGGCATGGGTAGACGAATTGTGAGAAAAAAGGCGAAGTCATGTGAAGAAGCAATGGCAATCACTGAAGACGAAGAATGCTGCAATGACTTATTGCATGCCATGCAGATCCCAGTCCGACAGGAACGAGATATGGAAGTTGACATGATCAGCTGAGACGAGGGGAAAGATATATGGTCCATCATTCGGGACATGCGGAAGCAGATCAGCCAGCAGAGCCGGATGCTTGAAAAGCTATGTGCGGTAATTGAAGGATTACAATCTATACCCGCAACACAGCCAAAGCAACCGTGCACCAAAGTAGCACCAAAAGCCGCGCCCACGAAGCGAGAACCACCAACTTGCTTCAATTGTGGACGCAAAGGCCATATGAAGCGTGACTGCACCCAAGCAGTCCAACCAGCACCAAACCATCAACAAGCTCCACGTGCACCGCGAGCGCCATGTGCACAAAGGCCTATAACCTGTTTCAACTGTGGTAATCTTGGACACATGGCGTCCGAGTGTTACTCCACACAGACCGCGCCTAGCCCAACAAAGCGCGCCATGACATGTTATCGATGTCAAAAGACCGGACATTATCAGAGTGACTGCCCGTTAAACCAACAGTCCAGTCAACCCCGACGAGCAATGAAACGACCGCGTCAGCGCGATAACAGTGGTTATCACCATGAATCACAGATGCAAGTCCATAAGGTGAGCCATCGGTATTCCAATTTCGACGACTGTAATTCCTGTGATTCGTACCAAGGGATGACCACACATGCATATTCACGAAACACGCGTAAGGACATGGTAAATCGCATGAACTGCGATCATGACTATGAAGACCGTGATGGATTTGTGTTAACTGATTCGAACACTGACGAGTATGGCCATTATTCATATGGTTATGGAGGAGCCTCGTCTGGTGAAGGACGTCGGCGATCATATGCCGAAGCCGTAGATGTGCGGAGACACTCGCTAAACAAGTTCGGAGGGAGCCAGTGACCGAAAGGTTCCTTATCCGACTTGAAGTCGAAGCAAGTGGTTAAGACAAGGGTGAGTACTTAGATGCTTTAGTGGATACTGGTGCTAGTACTTCCCTTGTGAGGAAGGCTATATGGAGGAGTATCTTGAATACTCGTCAATTGAAAAAGGCTAAGACTTTGTTAGCTGTAAATGGTTCACCAATTAATGTGTTAGTAGAAACACAAATTAGGTTTGCAGATGCCAGGCCAATTCCAAGTATGATTGTGGAATGCATGAGGCATGAATGTTTGATTGGTGCAGATGCTTTGCATATGGGAAAAGCAAGAATCCATTATGGGACTCAAGAAGTGACATGGTTTGGAAAGAAATATCCCTTTAGGATACCATTTAGATCTCAAAACAATTATGTTTATGCTAGTTGTAAGGAAACGACCGGATATGCAGTTATTGACAAAGTATTTAGGCTCATCCCAATACCCTTGGACATATGCCCCAGGTAAAATGTACAATTCCAACAGGAGATCACCCTCCTATTCGACAGAAAGTGTATAGGATACCCTTAGCAAAGGCATACTTGGTCAAAAATCAGGACAAAGAAATGCTAGCAGCTGGCGTCATAAGACCATCGTCATCTCCTTGGGCGTCACATATCACCTTAGTTCCTAAGAAGGATGATGATACTCGTTTCTGTGCAGATTTTAGGAAATTGAATTCAGTGTGTCGTAAGGATAGTTATCCTCTGCCTAATATTTCAGATATATTTGATTCAATGAGAGGCGCAACACTATTTTCTACAATGGACTTGAAGTTTGGCTATTGGCAGATATCCATGGCTAGCCAAGACATTGAGAAGACGGCGTTCGTCTGTACGGAATGTCATTTCGAATGGATTCAGATGCCCTTTGGTTTTTGCAACTCAGGTGCAGTATTTCAACGTGCAATGAACGATATTTTCCGTGATTTTGTAGGAAAATTCATGCATGTTTTTGTCGATGACGTAGTCATATATTCATGAAGTCTGACTGAACATGCATGTCATTTACGTCTGGTTATGAGCAAAATTCAAGAGTATAATTTGCAATTGAAGAAAAAGAAATGTGACTTTGCAAGCAAGTTCGTGGACTTATTAGGCTATCACATTTCAAGCCAAGGAGTAGCTCCTCAAAGTCAAAAGGTCAAAGTCATACGAGAAATGTCATCACCACGTCATGTGGGTGAAGTCAGAAGTTTTCTTGGTGCTACTGGCTATTATAGATCTTGCGTCAAAGGTTATGCTGAAATTGCTAAACCTTTACTAGAATTAACTAAGAAGTATAAAAGATTTGAATGGGGAAAACGTGAACAGCAAGCATTTGAGAAATTAAAGAACTTGCTGTGTAGTGAGACCGTTCTCACCCATCCAAATTTGAATAAACCGTACAAACTGTACACAGATGCATCGAGTTATGCGATAGGTGTGATTTTAGTACAGGTTGACGATAACGGTATTGAGCGTGTGATTCAATATGTCAGCTCAACCCTGAAAGATAGTCAGTTAAATTGGCCCGTAACAGAAAAGGAAGCTTACGCTGTGATCTATGCATTGAAAAAGCTTCGTCCTTATCTATTTGGCGCTGAATTCACTGTGTATACCGACCACAAACCTCTTAAGAGTTTGTTTGTGGGCGAGGTCAAGAATACAAAAGTGCAGCACTGGGAAGTGTTGATTGCTGAGTACAGATGTAAGATAGAGTACATCCAGGGTTCTAAGAATATTCATGCGGACATGTTGTCCAGGTTACGTCATCCTGTTGAAGTCGCCATGTTAGATACTGGTGACTACGTCATACCAGAAGTGGAAGAGGGTGTCTTACCCCACGTTCCTCTAGAGGTATATGACGTACCTTATGCCGAATTATGTACCGAGCAGACCAAGGAATTCCAGGAGTTGTTTAAGAACACACCAGAGGAGTACATGGTTAATAACGGTATTTTGTGTTCTTTGATTCCACCCTCAGCGCTGGACGCTAAATATCCAAGGATATTGTTACCTGGTAAGTTCCGTGAGCAGGTACTCCAGAAGGCTCATGAGCGAGCTGGTCACCAAGGTCTTAAGAAAACCATAGGAATGATACGAGATTCCTTTGTTTGGCCATCCTTGAGAAAGGATGTTGTCTACTTGTTAGATAGGTGTACGACATGCCAGGTCGACCGACCTGTCATGACCCGACCCAGGTATACTTCAATGCCTATGGCCAATTATCCCGGTCAGACAATTGGAATGGATCTAATCAGTCAACTTTTATAGTCCACCAGAGGTAACATCTATATAATGACGATCATTGATCATTGTTCTGTGTGGGCAGAAGCCTATCCGATCTCAGCTAAGACATCACAGAATGTTGAAGACAAATTCTTCAACGAATACGTAGCTCATCACGAGCATACCGGAAATCCTTATTACTGATCAAGGAAAGGAGTTTTGTTCGAACTCACTTGAGCAGAGGTATGCTGATCATGGTATTGACCATCGAAGAACCCGTCCATATCATCCACAAACCAACGGATGGACAGAAAGATTCAACAGAACATTGAAAGACCTGATACAGAAAGGTGTCAATAATGAGTCTCGAGCTTGGGAAGACGAGTTGGGTGCAGCTTTAACAGCGTACCGCAACACTCGCCATGCTACAACCGGATATATGCTATTCTATCTAATGTATGGTCGACGAGCGAGACTTCTGTTAGCTATTCCACTCGACGTGGCGCAAGACTTAGGTGAAAGACTTACATGTCTTAACAATGCCTTATTGCATGCTCGGGGTGAGACAGCCAAGTCACGAGAACATCATCGTGAACAAATTAATAAGCATGCAAACGCTGGTGAGTACAAGGTTGGCGACTCAGTGGTTGTAAAAGCTGAGGAGAGGATGAAGTTGACCTCTCGCAATGACCTTGAGTATGAAATTTTCAAAATTAATGGACCCGTGGCTCATGTCCGACATCAAAGGTCTGGAAAGGTACACGTTCTAAACATCTCAAAGTTACGTGTAGTCGATTCAGAGATGTGCTGGGACAGGGTGAGACCATGCCCTATTAGAAACCGTGTTAAAGGTACCAAAGCAACTCATCTTCCGAGAATAACACCTCCATCGGAATCTACACCAATATTTGCAACGGTACCGGGTCTACCTGAATTTACACCAATGCCTAGTAAGGTAGCCCGTAAGATGCGACCGATACCTGCAAAGGTACCGGACGTACGTATGGTGATTAACATGGATATTGATCAGCCGGGTATGAGTAGAGATCCTAATTATGAGTCACTGATGGATACGTTAGAGAATATACCCGAGCCTGCCAGTGAACAAATGGGTGTGCAACCATCGCACTCCTATAACCTGCGCAAGCGCACACATGGTCCTGAATTTGGATCGACCATTAAACATGCTAGGATAGGCACGTTTGGTTGGTAGAAATTTGCTGACTTTGTTAGACGTGTCGAAGCCATTATAAGTCGATGTAGTATGAAACAATGTTGATCGTTTTTCGATATTCTTAGTAATAACATCATAATTGCCAATTACTAGTCATGTATACTTTACGTTTCTATGTAGCGCTGGTGTTTATTAGTATTGTTTTTGGATTTTGTAAAAATTCGAATATTCATAAATTACAGAATGGTGTGATGATCACTAATCATCAACGAATTTCAGTAGTTCGAGCCGAATGGACGGTAGTAGTGTCTATTAACCATCCATACTTACCACCTAACTTTATTAACCGGTTGAATCAATTTCGTGTACTGGTTGCCGACATAGGCAGTAAAACTTCACTTAATAATAATGACATTTTTGGACTTCAGCATCGAATCAGCATCATTAAGAAGATTGCTGTCAAGACACAATGGACAATGTTACATCGTATAGGTGGACGACAAAAGCGAGGATTATTCAATCTTGTAGGTGATGTGGCGTCATCCTTATTTGGAGTAGCGACATCTGGCGATATCGAGGCGTTGAAGAATGTGTTCAAAAAGGCTATGACGCATATGGATAGACTGGTTCACTTTTCTAACGATTTATCATCTCATGTGAAACATGCTTTCGAGGAAATTAACGTCAACACAAATAGGATTGATGAAGTCACAGACAGTTTGGTCAGCTTGACCAAGAATGTGAGTACGCTACTTAGTCAACAAGCGTCACGTCAGGCTGATTTATATGCATTAGTACATTTGGGACATATAGTCGATTCGGCTGAAAATGTGGTGTACAGTTATTAGAAGCTGTCTGCGCAATTTCATAGACAGACTGCTTCTCTCGAATTAGGAAGACTAACCGAAGAGTTGTTTAGTTCATCCGATTTGGCAGAAGTTGCAAGACAGGTTAGAAATTATATTGAATATGGCATGCACTTGTGGTCCGAACCTTTGAGTATAGTAGGACATTATATGCAGGTAATGATTGCTTGAACCAGTATTGGGTTGGATATTAAGACTGGTTGGTACTTCACTCCATCTGAATGTCAAGGAGTTGATCCTCGGGTATGTCACGGACAATTACGAGTTGATAAGACTCATGTACCATGTATTGTGAGTTTGTTAACTAACTTAACTGACAGTGAGTGCACAGTTCAGTTGTCACAATCAAACGACAGTTCTAGTAGGCTGTTTGCTCATAAAGGGATTGGAGTGGTATTACAGACATTTGGTGAACGCGTGGAAGTCCATTGTGGCAGACAATTGATTGAGAGGTGTGAGTTAGCGAATAGTGTGTATGCGTCAATGTCGAGTAAGTGTGATTATAGTGGTGCTGGATGGAAATTTGGTCCCATACGAACCTACAGATGGTCGTATGCCCAGATCAGTTTGGCCATTGACGTACCGAGATTGGATGTGGCTGGTCTATTAAACCAATCTTTAATCGTTAACCACTTAAAGGTGGAGAAATGGAACCATTTACAGAAAACTAAGTATGTTCCTTTAGCGCCATTATCCGAGATCAACCCAGCGATGGTCGAAAGCATCGGTACTGGATCCTTGTTATTATATCTGGTAGCTTCTGCTACTGCACTGTTAGTGCTAATTTGTTTTTTATACAAATGTGGAATTCTTAAACGTGTGTGGATGTGTATTTCACGAAAGCCACACGAGGCAAGGGTTCCACGATTCGGATCTGCCTGGACTTGTTGGTCACAACGACCAGCGGCGATGCCTAATGCCGGGGACAAGCCTAATGTAACCAGGGGCACGACATCACCCACGGCATCTTACCGGGCAGGTCTGGAAGTCGATCCATACTTCTCTGATATACCAATATGAACATTGTTGATTTACTTTATTTCTTATATTATTTAGGAGGACATTCTGTATATAGGTATAATTGTGTCCAGCGAGATACCGCTGTACTATTGTGTCGATTATTCATATTATTTTATTCACTGTTTTCTTTTGATTTAATATCATTTATTTAATGATTAGTATTGCATTGTTTGACTATGAATTGATATCGTATTGCTTGTATTGTTTTATTTCGATTGATTTATTGCTATATTGCTGAATGATAACTTCTTTTATTGTTTAGGTTTGTTTTAACAGATTTCATCTGGACGGCCATGGTATAGGTGTGTTTTGGTTGTAGATGGTACACAACGAGTTAATTGACACTCTCTTAAGCGCTTAAGAGATGGTTAATTAACATTTGGTTGGTGGGCATGTGTAAATATGGGATTGTCTTGTGGGAAGTCATGACCCCGCAGGATGTCTTATAATTCACGTAAGACCAAAAAGAAATTATGTTTTGAAAATACCAGGTGAGCTAAAAGTCCAGGTGAGCTAAAGATGGATGGCGTAGCGTTGCATCAAGGGTATTTCTAACATAAAATTCAAAACGGGAAAGTTATGATGACTAAGCGTACCATGTCGAGCACCTGTTATTTATAAATATGTGTCAATCACTAGGACGGTGGAAAGTCGAGCCAGCCAGGTCAGCTCTTTGTATGTAATAGAAATGCACTAATGCTAAATGGATAGGATGCTGTTTATAGCATTACATAACCAGCAGATGAGATTAACATAATGATGATAGAAATAGGATGAATTAATTGGGAATGATTCTATGGTTCTGAGTTGATGTGCATTTGAAAATGATTTGGATAAAAGTTGTTGCTGCTTAGCTGGCATTCACTTTTATAATATTCAGCAGTTGTTGGTAATCGTAGTTTTGGAAATAATCAATGTGTAGTGGCAAGTGTTGGGATCATGACTTATGAGAATGTGACTGACTGACATAGTTGATGACGTAAGCAATCTAGTATTTAACCGTGGGCTAGAACAACACCATCTGGTAATGAATCATCCAGCACGTATGCCTAGCACCCTATGATTCTTGAGACCTTTCCATTAGTACGCAATGGACAGGACATGGAAATTAGAGCGTCCTTTAGGAATTCATAACAGAATCGAAATTTATTGATAAACTATATGCCACTCATTTTATGGTATGCAACAACAACACATACCATGATATTGTTAGTTAGCTGACAGATCACATCAAACCAGAACCGGCCCCCACCGCTTTGTCTATGTGAGGCACAATCTTCATGGAAGAAGTGAGCAGAGTGTGATTGGTTAGGATGATGTCAAAACCAACCAGGATCAATCAGACTCTGCAGTAAAGAATTATAAAGAATAGATTAGTGTGCCAGGCAAATGAGGGAGGAATCACTGATTGGTTAAGAGGACCACTCAGTTATTAGGTTAGAACTTCTAGGAAGAAATAAGCAGAGATTGATTGGTGAATTTATTGTTCGACCAATAAAAGTGTGCTTATTGGATACCTAGAAGAGTTGTAGGAATGGATTGGAATAGATTTTGAGAGAAGTTGTGCATTTCTACGAATTTTGTAGGAGTCCAAATTGGGGCTATAAAAGAAGGCAATTCTCTCAGAATAAATCAATCAACCACCATCTCTGATTCACTAAGCATCTTGCTTGCTTAGTTTGTGAAGCTGTGGCTCTTACGCCTAACGTAGCTTTGATAGGTTAGATTTAGGGTTAGGACTAGGATAATTTAGCTGTTAAGTTTTGTACAACATATTGTACTAAGTGTTTACTTGTAAGCGATTTTGCTCTAGACTTCAAACTTATTATATTTCTGTAAATAAAGTTTTCATCTAACATATATGTAAGACAAGTCGTTTGTTAGTTTGATTAGGTTAGGAATCTAGCTGAGCTGGGAGCAACACCCAGTCCTTACCAGGATCTTGAGAAAGTCAGATTTAGGCCCAGCAGTCAGAAATCAAATATCGTCAATTCACCATCTGTCAGACGAGGCGAGCCGACTGCAGTTACTACTCCTTCATCCCCACCGGCGACGCCGTCGCAGCAGCACTCAAAGGTTTCCGGTTTTCATTTATCGACATCATAGATTTTAGTAAGAAGTATCTGAATCTTGAAGACACGCCCAAAATCTTCACTATGTACAAGGAAGCCGAAGGACGCAAGCAAGCTTAGAACTTGCCAGAGGGGGGGATAAATTGTATACACCACTACTACTACTACTACTACTTTCGGTGAAAGAGGATTTTTGTCCTATGTATGGTGGGCCTGTGGGTAGACTACTCGGCTTCCAAACGCTAGGCGAATCGGTGCCATAGAATTGGCTGGGTCCGAACCGTGCTCAGGTCAAAAATTTAAAAATGTAAAAAATTACATTCCAATATCGACTGTGCTATATCCTAGCGCCAGTGCGTCGTCTATGTCTACTACTACTACTACTACTACTACTGCTACTACTACTACTACTACTACTACTACTACTACTACTACTACTACTTGCCTTTAAAGTTACACATTGTTATTATAAAACAAGAGGCCCAAGGGGCCTGTGTCGCTCACCTGGAACATTTACAACTCAACTAATATTTATGGAGTTTTACATCAATCAGTGCCACTTCCAATGACTTTCAGTCAAATGGTTATTTTGCAAAGGTTCTTTTGAACAATATTTAAGCAGAAATAGAAGACATCAGTACTAACAACAGAAACTGATGACATGCAGTCAAACTTGTATTAAGACACCCCTCAAGTGAGAATCAGAAGACAGCCTCTTATGGTAGCTGGTTTCTTAACCCTTTAATGGTCATGATTTTTCAGTAAAACAAAAATTTCAGGTTATGTCTATTTGCAGGCCAAGATATCGAGCATTTTGAAACTGTATCACTGGAATGACTGGTTCGATTATCGAGCCAGTCATTCCAGTGGTAAATTTTCAAAATGTTCCATATCTTGGCCTGCAAATAGACATTCCTCAAGGCCACTGCAGAGGCAGGTTTTCGCTGGTTTGACCATTAAAGGGCTAATAAAGTTTCAAATACATTGCTTAATTGCATTTAGCAAATGAAGAAAATAGTCTTTAAGGCAGGTGGTCTCTTAACCCTTTCACCGATAAATCCCAGAAAAAGTATATTATTTATGATATAAAACTTATTTTGTTGAATATTTTGAAATTAATTTGACGTGAAGCCGTTGTGCCTTAGGCAACATTGGCTTTCCGTTAAATTAATTTAAGAATGGTTAATACAGATGGTCTTTATAGCAGGTTCAACTGAGTATATTCCAAACCATCCTTTTAACACGTGTACATCTTGCTGAGTGGCCAAGTTCGCGATGCTGCAGTTTATTTTAAAAATAATTTGACTTAGTCATAGCTGACCTAGGCAGCAACAACTTTCAATGAATCAAATACATTTGAAAATATTTTAACAGTATAGGTATCAGAGTACACAATACATATCTTAAATATTTAGGCAGCAGTTGCAGGGAAAAGGTTAACCTGTTAATTTAGTTTTTATCTATTATGGTAATAAAAGCTGTCATATGTCAATGGATGGTGGAAATAAAACTCCAATTGCACATTAATTAACCATTTAAACATTGAATTTAAGAAAAGTTCAGTTTTCTCATAGAAAATGTTTATTTGCAGACCAAGACTATTTTTGAAAATTTACCACTGGAATGACTGGCTCGTTAAAAAGAGTCCGTCATTCCAATGGTAAAATTTTCAAAAATAGTCTTCATTTGGTCTGCAAATGGACATTTCTCAAGACCACTGCCGAAGCCGTTTTTGGCTGATATGATGGCTAAAGGGTTAACCGTTTTCCTAACCTAGCAAAATAGGTAAGATATTGTGTCCTCTGATATCGATAACCAGGTGAGCTAATAATAATAAATTGATAAGAAGTGAATCTTATTAACGCATTTAACTGGAAATAATGCGCTACGCTGTTGTTTAACAGCTGTTGTGTAAGCTGTTGCTGTCAATTGTATAACAGCAACAGCACTGTCTATGACAGCTATGGTCTTCAGCAATGGTGTTTACAGACTGTACACCAGCCTTTCTAATACTGGCTTTGTAACAATTAATCTGTAGACATTGGTGTGACAAGGGTTGAATAGTCATGCTGAAAACTGTTGCTGCACTTGACGGTAACAGACATCATCAGCAAAACCATTTTCAAAATGTCCGTCACCATGCTACATGCTATCCAACAAAACTTGTGAATAACGCAATACTCAACTAAATTCATTGCTAGAATTAATTGGCTTTAACCCTTTAACCCTCAAATTTATTCAAGACAATTTAAATTTTTTAAATTTTTTGTCCACTTGCAGACCAAAAGAAGACTATTTTTGAAAATTTATCAATGGAATGAATTCCAGTGGCAAATTTTCAAAAAACATCTTTTAGTCGGCAAATGGACATTTCTCACGACCACTGCAGAAGCCGTTTTTGGCTGATATGAGTGTTAAAGGGTTAATGATGAATTAATTAAATAAATCTTTTAGAATCAGTATGTGAATGTGGTACACTTCATCAGCTCACTACCTCACAGGGTATTAATTTCATTTCAATCCTGAGAATTAGAGTTGTGGTTTTAAATTACAAGCTTAAATGTTAAATGGCTAAATATCTAAGATATGTATTGTGTATGCTGACATATATGACTTTGAATATTTTGATATTTATTTGACAGAAAGTTGTTGCATTCTAAGGCAGCAATGATTTCAGTCAAATTATTATTTTGAACTAGTGAACAACTGCTGCTAAGTGAGTTTGGTCACTCTGTCAAATGATTACAAGGGTTTTACAATGCAGTTAAACATGCTATAAAGACCACCTGTACTAAATGCCAATTTTACCACATGCCGCCAAGCCGTTTATCTGATAGATTCAGAAATGGCATGGTTGAAATCAGCATACTCATAACCCTGTACTAAACAAATTTTTGCTTCAAAATCCATCAAATAAAAAAATCCAATATGGCCGCCAAACATGCTGTATTTTGATGACCCACTGTGGCCATGTTTTTTTAATGGATCAACTTCCCTTGAATAAACTTTAATGCCCCTTAATCCCTAATTAGATCTGCCAAATTTCGATCCCTTCAGCGGTTCTGGAGAAGCTGCTTTGGCTAAAACTAGGTCAACCAAAATGGCCGCCGAACCATTAGACCAATCAAGTTCCCTTGAACAAACTTGGTTCAGCTCTTGTCCTAGATCATATTTCATGGGGTTTGTTTCACTCCACCAAGCGGTTTCGGAGAAGATTTTTAGACGTTTCAAAAAATCGGCCAAAAATCAAGATGGCCACCGGCCAAATTGGCCGATCGGCTTCGTTTGAACAAATTTGGATCTCTACAACCTAGCATCCTTAGGTTCCTGCCAAATATAATTGAAATCGTCCTATAAGTTCTCGAAAAGTAGACATTTTAAATTTCCCAATGCTTTAGTATGGGAGCTTTTTGAAAATGATCCAAGATGGCCACCAAACCGTTAATCCGACAGCTTTGAAAATTGCAAATTTGTGATCAGAATACCCAAAAAACCTATATAAAAGCAATTTCAGCCTCAGAATCCATCAAATAAAAAAATCCAATATGGCCGCCAAACATGCTGTATTTTGATTGGCCGACTGCACCATGTTTTTTGACGGATTAACTTCCCTTGAACAAACTTTAATGGCCTTTAGTCCCTAATCATACCTGCCAAATTTCGGCCTGATCCCTTCAGCGGTTATGGAGAAGTCGTTTTCGCTAAAACTAGGTCAACCAAAATGGCTGCTGAACCATTTGGCCAATCAAGTTCCCTTGAACAAACTTGGTTCAGCTCTTGCCCTAGATCATATTTCATGGGATTTGCTTCGATCCACCAAGCAGTTTCGGAGAAGATTTTTAGACATTTCCTAAAACCGGCCGAAATCCAAATTGGCCACCGTTTGAACAAACTTGGATCCCTATGCCCTAAGGATACTTCCTGCCAAAGATAACTTATATCGGCCTAGTGGTTCTTGAGAAGTCGTTTAAAGGAAAGAGTTGACGGATGGACGGACGCCGGACTGACGACGGACGGTCGCCATGGCATAAGCTCACTTGGCCATTCTAGCCAGGTGAGCTAATAATTCCAACTGACAAAAAAGAATTAGTGCAAATTCTAGGGGGCTCCCAAACAGTGGGGGCCCCAGGGCATCAGACCCGCCAGCCCTTTCGTAAATCCAACTCTGGTAATCGATACCAACAAAGCTACTAGAAAATGCCATGCGTGTGTGCATGCATGCATGTGTGTGTGCACGCGTGTGACTGTGTGTGCGTGCATAGGTATGTGCATGCGTGAGTGCACAGGTTCATGTGTACATGTATGGGCAATGTTTAAATCATCATGCATAGCGCCTACAGTCTTCAGCACTTGGCATGCTCTCATCTCTGTGGTTTGTGCGTCTCCTGCGTGACGTCATTTGTCGATCCTTCGATCCTTATGGATGATGGAGAAGGCACTAAACCTATGACAGAAATGACTGTATCCTTTGATACTTCATGCAGTCTCTGGAGTCCATGGATGGTTTTGGTGAGAGCTATAAGATCTGTGTCTAGGAATTTTACTGACATCATGCTGTCTGGTGTGTTAAATTTGAAACAAGAGTTCTGCAAATGGCGCATTATATATATATCGATCCTTTGGTGGCAAAAAGATCCAATATGGACACACATTGTTTATCCAGCAGTTTCGAAATGGCAAATTTGAAATCAGAATACCTATATAAAAGCTTCAAAATCTATCAAATAATGATATTCAATATGGCCGCCAAACATGCTACATATTGATTGGCCCTTGGCGGCTATGTGTTTTTGATGTATCAACTTCTCTTGAAAGAAGCTTTAATGGTCATTAGTCCCTAATCATATCTCTCAAATTTCGGCCTGATCCGTTTAGTGGTTCTGGAGAATATACTCCGCAGGGACATACTTTTC
This sequence comes from Chaetoderma sp. LZ-2023a, assembly GCA_034401795.1. Lineage (NCBI taxonomy): Eukaryota > Metazoa > Mollusca > Caudofoveata > Chaetodermatida > Chaetodermatidae > Chaetoderma > Chaetoderma sp. LZ-2023a. The sequence goes on along the minus strand of CM067374.1, from coordinate 42,127,415 downwards.
ACATGCAACACACCTTCAGTGTATAATGATCCATACAATAAGTTTACTTCCGATATACCAAAAAATCTTGAAACTACAGTTGTCCGCAAAAGTCGTTTTTGCGAAAACTAAGTCATCTATGATGACCGCTGAACCATTTGGTCAATCAAGTTCCATTGAACAAACTTGGTTCAGTTCTTGCCCTAGATCATATTTCCTGAGGTCTGAATCGATCCCTCCAACGGTTTTGGAGAAAGATTTTTTAAGACATTTCTAATAAGAGGCCCGGTGTCGCTCACCTGGAATTATTGGCGACTGGCACAACAAAACAAAATGAGATGACCACTGTAAAAATTTAGCAATAAAATTTCTGTCTCAGTGGTTAATAATTTTAAGTCTTTTTATATCTTTCTCAAAAATCTGCCAAAACGTTATATTTTGATCGATTCATGGCGGACATGTATTTTTGACATATCAACTTTCCATGGACAGATTTTAATGGCGTTTTGGCCGCAATCTATCAGCCAAATATCGGCCCGATCCGTTCACCGGTTCTAGGGAAGTCGTTTTTGCAAAAGCTAGGTCATCCAAGATGGCCACCAAACTATGAGACCAATCAAGTTCCCTTGAACAAACTTGGTTCAGCTCTTGCTGTATATCATATTTCATGAGGTCTGCATCGATCCCCAAGCAGTTCCAGAGATTTTTAAAGACATTTCTAAAAAATTGGACACAATCCAAGATGGCCACCGGCCCAATTGGCCGATCAGTTTCATTTGAACAAACTTGAATCTCTATGCCCTAAGGATGCTTCCTGCAAACTATAATTGAAATTGCCCCAGAAGTTCTCGAGAAGACATTAAAAATTTCCCATTGCTTTAGTATGGGGGCTTATGGCGGGAAAATGATCTAAGATAGCCGCCAAATCGTTTATCAATCCAATATTTCGAAAATTGCAAATTTGAGATCAGAATATCCAAAACACATAAAAACAATTTCAGCCTCAAAATCCACCACTAAAAAAATCCAATATGGCCGCCCAACACACTATATTTTGATTGGTCCATGGCGGCCATGATTTTTGCCAGATCAACTTCTCTTTAACAACCTTGAATGGCCCTTAATCCATAATCATATCTGGCAAATTATGATCCGCTCCCTTCAGCGGTTCTGGAGTCGTTTTCGCTAAAACTAGGTCAACCAAGATGGCTGCTGAACCATTGACCAATCAACTTCCCTTGAACAAACTTGGTTCAGTTCTTGCCCTAGATCATATTTCATGAGGTTTGCATCAATCCATCAAGCGGTTTCGGAGATTTTTAAAGACGCTTCTAAAAATCGACCAAAATCCACGATGGCCACCCTCCCAATTGGCCGATCGGCTTCGTTTGAACAAAGTTGAGTCTCTATGCCCTAAGGATACTTCCTGCCATTGAAATTGGCCCAGTAGTTCTCGAGAAGACATTTTAAATTTCCCATTGCCTTAGTATGGGAGCTTCTGGCGGGGAAAATTGTCCAAGATGGCCACCAAACCGTTCATCCGACCGTTCCGAAAATTGCACATTTGAGATCAGAATACCCAAACACACATATAAAAACAATTTCGCCCTCAAAATCCATCAAATAAAAAAATCCAATATGGCTGGCAAACATGCTACATTTGTGGCCATGCTTTTTGACGGATCAACTTCTCTTGAACAAACTTTACTGGCCCTTAGTCCCTAATCATATCTACCAAATTTCGAACTGATCCCTTCAGCGGTTCTGGCGAAGTAATTTTTGCTAAAACTAGGTCAACCAAGATGGCTGCCAAACCATTTGAACAATCAAGTTCCCTTGGCCAAAACTTGGTTGAGCTCTTGCCCTAGATCATATTTCATGAGGTTTCCTTCAATGCCTCGAGTGGCTTTGGAGATTTTTAAAGATGTTTGTAATAATCGGCCAAAATCCTTTGCCCTGTAGGTGGGGCTTAGAATACACCTTCCGTATCCTCTGCGTGTCGTAAGAGGCGACTAAAGGAGGTAAGGGTGAGGTAACCCTGACAGAAACCTCGAGTGCTGAAGACGGAGGTTCCAGGCTGCACGGCGCACTCTAATAAACCATGGATCCACGCACTTAATGCTTATGATCATGTCGATAGTCACTTACAGGACTGGCGGTATGATCAGCGAACGAAAAGATCGGCCAAAATCCAAGATGGCCACCGGCCAAATTGGCTGATCGGCTTCGTTTGAACAAACTTGGATCCCTATGCCTTAAGGATGCTTCCTGACAAATATAATTGAAATCGGCCCAGCGCTTCTTGAGAAGTTGTTTAAAGGAAAAGTTGACAGATGGACACACGACGGATGGTTGCCACGACATAAGCCTTTCAGGCCAGGTGAGCTAAAAATTTATACATCAAAGTTCTGTATACATGTCTAGGGATTTCCCAAGCGACTGCTTGAAATAAGTCAAGTGGTTACTGAGGTGTAGGCTTTTAAATAATTTCTAGAAAATCTGGCCGCCAGAAAAATTAAGCAATCAAAATTCTGTATACATATTCTGAAACCTACCAGGCTAGTATCCTTGAAGCCAAGTCTGGCTGAAATTGCTCAAGCAGTTAATGAGGAGTAACGTTTTAAATGATTTTCCCCTATTTTTCGGAATATTCAAGATGGCCTCTGAAACAAATTACCAATCAAAATCTTGTATACAACTTCTGAAGCATACCACGCTAGGGTCCTCCCAACCGAAGTTGCTTGAAATCAGCCAAGTAGTTAATAAGAAGTAGGCTTTCAACTGATTCCTGAAATCTTCAGAAAATTTGGCCAAACAACTTCACTTGAACACACTTGGTTCAGCTGTTGCCCTAGATGATGCTGTATGAGTTTTGAATCGATCCCCTCCAAGCAGTTTCCGAAAAGATTTTTAAAGACGTTTCTAAAAATCGGCCCAAATTCACGATGGCCACTGGCCAAATTGTGCGATTAGCTTCCTTTGAACAAACGTGTATCCCTATACCACAGGGATGCTTCGTGCCAAATATAATTGAAATCGGCCCATTAGTTCTTGAGAAGTTGTTTAAAGAAAAAGGTGATGGATGATGGACGAATGGTTGCCACGGCATAAGCTCACTTGCCCATTCTGACCAGGTGAGCTAAAAATTAAGAATTGTTTAGATATTGATGTTAGCCATGTGAGGCTGATCTAATCATCACAATCCAACAACTCATACATCTTGTATGCTAAGACTGTGTTTTCACTAGAGACTCAATCAGGACTAACGCCATACTGACTTATAGCGTTATTCCCGATTATCTCTCTTGTGAGAACACGGCCGTAGATATGCAACACGATGTAATATCCATGAGGGACAAACTCTCCTAAAGTGAACACCAGCATATACGAACGCAATCAGCGTTCTATCTAGAGATGGACACTGCAACCGAATACAGAAATATAATAAATTCTCATGGGAGGGTGATAAAATTGTCTCAATTAAAGAATGAGTAAATTAAAGCTATCTTAAAATATTAAAAATATAATTTATTAAGTTTTGTACAAAAAGTAAAACATTAGTGATGTACATGTTTTTCGAATAAATCACAGAAAATATATAAACAACCAGAAATGTGGTTGATGAAGACTGACTGTAGGACGTTCCACTGAATTATGAATCTTGACTTCAAATATAATTGTATTTACAGAGACAAAGGGTAGATACAGAAAGCCTATCAATAACCATGACCTTGGACCTTATCAACCAGTCATTGTGTCATCCCTTCATTTTAAAAGTAGGCATGCGTCCAAATTTGTTTCCAGTATGATTACCCAAAAATTAGGTATAAACCACTAAGTTGAACTAAACGCAAAATGTTAATGTTGATAAACTAATATTTTAACAAGACCACAGTGACCTTGACCTTTTGACCTGAGGTTATTGTGTCATGCCCTCTCATAATGTTTAAGTTTGGGTGCAGCATGATTAACGCAAAATGAAATATAAACCACCGAGTCGAGCGTAACCCTTTCACTGACAAATCCCTGAAAAAGTATATTCTTTATGATATATAACTTATTTTGTTGAATATATTGAAATTAATTTGACTGGAAGACGTTGCTGCCTAAGGTAGCAATCGCGTCCAGTCAAATAAATTTCAAAATATTCAACAGGGTGCCTTGAAAAATAGATATGGGAATTCATTAGTGAATGGATTAACGCAACATAATACTGCTAAAAGACCTGTTTTGTAATTATCATAATGACCTTGACTTTTGAAGCTATGGTGATTGTTTCATGCCAGTAAAGAACTTGTCCAAATTTAGGCCCAACCCAAACATGAGATAAAAACCAACATATTAATTTTGTAAAAGTAAATTTTTATTATCACACTGATCTTGACCTTTTAATGCCAAGGTCATTGCTATCCAGTCACATCACAAGGAAGCGTGTTCATGTTTGGGCCCAGCATAATAAGACAAACATGACCTATACACTGATAATTTGGACAAAATGTTAAGGTTAAAAAAGCCCAGGTTTTTATCAATGTGATAGTGTCCTTGACCTTTTGACCCAAGGGTCATTGTGTCATGACCTCTGATTATAGGGAGGCATGTGTCAAAGTTACAATATGATTAACTCAACCTGAGATATTAACCTCCACATTGACAGAAACGCAAATTTGGTGAAAAGGCGGCCTATGTGAGGTGGAGGGTATCGCAATAGCTTGCTTTACTGCATAAAGTGGAGCTAAATATAATAGACATACCTGTCTATAACGGTCAGCTCCATTTCAGAGACATTAAGACTCATTAAGACAGGGAACACCAACACGTTAAAAGCCGACATCTATGTAATTAATTTCAAGGCAACTATACATGAAAGCTGTCGATTATGGTGAAAATAATCTGACCAAAGGCACAACAGCATTCAGTCAAGTGTATGTGTGCATGCATGCATGTATGTACCACATATAAATAAAACAAGTGCACCATATAATGTTTAATTTGGTAGTTTCATCAGACTAAGATAGTATGCAGTGTCACTTGAATGACGCGACATATTTTCCACATAGCAGAAAAATCAGTCCAAAATTCAGATCTCTGTAAAAACAAACTTATATCTTTAACCATTTAATGGTCAAATTTAGTCAAGAAAATTTAATTATCTGCCTACTGACTGTCCATTTATAGGCCATGGGAATAGAGTTTTTGAAGATTTATCACTGGAATGACTGGCTCGGTTACCGAGCCAGTCATTGCAGCGATAAATTTTCAAAAATTGTATTCTCTTGGTCTGTAAATGGACATTCCACATGACCCTTAGAGGCCGGTTTCGCCTGGTATGATCATTAAAGGTTTAAGCTAACTCACTACTAATGAATCAAACTGCCATGATACTAAAATAGTAAGTCATAATCTATATCCCTGGTTTGGTTTAAATCTGATAAGTTATTTAACAACAAACACCAATTTAACAAATATATTTGTTTTTCAAAGGCAATAAATGAGTTAAATACAGACAACAATTAATGGTATATAAACTTGATGTAGAGATTTATAGCACTACATTATATTCTGAATTTGGTTTAACCGTTTAATGGTTAAATTTGATAAGAAAATTCAAATTTTCTCATGGAAATGTCCATTCGCAGAGCATGAGATTATTTTTGAAAATTTACCACTGGAGTGACTGGCTATCCAGCCAGTCATTCGAGCAGTAAATTTTCAAAAACATTCTCTCGGTCTGCAAATCGCCATTAATCAAGATCTTTGAAGGCATTTTAGTCTGGCTTGGCCAATGTTAAAAGGCAAAATCTGCTAAGTGTGACAGAAGTCCTTGAATGAAAACCGATTTTGTATTTTTTCTATTGCTATTGAACATGCCATATATTTAAGAAAACTAAATCAGGCGAGACATCTACTACATCTCTACACTGACAGAAGTAAATTTATGAACGTCAACAAAAAATTTAACATGGCATCCAGACTCATAGCACCAAGCGATACTCTATATTTTGTTTAACTTTCCGTTTAAACATGCCATCTCTGCCAGCAGTGCCTCGGCCATCAACATCGAGACCAACTTGTTTAAAGGGAAAGCAAGAGGCCATCGAAATCTATAAACATCAACAAACCATGAACCGAGACGAGACCTACCGTATACCAGCAGTTCACCAGGCCATGCTGTCACATGACGCCACAAGAACTGACCAGAGTGACATTGCCGGCGACCGTCAGTTAGTGCTGAAGAAATGACCGAGATGGTCATGAAAGGTACACTCAAACAATTTCTATATTATATTTAAACCCAATTTCGGCTTCAAAATCTATCAAATAAAAAAATCCAATATGGCTGCCAGATCTGGAAAAGGCATTTTCGCAAAATCTAGGTCATCCAATATGGCCACCAAACCCTTTAGACAATCAAGTTCCTTTGAACAAACTTGGCTCAGCTCTTGCCTGAGATGATATTTCATGAGTTTTGAATCAATCCGCCAAGTATGATTTCATAGGAGATTTTAACATTTTAAAAAAATCGGTCAAAAACCAAGATGGCCACTGTCCAAATTGACTGATCAGCTTACTTTGACCAAAGTTAGATCTCTATGTCGTACGGATGCTTCCTGCCATGATTGAAATCGGACAAGTGGTTCTCGAGAATAAGACCTTTTCAATTTCCCATTGCTTTAGCATTGGGGGTCTTGGCTGGAAAAAGATCCAAGTTGGCCACGAAACCATTTATCTGACTGATTCGAAAATGGTAAATTTGAAATCAAAAATACTCCCCAAAATATTTAAACCCAATTGCGGCTTCAAAATCCATCAAATTAATAAATACAATATGGCTGCCAAACATGCTACATTTTGATTGGCCCACAGCAGACTTGTCTTTTTACGTATTAACTTCCCTTGAACAAACTTTTATTGCCCTCAGTCCATAATCATATCTCCCATATTCCGGCCCAATCAATTCAGCGGTTCTGGAGAAGTCGTTTTCGCGAAAACTAGGTCATCCAAGATGATCTCCAAGCTATTTGGTTAATCAAGTTTCCTTGTTTTCCCAAGTGGTTTTTGAGACTTTTAAAAACGTTTCTAAAAATGGGCCAAAATTCAAGATGACCGCCGGCTAAATTGGCCGATCAGCTGCATTTGAACAAACTTGAATCTCCATACCAAAAGGATGCCTCCTGCCAAATATAATTGAAATCGGTCCAGTGGTTCTTGAGAATTTGTTTAAAGAACAAGTTGACAGTGGACAGACAGAAAGATGGATGGTCGCCATGGCATAAGCTCACTTGGCCATTCTGGCCGGGTGAGCTAATAATTTAAAGCACAATGTTTCGTCAGTTACACTATACACATACTCATGTCCATCACATTTATTTAATTATATTACAAGCATGTATACAGTCACTAACCACATATCATATATAATACCAGTACATAAAAGTAATAGATGTGTGCAATGCTACCTTACCTAGTGCAGATGCCACCCCAACCCACACTACCCCCCCCCCTCCCCCTTATAGTATCATGTACTTCTGACAATATTATTTATCCATTTCGATTTACAACAATATAAATTCAGAACCAGTTCCCATACAAACTAAGAAATAATGCTATAAATGAGTAATGATTATATGCCTTGCTTTATATAAAGAATCAAAGAATTACTGTGGAAATATTATTACACCACTTGAAGGTCTGCTTAAAGGAACACTCAATTTATCTTGTACTAAGCAGATGATAAACTATGTCATATGCAAATGATGCATCACACAGATCGACTATCTGGCTCTGTACTTGTCTGGACAAATAGGTGGTGAGTAAGTTAGGCACTCTGTGAATACACACCCTAAAAGCTGTCATTCCAACAGCCTCCAGTTAGACATCTAAATAGGTCTGGGCATTTAGGTGGGTGCATAAGTTAGCTGTGAATGCGCCGCCTGGAAGCGGTCCTTCTCACAACCTCCAGTTTGATTAGTTTCAAAATATTAACCTGGGCCCATGTTCCTGAAGCTCTCGTTATGTTAGCGATATCGTTACACCATACTTAAGAGCTAATGATAGCTTCGGGAACATGGGCCCAGGATAGTTATTACGTGATTATCTGAAGTTACATATTGTAACAGGCAATTACATAACCCAGTAATGGCCATGCCGGCTAAATTAACATCGACCTCTGCAGTGGTCTCTGTCCATGAAAAGGCCAAGAGAAGAATATTTTTGCAAAGTTACCACTGGAATGACTGGTTCTTTATCCAGTGGTAAATTTTTAACAATAGGCTTCTCTTGATCTGCATATGTACTAAGCGAACATATAGATTTTTTAGAAAAATCTTGAATATTCAATTTTTAAGGAGACAAGACGGACATGAGCCAAAGTGAACATGACATTCTAAGGCAAATAATCGGGATAAATAGAGAAATACATCCAACAACATATTGACATGGAACCTCTATATATTATAGTTTATGAGACAACATTTGAAATAAGTTGAGTATCTCTTTCTACACTGCCTTAGAATATTGTAAGTTCACTGATATCAGAGTTTTCAAACAGAAAATACAAGTAAATTTATGCAGAGAATGACTTACACAAGTATTATATTTCACATTATGAAAATTAACAAATATTATAGGGTTTATATATAAACTATTGACATCAATATAATGGACGGAATCTATGTCTAGAATGAGGAGATTACAAAGTGTTATTCAGATACACAGTTTGCTAAACAGCTAATACTTCATAATGTAAACATATAACTGTAAATTTAGTAGGGATATACATAATACAATGCTTCGATAACTAGTGGCACAATGGCCTTATAATCAGTTGTCTGATGTATAACATATTGGGTATATATGGGCTTAGCCTAGTAGCATCAATGTCATAGAAAAGAATATTTGACACATATTCATGAGAAACAAGATCACACTGACATAGACTGTCCACTGGCTGGTAAGTTATGAGCAAATATTCATATATCCATGATAAACCTCAATAGCTCCACAGGGCCTTAGGGTGGACCTTGTACCAGGGGTAGGTGGAGGTGAGTAATTTAACGTGTGGTGCCCTCTTCCCTATGTGATGCAGGGACTTCATCTTAGTGTCGAGTGAGTGTCATCTTACGCATCTGCTAAATTTCTAACTGCAAGTGACAGTTTATTCTGAAATCTCAGAACCATTCATGAGTTAGACTCGAACTTGCCTCCAACCAAATCTCCTCAACAATCCTAACCACCCAGCAATTTCTATATGGCCGTGCTAACGTTGATGTAGAGTTAAACATCATGGTTTCTACCATTCTATGTCAATATATTACTGACACCTGTCGGTTTAAATGACCTACAGTAATTACAAACACCACTCATGGATTGTGTCGACAAATCTATAGCCGCGGATGTTTCTGGATGGCCATGCAGTGTGGACCAGCATGGGTGACTATAGCACATCGAGCTCCTCCTTTCTCCTTATACCGCCTTGTGATTCGTCAAACCATTTCCTCCTCCTCCTCTTCCTACTCCTCCTCCTTCTTCTTGTTCTTATTATTATTAATGTTATTGTTGTTATTACCGTTGTTACAGTTGGTAATATTATTATTCGCCTCTTGTTTTATTTAATGTAATATATTTGTACGTAAGTGGGAGACATGCTAATAAGACATATCTTATTGTGCTCCCACATAGACTAAAATAAACTTTGTTTAAATCAAACTTGTGGGAGATGTGTTAATCTGATAATAAAAATATGTAACTGCAACATGATTGAAAGAGAGTAACTTTTAAATTTAATGGAAGGGAAAAGGGAACTATTAAATGATGTTTATTAGTAATTTCATACAATATTAAATACACTACCACCGGTAAAAATGGATATGAATCGGAATAACTTGAGAAAAAGCATTGACTAGCTCTAGTAGTGTTTAACTCAGAAACAATTAGTGACATTGCTGGTCCTTCTCGCTCCATTGTGTGTTAACTGTGTGTGTAGGTACCGCTTACCTCAATATAATGAAAGCAAATCTGAATATAGTATTCGCTACAGGTGCCGATATAGAGCGATTGCATCGCTACTGTTAAGTCACCGTTGACCCTTTTGAAAACATTGTATTTGAAAGTCACTGTTTTTGGTGGAATCAACAAGTTTCGGTCAAAATGTTTTCAAAATACATTGCTGGGTTTCAGGGTCGAAACATAATGACAAATGAATATTATTTATTGAACTTTGTGTGGATGAATGGAAGTCCTGTGGCTGAAAACAACGGCTTTCAGTCAAATTGCTTTAAAATTAGACAGTATTTTATCTGTAGGACATAGTGGCTAATCAGCTAACGAGAATATAATTGAGGTTATATGACTGGCTGTAGAGGATATTAGTTATTCCCACTGCATACACGAGAGTGCAAAGGACCAGCAGTGTCATTAATTGGTTCCAGCCCGAGTAACATAAATGGTATTTAGCAGCTTTTTTCAAATTATCCTGATTTATTTCTATTTTTTCTGGTGGTTATAGGTAATATGTTGATTCTTACATAAAGTTATCATTCAACAGCATTTGTTAGTTCACTAGTCTTTTCCTTTAATTTGATCAATTACAATAATAGATTACAAACTAAAATTAGAATTTAATAAAAATCGTCAAAAATAATAGCCTTTATCATATTTTAAGAATTAAAAACAACTGAACAAATTTTCACACCCTCTATCAATGTAAAAATTTCTGTTAAATCTTTTGATTTTGACCCCACCACAAAATTGATGCTATGAGATGATTTTATGAATCGTTAATCACGCTGGTTCAGATTACACCATGTGTGTTTGCATATTAGAGGAAAGTGGCACATACGGTAATAAAGTTAGTGAGTGGGACTCCACCTCTGATATGAATGAACTGCTGTCAGCTTATCAATCATCAACAGCATAAGCATAATTCACGCGATGACGTCATACCATAACAATCATTCACACAATGACATCATATTACAACTCTCATGGAAAGTGAAGAAAATGACTTTCCACGGAAAATTTGGATATTTAGGAATTCGACGATATGCAACTACTATATCTTATTTTAAATAATTTAGTATACAAATTAAAAAAGCATCATTTGGTGTGCTTTGATCCTGCTCCATTTGTGTTCCCATATTAGATTGCATATAAATCTGATGACAACCATTTATATTAAAACTTCTCAGAAGTAACAAACTTACTCTTACACAGTACTATAGTTGAATCATGGTTTAGAGACAGATAACTTGTAAAACAAAGACAGATGATTATTTTGAAAACAATTCAACTTAAATTTTTACTGGCTAAGACAAGCTACTTCCCAATAATCATCCAATTGTTCAACAGAGTATTTGGTAAATATCTACATGTACTATGAGGCGCATAGAAAGAAATGTATCAGATTGTTGCTGTTTTGCTATAGAGATTATAAACATTAATTTATATATAAACATCTGTCTGTTATCTCCTTTTCTCAAACTCATTCCTGATCCAGTCAGAATCCTGGTAAAACCGTGGATCCCCAAGTTTAAGAGCCGTCCTCTTGTAGAAGTAGTAATATAGTACAGCTACTAAAAGAGAGAACAGAGGAAACTGATTTATTTACTATAGCCTGTAAATAGAGTTATTAGTTCCTACACAGACATCAGATATAATAAACAACTCTTGTTCACACAACACAGTCAACACGATAAAAATTATCACAATAATTACACTTTTTCTAACACGTTCTCAAATAAAAATGCTTAATCAATGAAAATAGTAATAGCGTCAATAATAATTTTACTGAATTGAAACAACAGAAATAATCTCTTGTGCCATTACCTTACAGGCACCTCGTATATATACAGTCTGTCCACCATGCTTCCCGACCAATCACAGCCTGGCTGTATTATCAGGCCATAGTCATTATCTCCTCATCAATGCTCCATCTAATTTTAAACATTCATCTACGCTCACAATATAACTATCACACTGATTTGACTTGCTCGTGGGAATGACACAGTGTCTGCTTCAGATACAGTACAGCTCAGAAATAAGATATGTTTCCAAAACAAAAACGGAAACATGTTAGTTAGTATAATTATTCTGTTGAATATTTTGAACTTAATTTGATTGGAAGACATTGCTGCCTAAGGCAGCAATGGCTTCCAATCAAATTAAGTCCAAAATGTTCAACAGGATATTTTATTTTGCTTGGGAAAGATTTTAAGTTATTACTGAGCTGTACTGATGCTCAAACCTGTCTATAATGAACACTGTATTAGTGCCTGTATATATGATTTGAAAGTGATCATTAAACACAGGTGGTTGTTTAACACAAGTTAGACAAAAACAACCTCAAGAGTGGTATTGTGGAATATCCAATTGAAGCACAAGAGGGTATTCTTCTGAAGTTAACCACTGATTGCGTGGATTAACAAGAGGCCCAAGGGCCGGTGACGCTCACCTTTTAGAAAATCCAACATGGCCACCAAAAGGAATTGACTAATTAAAATTCTCATTTGATATGGTGAAGCCGACTGCCCTAGGATCGTTTGACTCACGGTTCGTTGAAATTGGACCATTGATTAAGGAGTACCATTTTAAATTGTTCCACGAAGTTTTTGAAAAATTCAAGATGGTCGGTCACCAAAGAAATTGACCAATCAAAATTTGGATTAAAAGTTTTAAAGCATACAACTGTAGGATCCTTCCAGCCAAATTTGGTTTAAATGCACACAGTTAAGATGCAATTTATGGTAAATTTGTCATAAAATCTAAGATCGTCACTCAAAAAAGTTGATGAAGCAAAATTCTCAATAGATCTGGCACCTACCCCAATAGGGTCCTTCTAGCCAATTATGCTTGAAATCGGTCAACCTGTTAAGACATGATTTGACAATTTCCAGCAAATTTTTAATAAAATCTCATTTTCACGCAAAAATTTGACAAGGAATTCTAGAGCCTATCATCGTAGGATCCTTTCAGCCTAATTTGATTGAAATCGGTCCAAATAGTACGGTAAGCAATTTGAAAATTTCTGGTATATTTTCCATCGGCCAATGGTTAATGACGAGTAGTATTTCAAAGCAAAAGTTGACGGATGGATGACGGACGGTCACCACAGCATAAGCAAACTTGCGTTTGCGTTCAGGTGAGCTAATAACCGAGCCAGTCATTCCATCGGTAAATTTTCAAAAATAGTTTTGTATATTAGGATGTAAATGGAATGCAATAAGCAGATATTTAGATACGCTTGACCAATTTTGAGAAGTGCTATAATGCATGGGCTATGGTAAATAGCTTTTGGGCTTTTTTATTTGCATGGCATTATAATTTCATTTTCTTTGCCATGTACTGTTTCTGGTAGTATGAGCATGTCAGTAGATAAACTAACCACACACCCCCCCCCCCCCCACCCCCCAAAAGATAAACATCGTAAGGGACAAGAGATGAAATGAATGAATCTCACACATTCCTTACCCGTTCTCTGTATTACAAACAATGCAATGTAACCTTTATTATCCCACATGTACATATTAGGCTTATCCCATCTTGTGGTCTGAAAAAGAAACACAGAGCATTTAACCTGAAATCAACAATGCAGATCAACAGTGGAATATAAACATTTTTCTAGATAAGACTAAACAAGAGGCCCAAGGGCCTGTGACGCTCACCTGGACCATTAGCATTTGAAGCCTTTGCATTTAAATATACATGATTCGCTACATTAAACAAGATGGAAAGAAAATTTCACAGAAATCTACTAATCAATATTTTGAATCGAAATTCTGGCGCCTATGATCATAGGATCATTTTAGCCAAGTTTGGTTGAAATTGCTCAAAGTAGTAAGAAGAAGCAATTTGACTATTTCCAGTAACTTTGTAATAAAATCTAAAATTGTTACCCAAAAAATTTGATGAATCAAAATTTTGAATGTAAGTTCTAGAGCCTATGATCATAGGGTCCTTTTGGCCATATTTGCTTGAAATAAGTTAAGCTGACAAGCAGAAGAAGAAATTTGATAGTTCCCAGTAAATTTGTTATAAAATCACCCCAAAAATAGCTCAATCAAAATTCTGAATGGATGTTCTGGCGCCTACCACCATAGAATCCATCTAACAAAATTTGGTTGAAATATGTCAAGCAGCTATGGAGGAATAACATTTTGACCATTTCCGGTAAATTGTTCATAAAATCTAAGATTTTCACCCACAAAATTGATGAATCAAAATTCTGAATGGAATTTCTGGAGCCAATCACCACAGGATCGTTTCAGCCAATTTTGGTTGAAATCGCTCAGAACAGTAAGAAGAAGCAATTTGACAATTTCCGGTACATTTTTCATAAAATCTCAGATTTTCACCCAAAAGATTGATGTCTCAAAATTCCAAATGGAAGTTCTAGAGCCTATGACCATAGGATCCTCTCAGCAAAATTTGGTTAAAATCATTCAGAATGATAAGAAGTAGCAATTTGACAATTTCCAGTATATTTTTCATAAAATCTAAGATTTTCACCCAAATAATTGATGAATTAAAATTCCAAATGGAACTTCTGGAGCCTGCCACCATAGGATCATTTCAGGCAAATTTTGTTGAAATCACTCAGAATGGTAAGGAGAAGAAGCAATTTGACAATTTCCGGTACATTTTTCATAAAATCTAAGATTTTCACCCAAAAGAATTCATGAATCAAAATTCTGAATGTAAATTCTATAACTTATGACCATAGGATCATATTGGCCAAATTTGATTGAAATCAGTCAAAAGAGTAAGAAGAAGCAATTTAACAATTTCCGGTAAATTTTTAATAAAATCTAAGATATAAAATCACCCCAAAAATAGCTCAATCAAAATTCCGAATGGATGTTCTGGCGCCTACCACCATAGAATCCATCTAACAAAAAATTTATGAATCAAAATTTCAAATGGATGTTCCGGATCCGAGCACAATAGCATCCTTTGACCACAATTTAGTTAAGATTCGGCCATTGGTTAAGGAGGAGTAGCGTTTTAAAGCAAAGGTTGACGGACGACGGACGGTTGCCACGGCATAAGCTCACTTGGCCTTTCAGGCCAGGTGAGCTAAAAATGGTACCTTTTAAAATAATTTGTTGATTTTTATAAGCATGCACACATAAATGGACAACATAATTTATTTGGTATTGCATCTCAATTTCCTACGCATAATTAGGCAGTTGCTATACATTCTGCAACATGCATAGCTGCATTTGCTTTGCAAAGTTTTACGTGATTGCAATTTATCATTGATTCTTAGGTTATTTCATTAATTGCTATACATTTTGGCCAACAACCGTACAATTTATAATTTGCATAGAAAAGCATGCTATGCAAATATCAAATTCTAAATTATTCCCCGATGTTTATATATAAACCTCATGAAACATTAACGTGGTCAAAATATTTGCTTATTGAGTGTCCATTTGCAAGCCAAGAAGACTATTTTTGAAAATTTACCACCGAAATGACTGGCTCGGTTATAGAGCCCGGCATTCCAGCAGTAAATTTTCAAAAATAGTCCTCTCAGCCTGCAAATGGACATTCCTAAAGACCAGTGGCCATGCTTAGGCCGGTTATGGCTGACTCGACTCTAGAAAATAAAGTTAATAGTAAAAGATAACAGATTGTGTGATAGCACACGCATTATAATTATTGATAGACTAATGAGGCTGCCAATATATTGGGCAAACTAAAACAAACCCAAATTAAAATGCAAAATTCTGAGACATTCAGTTAAATATTCGCAAGTATACTCAAGTTTCAAATGCATATTACGAAAACATAATCACAACTATATTGATTGGTCCACGCCATCGCAAATACCCATGTTCACTGACTTGAACCGTTACCTTCCCCTTCCCAACAAGCCACCCTGTGGGGGCGGAGCCAAATACAAATGTCCTGTTTGACTCTGCAATGATGGGCAACTCACATACCAATTTGGTTTAATTTTGTCCAACAGTGTCAGAGGAATTGCATTACAATCAATTTCATGACCTTTTGACCTCATCCCACATACACCCCTGGGGGCAGCAGCAAATGTAGATGTGTTCATCCACTCCACATTGATATCCATGGGTAACTCACATACCGAAGTTGGTTGAATTCCATCCAGTGGTTTCAGAGGAGTTGCATTACTATCATTTTCCTGACATTTTGACCCATCCACCACACCTGGGCGGGTTAAATCTAAATATGCCCATGCACTCCACATTGAAATGGGTAACTTACATACCAAATTTGGTTGAATTCCGTCCAACAGTTTCACAGCAATCAGAGGAGTTGCATTATAATTAACTTCTTGACCTTTTGATCGCCATCCACCACCCCAAAGGGGGCGGGGAGTTGCGTTACAATCAATTAGCGCATGTTAAAATATGACCTACTGACTCCTTCCCCCAGGGGGTGAAGCTCAAATGCAGAGCTGCCTACCCACTATAAACTTAATCAGTAGTTTCCATTGGGAAAACCATGATTTTCAGAAGTTTCATCATGTCAATCAGTAATGGTTTTTCAGTAGTTTTCAGAGGCTTTTAGTAGTTCAGTAATCACATAACGCAATTATAAAAGCATAAAAACGTACGAATTAATGAAAATTAAAGTCTTTAATTATCACAGACACACATGACACACACACACACTCACACCCTTAGCCTTCAAATTTATCCACAATTTTTTTTAACTAAATATTCAGTGAAACTTTAACACTAGTAAATTTTCAAAAATAGTCTTCCATGGGATGACTATTTTTGAAAACTTATCACTGAATGACTGGCTAGGTTAACATTTTACAGCCCACCATCTAGCCCAATTCACCCCTATCCACTAGCAAAGAAAAAAATTAGAATATCTTACTTGGTTGAGCACCCAATTTAACCCTCAAATTTGGATATCATTACTTTACCACATACTAGTGCAGAATATTTCCATTTCCCAATGATCACGACATTTGAGAATTCTTAGCCGAAATTTAACTCACTTTACAGACATAAAATCATTTCCGCAGACAATAATTTCATGACAGCTGTCTAAATTCAACTGATTCAATGTTTGAAATTCATGAAAACAATGGATTTTTATGATATTTAGAGAAATATTACTCAATTGTGATAAGTTCCTGATATGTACCTTGGATTGCAGGAAATGTCAATTTCCCTTTCTCCGAGATCTAACAATACTCACCATTCTGTTACTTCTGATATACAGCTGGCCTTGACAGCGGCTCTAGGATTATAGACTTAGAAAGCTTTACCGACTCCTGGGAACCGGGTACCCGGCTCCCAACTGCCGAGTACCCGTTTACCATAGAGCTCATATTGTTTGCATAGCCACCAAACAAGAGAAAACTATGGCTTGCCTCCGTGGGGCTGGGAGGCTGGGTCCGTAACAGAATGGTGAGTATTGTTAGATCTCGGAGAAAGGGAAATTGACATTTCCTGCATTCTCCTTCGATCAATACTCACCATTCTGTTACTTCTGATATACACCAGATTTGATCAGTAACCTGGTGGGAAGGGGCAAGCCATACATGCTAATTTTGCCCCTTGGAGAAAGATTTTAGACTTCAAACTTGACTAACGGAGACCTAAAAGGACCGTCAAGTTCACGGAGCCGAATCACATTCGCGTCACAGCCACCCCCACCATTTTTCCTCCTAAGAAAAGGGAGAGAACTAACGAACATGTATCTCGCCTGAAAACACCAATATGCCAAGAGGGTTAACTACTCCCTGCATATCGCTTGTATTAGCCTGGGAATGAGCATGAATATATAAGATGAATGAACATGATACATATACATAATACAAAAAACTCTCACTTGATGAATTACCTTATGATAACAGGACTTCAGACGTACCGCCTCCAACCATTCACCGGTTCGGCCATCAGTGACACAATCTGGTTGACATCCTCTCGCTTGACCATGCCTGCTTTAGGTTCTTTTCTTACCAAAGTGAAAAAAGGGGAAAAGCAGTGTGGTCACTAACTATCGTTTCAAAACAGCTAAAGCGAGTGGATTGGCTGAGTCTGACACATCCCTCATATAGTAATCCATAAATGAGGACTCACAGTGCCATTGTGCAACGGCCATGATGTCCTCTAACGGAACACCATTGTAAAGGGCGGTCGAGGCGGCTATTCCTCTAACATCGTGTGACCTTACGCCCTGCACCTGGTGCCCAGTCGCCATCTCGTGAGTAGTCTGAATGCATTCGACCACCCAACGAGAGATAGTATCCATGGATGCGGCACCATAAGGCTTTTTATGGCAGATCCACAGATGTCTATCGTTCGACCGTAACGAGTCAGTCCGTTTCTTGTACTTAGTCAAAGCACGGACCGGGCACCAGACACTGGCATCACGATCAAACCTGGTTAACTTCGGTATAATGATCGGTTTGCCGGGATATCTCAAAGATTGGTTCTTTGACATAAACTCTGCTCTTGGCAGAAGACGCAGACCTTCTCCAGAAACAATAAATCGGTTCCTCTCTGCCGAAAGCGCATGGATCTCACTGCGCCTTCTAGCTGAGGAAGCTGCCAATAGAAAGACCGCCTTTAGAGTCAAATGCTTTAGACTAGCCGAACGCAACGGTTCGAAAGGGTGCTTGCCAGTACATTAAGCACTAAAGATAGACTCCAGGCTGGAATGACTACCGGTTGTCTCGGGCGGAGATTGCTCATTCCCTTCAACATCACATTTAACTGGGCCACCTCTGGACTATCCCTGTTGGCTAGACAAGGGATAACTGATGCCAAAGCTGACTTGTATCCAGCAATTGTGACGGGAGCTAGTCCTGCAAAGAACAGCTCACAGAGAAAGTCTGCTATTTGCTGAATAGTGGATTGAAAGGTATCAATACCCTTTTCTTCACACCAGTCTGCAAATCTGTTAACCTTGTTGTTATATGACTTGAAGGTTGACCTCCTTCTCGCAGCCGCGATGAAATCAGCAGCCTGTCGAGAAAAGCCTTCCGACGTGGAACGTTGTTTGACAACATCCACGCAGTCAATTTGAACATTTCGGGACGCTCGTGTAGGAAGCGTCCCTTGGCCTGGGAGATTATGTTCGGAATCTTGGGCAACTGCACAGGATTTTCCACCAGCAGATCTAGAAGATCCGTGAACCACGCCCTGCTCGGCCAATACGGCGCTATTAGCAGGACCAGACACGGCTCCTCCCTGACCTTCACCAATACCTTCGGTAGAAGAATGGTGGGTGGGTACGCGTACACGTGCATCCCTCTCCAGCTTATCGCCAGAGCGTCTGTATCGACGGCATTTGGATCTGGAATCGGCGAGACATATGTCATGATTTGAGCATTTTCCTTTGTGGTGAACAAGTCCACGTTGGGTTTGCCCCAATGCTCGAAGATCCGTCGTAGAACTGGAGGGTTGAGGGACCATTCTGTTGGCAAGATTCTCTGTCTGCGAGACAAAGCATCCGCCAGAATGTTCAATCGGCCAGGAATATGAGCTGCTTTCAAAACAACCGAGTAATTCCTGCACCATTGAATCAAGTGCCACACCCTGATGCACAGGGTGGGCGACCTGGTCCCGCCTTGGCGATTTATATATGATACTACTGTCGAATTGTCCGACCGTATCAATGTCACCTTGCCCCTGATCATCGGAAGGAACTCTTCCAATGCCAGTTCCACTGCCATCATTTCCAACAGATTGATATGCAGCTGACTCTCCGGGAGAGTCCATGTGCCCGAGACCTGGTGTTCTCCCAGGCAGGCACCCCACCCCTCCAGCGATGCATCCGTGTAAACGGACAGCTGGGGGTGGGGTAGGTGCAGCGAAACCCCTATTAGGAGATTCTGACGCTGTTTCCACCATAGAAGATGCGATATTATCGGCTCCAAAACTGGCACCAGTTTTGACAGGGGTTCTGTTCTCTGTTTCCACAGAGACATCAGATACAACTGGATAGGTCTTCGCATTAGAGCAGCGTACGGGATAACCTGCTCCATGGAGACCATCATGCCCAGCATCTGAAGGAACCGCCTCGCCTGAATGTGGTTTCCCACTCGAAAACTCCTGAGGATGGCTAACAGAGACACCACTCTGGGCTCTGATGGGTAAACCCTGCCCTCCTCGAGGTCGAATCGCATCCCCAAATAAACGAAATGTTGAGTGGGCGTCAACTCGGATTTCTCCTCGTTGACTATCCAGCCTAGATCTGAAAGTAACTTCAGAGTCAGAGCAGTATCCACGTTCAACCTGGCTGCCGAGTCTGCCTTGAGCAGCCAGTCGTCTATGTAGGTGTGTAGCGCCACGTTCTCTTTTCTGAGAAACGCTGTCACCGCAAGGACCACTCTTGTGAAAACCCTCGGAGCTGTCGACAGGCCAAACGGGAGAACTGTAAACTCCCATACTTGATTCTGAAACGCAAATCTCAGAAACCTGTGCCAACTCCGATTCATCGGAATGTGGAAATATGCATCTTTCAGATCGATCGATACACACCACATTCCTTTCCTCAATCCCGCCATTACCGACCTCGGCGTTTCCATCTGGAACCGAGGTGTATGGATAAACCAATTTAATGGCCTGAGATTGAGTATGGGTCTCCATCCCCCTGTGCTCTTGGGGACAAGGAACATGTTTGAATAGAAGCCTGGAGTGTTCCGGTTTGCTGGTTTTATTGCTCCCTTCAGAAGCAAACCCGACACTTCCTTTTGAACGGCTTCTAACTTGTCTGGCTCCCTTGGTACGGGTGTCCAGACAGGTGCCAAAGACAGATTTTGTGGCGGAAAGTCCCACCACTCCGGCATGTAACCCTGGGATAACCATCCCAGGACCGGACTGTCTGACGTCACACCTCGCCAGGCCTCGACGAAACGCATGAGCCTTCCACCCACCATAGACGCCTCGACGTCTAACGGGGTTGTCCGGCTCGCAGTCCGCCCCCCCCCCCTCTTTCTTAACGAGAGAGAGTGAGAACCATTTCGTTCTAGGCACGACGGGTATAACTGGCACCGCTGTTCCTGTCGCACAGGTGCGGTCCAGGCGGATATGAAGGGAGCTTGCGTACCCTCAGGTACGCTTCGGCCCCTTCTGTCCGCCCTTTGAGGCCTTACCCTTACCCTTCCCCTTGCACTTCCCACCTCTAGGGCGGTCAGGAGCAACATTGGGGAGGGTAGGCGCCTCTCCAACCTTCCTGGGTTTCTTCGCCGGCGGCGGCTCCGAGAACCCAGCCGAAACAGAAGTCGCAACAGGCCTGGCTTTCGCCTTGCTCTTATGCTTCTTCTGTTTCTTTGAAGGCTGTCCCGTTAGCGGTTTGCCCACAGCCCCTAGTGCGTGCGCTTGCCGCACTAGCTCTAGCTGTAGATTTACCGCTAACCGATTCTGCGCAATACTGGCGGTGTCCTCTAAGATGGCCCCGCGCTTGGCCACCAAAGATGCTAGGCCCTGTCAGGGGCGTCCCAAGAAGACGTTCCCTGACTGCCGTAGCCGGACGCATATGGTCAATGACCATTTGCCTCCTGGACTTCGTCACTCGCGCTTGCACCCTTGCCAATGCGTCCATTGACAGCACCAAGCCGTCATTAACGCACGATAGCGCCACAGGTGGCACAGGGTGGCCTGCCCCCGCTTCAGCCCACACCGACTGAAGTAGACGATAAGAGTGATTGACAGCGCTCATCGCTGCCCTCACACCCTCATCGCATAGGGCCAGGACTTCTTCCTGGTGTACCTGGGACTTATCCACTAGTGCCGGACCGGGACCACCCGACCCGGCACTCTGGACGCCCAGTACCCATCGGTCATCCTCCGTGACCGACGGGACTACACCATACCTGTCGTATTCACCCCGCAGAATACGACATCTTGCCCGCACCTCTCTGGAGGCCGCAGGGAGCTGACCCTTGGTCATTAGTTGTTTGCTATAAATAGCATCCAACAAATCAATGAACCGTGGATCCAGTCCCACTGACTGGATCCGGGCCGCCGGCAAAATCCCCGTCCTAATCGACGCAACCGACGGACGGGGCGCATCTTCATCGGCCGTGGCCGAAACCACAGACGGGTCAACTCTGGCTAGCCACGCCAGAGCATCTGACCAATCTACCTCCGAAGAAGATACCCCCGCAAACACGTCACCCGTTGACGTGCTCACGGGTCTGCCAGCCACGGCCTCCCGGCAAGGAGCCACGGCTGACACGCCAGGCACTCCGCTACCACACGGTTCCGCCGCCACCCCATGAAACACTCCGGTCCATGGGGTAGGTCCGCACGGAAAACCGTACGGACCCGTAACAGTCGCGGAACCATAGCCGGACACGGGCGCCAACGGCACCCCACGTCCGGCTGCCGGACCAGGCGAGATAGGTGAGTACCACGCCTGGCCCGGCACACCCGTTCCCCTGACGGCTGGTGACAAACCAAGCCGCGCGGAACCAGTGCAAGGTAACGGATTGGCCTCAGCCGCAGGCGGAGCCGCTGACCTGGCTTGCGCCAAACCAGACAAATGGAGGCCGGTTCCGTCCAGGACGGAATCAACCTCCATATTCTCCACCTGCGGCTTCACGGGCCGCAGCAACCTCTCCTCCTCGGCCTCCTCGTCTTCAGACTCCGAAGAGCCGTCACTAGACGAGTCAACCGTGGAGCCGTCCTGGCGGACGGCTCCCACACCTGACGGACCGGCCACCGCTACTGGACCACCCGGAGGTGGCCGCAGAGAGACAGAACCCGTCTGGCCAAAGCCAGACGGGACCGCCAGGGGGCCGTACGAGACGGCCCCCTCGGTAACCAGTCCAGAATCCTGTCCGAGGACAGGATCCGTACCAGGCATGGGGAGAAACTGGCCCCCAACCTTTGGTAGCAGGGACGACACCAGCGTGGGCAGAACGCTATGCAGAAAACCATGCATAGCCGGACCAAACCACGCCGGCGGTGCCATCTCCGCCACCTCCAGCTGGGGACGTGGAGCACCCCCACCGGCCGAACCGGGCGCTCCACGATTTCCTCTCGGACCGCCTGACCCCGCGTCAGACCCAGCCAAGTCCTTCTGGGCAAGGAACTTAACCATCATTTCGACGGACCACACTGCACAAACATTACACCTATGATCTATATTACACAGGGCACACCTAAAACAGACATGGTCCTTGAACATTACACGGACAAACTTATGGCAGTCGTCACATGATGGCGGGGCTGGCTTGGCCTATAAAATAAGCACAAACCTACAATAAACAAGCGGAACGAGACCCGGATGGAAGGCAGACAATTAATCTTCAAATATTTTGACTCATAAATTAACCGTAACCTCCCCGCACCCCACCCCGCCACGTTACAACAACGATCGCATTGATTATGACGACAAGTACGCGGCGGGCACAACACACCCATAATAGATCCTCCAGGATGTGTAACGGCTCCAGGAATCATATCGCATAGCATTCAGGGTATATTTACTAATCAATATAAATTATACTCCTAACGAAAGCAGCACGATATGTGAAGAAAACAACAAAATGTATAACAAACTGCTGTCTCACACGGTAAAACCGCAGACCACACATCTACTCAAGAATTTTGAAACCACCGATCATTGCAAACCGATCGTGATCGCACGTAAACTTGATCATTCTAAAGTTTCCGGTACCATTTTTAGTACGCAGCACCCAGAATAAGATGCGGGAATTAATGAAAAAAATTTTTCTTCACATAAACATCCGAGCGACCGGGTGTGACGTCACCCGCTCGGATTCTACGGAGAACGACATCAGCCGATATTCGTGTTAGAAATACCGTAGCAAACACCTATTTTCATATCTGCCGATCGCCTGTTGGGGTTAAAGAAGGCGATCGTCTGGCATATATCGTTGTTAGCACACGTCCCAGATTCTATGGGGTCAGAAATTGGAACATGCGACACAACGAAATTTAGAGACCTAAGTCTTTTAACTATGGATAATAAAGAACAATACAACCTGGTTGTCTTGGGCGGTATTCTCCATAGTCCTTAGTTAATCCTTTCAGAACACACAAACTATCACTGATTAAAGACTTAGATTATTTAAAACACTAAAATCCCTAATGCAAAAAGCATGTATTGCTCTTGTTGCTATGCAAACAAGAATGAGCTCTATGGTAAACGGGTACTCGGCAGTTGGGAGCCGGGTACCCGGTTCCCAGGAGTCGGTAAAGCTTTCTAAGTCTATAATCCTAGAGCCGCTGTCAAGGCCAGCTGTATATCAGAAGTAACAGAATGGTGAGTATTGATCGAAGGAGAAAAGGTTATCTACGCAATTTTGTGATGTCAGTCTAACGGTAACAGGGACCCATTCCAAACTTCCTGACTCATGTAGAAAGTCTCACTACAATTACGAGATTTTGCAAGACTGACAAGATTTCACGTCTGTTGACATTTTATGAGAAATGCCATGTATCATTACTCAACGTGATGAATAATGCCCGTTGTTTAGCTATCGACATGTGTGACAAGTTCGAGGTGAGGCTTGTTTTGCCTTGTCAGCGTTGTCTATTGCGTAGTGGTGACGGCGCAAGCTTGCTTTAACAAGTTTCCATAATTCTTAACGCCCGTCCGTATTACCGTAATTCACCCTATCCATAGTTTTGAAGAGCCGACCGTAGTACCGTATTTTGGATGCTATTTCCGTAAAAACTACGGACAATCCGTAATGGTAGGCAGGTCTGCAAATGTAAATGTCCTCTTGCACTCCGCAATCATACGAGTACCTCGCATATCAAATTTGGTTGAATTCTGCCCACCAGTTTCTGGAGATGCATGCATTACAATTGATTTTCCGTGCAGACACGCATGCACACACACACACATGGGTTACATGACATAATCCCCACTTTTCTTCGAAAAACGTAGGGATTATTAACAATTCAAACTATAATAGGCATTAAATATTATGAAAAATAAAATCAACTAGATGAAGTTGAAGTTGCTGAAGCAACTTCAAGTCTGCATGCAGAATCAGATGATCGCAGGCTAATAGATACTATAAGACGGTTCAGTTTCATCATGATCTGCCAGAAAGTCTAGGAGTAGCAGCCTGAATATCACTCCCATACATTCCCAATGGGCCATTTTGGGCAAGGAAAAGGGGATTTCTCGGAAACCATACACCAGATCCAAGTTCTATAGAGGGCCTATACATGCCCTGGGCATACTAGTAATGTATCAAGTTTAAGTGAGTTACAAAAACAGGTCAGGAAATATTTGTCTACATTACAAAAATTTGGGCATCTCTTGAACCGATTGTGATATCAGAGTTCTGTAAACAGCATCTGAGAGGAAATTTCGTCCGTGATAAGCCGGATCATATCAGGAAACAATTCAACCATAATTTCGTAATCTATTGGCAAATCATTGAAATATTTGTCAGCGTGCAGATTTGCAATAACAGAAATGTTAATAGATTTACTGCCGATTTTATAGGCGTAAACAATAGGAGCATCGAGTATCTAGGGATATATCAAATTACAACACACTGACCTCCATAGAAGTAAGAATTATAATGATGCTACAAAATTATATTTATATAGCAATTTCTCAAAAATGGTTACCCGGACCCCAAAGAATTTATAGGTCAGGATGCGGGGCAAGAGATGATAGACATATATTAAGTTTCAAGTGAAATGAGAGAAAACGCTAGCAGCAGTTGCCGTCCGAATATCATTGCCATACATTTCCTATGGGACATTTTGGGCAAGGAAAGGTGGATTTCTCAGAAACAATAAACCAGATCTAATTTCTCTATCGCGTCTATATATGCTCTTGTCCGTACGAGAAGTGTTCCAAGTTTAGAGGTGCTAGTTCCAAAACTGGGTTATTTATCATCAAATCAATTTCCAATACATTCCCTATGGAAATATTTGTTTACGATACATAAATCAGGATATCTAATGATCTGATAATGCTATCGAAGTTCTGTAAATGGGCCCTGAGAGGCAATTGCGACCCGGATAAGCCGCATGAAATGGTGAAACAATCCAACTATAATTTTGTCATCTATCGGCAAATGATGCCAAAAAATTGTATTTATGCAGCATTGTCTCAAAAACGGTTCAGCTGACCCAAAAAACCTTTTGGTTGCCGATGCCGGTCGAAACATGATAGAAGTCTCTAAAGTTTCAAGACAATCGACGAAAAACTCTACGAGCAGTTGCCGACCGAATATTGCTCCTATACATTTCCTATGGGAGAGGAAGGTCATGGAAATATTTCTGAAAGGTTTATATGTTCGCCAATGATTTTATTGGCTTATTCTAGAGTAGTATGATGCATCTACATATATGCCAAATTTCAACAAGGTGACCACCATAGAAATATGTATTATCTTGCTTCCAAAAAAATTATACTTATGCCAGATTATCTCAAAAACGTGTCACGTGACCCAAGAAACATTTTTGGTTAAGATGCAGGGCCAGACATGCTAGAAATTTGTGAAGTTTCACGCTGATGAACCAAAAACTTGAGGAGCAGTCACTGTCCTGATATCGCTCCCATACATTTCCTATGGGACTTTTTGCCCACGGAAATGCGGATATCTCGGAAAATATACGCCCGATCCGAAAGAAAAGTAATAGCAGCTTAGGTTGTATGGAGTGGTAGAAGTGTCCCAAGTTTGGACTCGATCGAGCGAAAACTGTAGGAGTACGTTGTAAAAAATGCGACCAGGAAGAATAATAATAAGACTAGAGACCATTTACTGAAGTAACTGTAAATCTGCGATGTATGGCCATGAAGAAATAGTATAAGGCCTCTTCTAATAAAGAGATGAAATATGGCGTGTCTTCTAACATGATCATTGAAGTTGCTTGATGAAAGGCAGGTAACTTATGCCAAACATGAAAACTGGAAAGCTTTGCCCGTGAATGACCTTGACCCCAGGGAGATATTAAAATTTTCATCAGAAATTATTTAGATCTCTCAATGCTCTAGAATCTGGCCCGGTTTGAAGAGAATCAGAAGAAACCTATAGGAGATAACACTGTTCCAACATTGCTCCCATAGGTTTACTATGCGGATATGTGGCACTCAAAAGCTGATTTTCTCGAAAACTGTTGGTCGGACCAACCTGAAATCTGAGACCAAATCAAGTTGATATGAGACCTAGAAGTACACCAAATTTCAAGTCGATCAGACCAAAACTCATTTTGGCAGCCATTTTGAAACAAATAATTTGAACAAAAGTTTTCGCCACAAGTTCATTTCTGCCAAAAAAATTTTTTGCTCATTTTGACCCCAAAAGGTGCGCTTCGTCGCCATTTTTCCAAAAAAAATATTTTCCATCCTGAGTTCATTTCTGCAAAAAATGAAAACCGGTATTTTTGTCCAAAAAATGTTCATGGCGGCCACCTTTTTAAAATAACCATCAGTGGCAACATCCTACCCAAGTATGGGAGTGATCTGATCAAACCTCTCGGTGTAGTAACACTTCAAACATTCATTTGAAATCCCCATACATTTCCTATGGGACCTTTTTCCATGCATTGTGGGGGTCAAAGTTCTGTCGGCCATTTTGAAAAAAATTAATTTTCCAAAAACAAATGGCCAGTGGTAACATCCTCAGCTAATATGGTAGTGATCCGATCAAAACTCTAGGTGTAGTACCAGTTTAAAAATCAAAATTTAACATCCCCATACATTTCCTATGGGACTTTTTGCCCACTCAAAGGTGGGTAGCTCGAAAACTGCTGGATGGATCCAAAATAAAAGCAATATCAAGCGATTCCACTATGGGCCCTTGAAGTTGACCAAGGTTGGAGTTGATCGGATGAAAATTGAAGAAGAAGATACATCCCAAACTTTTGGGAGAAGAATAATAAGAATAACTAGAGAACATTTACTGAAGTAACTGTAAATCTGCGATGACTGGGCATGAAGAAATAGTATAAGGCCTCTTCTAAGGCCATTGAACACGTCTGATGATTATCTAATACAAACTCTATGTGTAGTCACAGCTCAAAGATCCATGCTGGAAATGGCGCTAGGTTTAAATGAAAAGGTCATCTTGACCTTAAGGATAAAATAACTTGTTTCCTCTAACATGATCTTTGAAGTTGCATGATGAAAGGCAGGTAACTTATGGTAAAGATGAAGACTCCCCGAGGGAGATATTAAAATTTTCATTTGAAATTTTTAGATCTCTCAATGTTCTAGAATCTGGCCAGGTTTGAAGAGAATCGGAAGAAAACTATAGGAGATAACACTGTTCCAATATTGCTCCCATAGTTTCACAGGGTTTGTACACCTTTCAGTATTTGAAATTCCATGACTTTTCCATGACTTTCCATGACTAAAATTAAGAAATTCCATGACCTCCAAGAATCAATAGCTAGGTCAAAGACAGTCAAATTTGTTTCAAAATGTTCAACAGCATATAGTGAATCATATGGAATTCACTTTATCTAGGGCAAAGGGTCAACATGTGAGAATATCCGGTATATTTTTAATAAAATCTGAGGTTTTCACATAAAAAATTGATGAATAAAAATTCTGAATGGAAGTTCTAGAGCCTATGATCATACATGTAGTATCCTTTCAGCCTAACATGGTTGAAATCGGTCAAAATGGTAAGAAGCAATATGGCCATTTCTAGTAAAGATTTTGACCCCAAAAATTGTCTATTAACCCTTTAACACTCATATCAGCCAAAGCCGGCTTCTGTCACGCGTGGTCTTGAGAGATGTCCATTTGCAGACCAAGAGAAGACTATTGTTGAACATTTTTTTTATAAAATAGTCTTCACCTGGTCTGAAATTGACATTTTTTTTTAATTAAAAAACATTTTGAACAAATTTAAGGCTTAGAGCCGAGGCTTCTATTTGGACAAGGTGTTCAAGAACAAATTTAAATCCAATCCCTAAAATTGTTACTTTCGCAAATATGTTGCGCACTAATAGATAACACGCATGGGAAAATTTGACAAAATATGAGCCAAAAAAGCCTTATACATGTATATAACACGCAATCAGAGTTTAGAAATATTGCAAAACATATTTTTCAGACGAACGAAAATTGGTAACTTTACATGCTAGATTCAAAATAATAATCCTTTATCGGCTAAATATCTTGTTATTCTTTTAATATTACCAAGTTTATTTCATACTTTAACCGTAATAGAACGCATAAAACCATCTTTGAGCAAGAAATACGTTCAATATACCGGGGAATCTCCATACACTAGCGAGACCGAGATATCATCGCCATCTAATTATCATAATGTGACCAATTCGGCCGGGACGAAATCGCCCAAATGAACACAAATCTTGCCACTAAATATACTGCCGAATGCATACGCCGAGTAGGAAATAGTGAATTTATTGCTCAAATTGTTTTAAAAACATTCTCTTCTGTACATATTTATTATTAATTTGGGATATTCGCATTCGCGGCGTTACAAAACCCGTTTTTATTTGGGAGGCCTCCTTCCAGTCCAGATATAGTTTCAGTGGAATGTCTCCAATCACAAGAGTTTAATATGGCCTACCAACATAAGAAGGGATTTAACCTCATTTTATTTCTTACGTTGTTTTGGGTCATTTTATTTTGGTTGGACAAATGACTTTGATAATGAATGAAATCATGTGATCGCCGCGATAAAGATATGGAAATGTGTATTTCCGAAGCTTTATTTCCCCATTTCACATTTGTATGCCATCAGATTTTATTTTTATTTAGGGAGATTATCATTTTCCATGACTTTTCCATGACTTTTATCAAATTGACAAATTTCCATGACTTTT
The DNA here is from genome assembly GCA_034401795.1 of Chaetoderma sp. LZ-2023a. NCBI lineage: Eukaryota > Metazoa > Mollusca > Caudofoveata > Chaetodermatida > Chaetodermatidae > Chaetoderma > Chaetoderma sp. LZ-2023a. The sequence continues at coordinate 42,097,689 of CM067374.1, read as the reverse complement.
CCAGGCCTGGAATTTATATTTTCAAATTCCATGACTTTCCAGGATTTCCATGACCCGTGCGAACCCTGGTTTTACTATGGGGATATGTGGCAACCAAAAGCTGATTTTCTCGACCACTGTTGGTCAGATCAACTTCAAATTTGACACCAAGTCACGTAAATATACGCGCTAGAAGTTCACCAAATTTCAAGTCGATCGGAGCAAACTCATTTTGGCGGCCATTTTGTAAATTTTGAGAAAAAAATCTTTTTTCACCGCTACTTGATTTCTGCCAAAAAAAATATTTTTGCCATTTTGACCCCAAAAGGTGCGCCTGGTCGGCCTGAACATTTTTCAAAACATTTTTCCCCAAAAAAAAATTTTTCACAATTTTTCATCCTTAGTTCATTTTTGCAAAAAAACAAAACTGCTATTTTTGCCCAAAATTTGTTCATGCCAGCCATTTTGAAACAAATATTTTTTTCAAAAATCATCATCAGTGATAACATCCTACCCAAGTATGGGAGTGATCCGATCAAAACTCTAGGTGTAGTAGCACTTCAAACATCCATTTGAAATCCCCATACATTTCCTATTGGAGTTTTTTCCATGCATTGTGGGGTCAAAGCTCTGGCGGCCATTTTGAAGAAAAAAAAATTTCAAAAAATAATTCGCCAGTGGTAACATCGTCAGCAAATATGGTAGTGATCCGATCAAAAATCTAGGTGTAGTAGCACTTCAAACATCCATTTGAAATCCCCATACATTTCCTATTGGAGTTTTTTCCTTGCATTGTGGGGTCAAAGCTCTGACGGCCATTTTGAAGAAAAAAAAATTTCTAAAAATAATTCGCCAGTGGTAACATCCTCAGCAAATATGGTAGTGATCCGATCAAAAATCTAGGTGTAGCAGCACTTCAAAGATCAATTTTGAATATCGTCGTACATTTCCTATGCAGATTTTTTGCCCACTCAAACGTGGGTAGCTCGAGAATTATTGGGCAGATCCAAAATAAAAACACACGCCATCGATTGTGGCATCGGCCCTTGAAGTTGTGAAAGTTTGGAGTTGATCGGATGAAAACTGTAGGAGGAGATGCGATCTAAACATTTTAACCGAGAATAAGTTTAATAATAATAAGAAAGATCCTGAGTAAAAATAACAATCTGCGATTGCATCGCAGATTAATAATAATAAGAAGAAAGATCCTGAGTAATTATAATAATCTGCGATAGATCGCAGATTAAATAAGAATAAAGAAAGAACCGTAGTTAGAACAATAGTCTTCGTACACGCAGACTAACTAACAATTCAAATTATCAGGCATAACAATAGAGGGACATAATCTGTCAATCAAGTATGAGACATCACAACCAAATATGTCACATGTTTGCTGACATCACAATCATAATGATGTAGACCTCTGTTACAACAAGAGGCCCAATGGGCCTGTATCGCTCACCTGGACGTATTGGCCACTGACATATCCGAACAAAATGAGATGACCACTGGAACTAGATGATATTTCATGAGATTTGAATCAATGCGGTTTCGGAGATTTTTAAAGACATTTTAAACTAGAGCCAACCTCCAGAGGATCCTTCTAACCACATTTGGTTGAAATCTATCGAGAAACCAAGAAGATGCGCTTAGACAGTTTTCGGTAAATTTTTCACAAAATCTAAGTTTTTTACACAAAAAATTAAAATATCAAAAATCTGAATAGACGTTCTAGAGCCTATGTCGGTATGACCCTTCTAGCCAAATTTGGTTGAAATCTGTTAAGAACCTAAGGAGGAGATGCGTTTTGACACTTTTCGGTAAATTCTTTTGAAATAAATAAAAAAGTTTTTTACCCCAAAATTTTAAATATAAAAAAGCTGAAGAGAAGTTCTAGAGCCTACCCACATAGGATCATTCTAGCCAAATTTGGTTGAAATCCGGCAAGCCGTTAAGGAGGAGATACATTTTAAAGCAAAAGTTGACAGACAGACAGACGGACGACCGGCATGGCATAAGCTCACTTGGCCAGGTGAGCTAAAAATTGCATGAATTTCATGCCTTTGATGAATTTACAATTTAATAATCATTCTGCTGAATATTTTGAAACTAATTTGACTGAAGACTGTTGCTGCCATAGTTTCAAAATATTCAACAGCTTACTTTGAAATCTAGATTCTGTGAATTCAGGTTTTAAAGTGAGTGGAAATCCAGAAGCAGGGGTGGTATAGCTATAACTGTATTCCTCTATTATATTAAAATATGCAGTCAATCAATCATGGATATATACCTACGAAGTTCATTTGAACCTTTAACCCTCGAATTTTGATAAGAAAATTTCAATTTTATCAGAAAATGTCCATTTGTAGACCAAGAGAAAACTATTTTTTTTTAATTTGCCACTGGAAATGATTGACTCGGTTATCGAGCCAGTCATTCCAGTGGTAAATTTTCCAAAATATTCTTCTCTCGTTCTGCAAATAGTTATTTCTAATGACCACTGAATAAGCCATGGCTGATATGAGTGCTAAAGGATTAAAGTGTATAATACGAAGTTACTCACCATGCCCCATACATGAAGACCCACACAAAGAATAAAGTAGACAAACACCACACCAATGGTCATCTTGAACTTGTTAACGAGGATACTGACTAAGCCTGCCTGGAAAATGTACGTGTTGAAGAACAGCAAGAAGACAACAATAACAGCAAATACAATGCACACATCTTGAAGCCTGAAACATACAGAAGACGAGTATTTCATATGAATGCCATTATAACTGACCCCAACTGCAGCACATGTAGCATGGCTCACACACCCTGTATGCAGAATGAAATCCCATAATTTTTCCATACCTTTTCCAGACGAAATTTAGCAAACCCATTGTATGTCTCCAATCGGTCTCCATTTCATAACTCCCCCAATGTTGCAGAAAGGTCCTGGAATTAGTACCAGAGATCATCAATATTTTGAATATTTTTAAAGTTATTTTCCAAATTAGAATCATACCTGGCAATACTTTTCCAGACTTTCCATATTTGTGTACAAACCCTGATGTAGGAATTCTTAGTGACCGCAAGCGTTTGACAGTGAAGGAATCCAGTTTTAGCTCCATGCACACTTCAACCCCAGACTATTAATTTCCAGAAAACTATACAGGTAAGCTGTTGAATATTTTGAAACTAATTTGCCTGGGCGTCGTTGCTGTCTATAGCAGCAACAGTGGCCAGCCAATTTAGTTTTAAAATATTCAACAGCATGTTTATTAAATAGTAAAGCCATACAATTCGTACAACTATTAAGCATTTAAGACAGACTAAATTGAGTCATTCATGACGTAAGTGATTATGACATTAGCCTACATGTCACATAGTTGATTATGGCGTCGTATGATTCACTGAGAAACTGGATTCCTCAGTTGTTAATTCACAAAATTGTGCCACGTTGAGAGATCAGTGTACAATATAAACTACCATTGTATCTAACTACCATGTCCTAACTGATGTCACCAGCTTGTGGTGGTGGGTTCAAGAGGAGCTTAACAGTGAAATGTCAACGTGAGAGCAGCCTAGAGAACTGGAAATACAAGCAATCACTCACAAATGAGATATCTAGAGCAGAAAATAATCTTTTCACTAAGGTCACCACTGACATGTGCATTAGTTATAATACAGCCAATTATCAAAAATAAACACCCATGTAAAATTGAATTTATCATGATTTTGTGTAAAAATTCCATGTTTGACCCCTCAATGGTAAAACTGCCAAAAAATAGCTTCCATGGTCATCATGGGAAATTTCCATTTGCATGTGCCAAGAGAAGACTATCTTTATAAAAATAAATTTACCTGTTCTCTTGGTCTGCAAATGCACATTCATTATTAAACAAATATTAAAAATTTCTTGACCAAACTTGACAATTAATCCCTGAAAAATACATTCTTTATGATATAAAAGTTATCTTGTTGAATAATTTGAAATTAATTTGACTGGAAGATGTTGCTGCCTTAGGCAGCAACAGCTACCAGTCAAATTAATTTCAAAATATTAACCAGTTTTCCTATATGATTGTCTTCAAATTGAGATGTGGAGTAAGTTCATCAGAGGAAGGATTAAAAAGATTTAAAACAGCTAGATAGGCTATTACTTACACAAACAGGACCAGGAGGATAACATTCTCAAATCTGAGCAACTCCGAGAAGCTATTCATGAAGACATCAACCAGCAGCAACAGGTACTGAAGGTAAATGATTGGTCGATATCGGCTTACCAACATTGTGTAGGACACGAGTATCAACACACGATGAAACTTTCTCACACAGCACTTGGTTTACTGCAAATAAAATTTACAATCATATACAGGCCAACTCAGAAATAACCTAACATGTTTCTGAAACAAAATAAAACAGTCTTGAATATTTTGAAAATAATTCGATTGGAAGATATTGCTGCCTTAGGCAGGAGACGGCATAACCCTGCGGATACAAATATTTCAGATAAACACACCACAAGTTCACATAATATTAATCGTAAAGGACATTATTTTTTAGCTATGAGGGCTATGAGGAACAGTAAACATGTTTAGATTAATTAATGTACAACAAGCATCATTGGTGCATCAGGCAATCATAACTGTTGGAACCACCAAGCTGCATGATTACTCCCTATAGGATCCAACGCGTGCAGTTGATGTATCCAGTACTTCTCCTGTTCTTTCCTGATATGAGTTTTATCAGTACTTATCCTCAGGGTCGTGAGGGAGAACTTGTATAATTTTGTTAGACACATTTTGTCCAGTATGATTGGGTAAATTAAACTGTTTTGCAACTGTTTTGTATCTTTGTGTTTTTTAATATCCCTTAGATGTTCTTTCACTCGTACGTGGAACTCACGTTTTTTTCCCCCACATACTGTTTGTGACATTGTGTGCATGCGAGTAGGTATATAACATTGCGTGTATCGCAGTATGTTTTGACCTTACATCTGTATTTTAGACCCGTGTGGGTGCTAGTGAATTCATGTTTACTGTCCATATTCTTGCAGAAGAAACCATTTCTTCTTGTGCATGGATAGATTGGATTTTGGAAATTTTTACTTGGAGGCCTAATTTGGTGGGAAACTCAAATTTGGCAGTGACAAGTGTGTCTTTGAAAGTTGGATTCTTTCTGTAACTAAACATTGGTGGGTTTGGGAATGTGTTTCTACATTTGGGACTACTATCTAGCAGTTCCCAGTTCTTTTTGATGATTCTGCTTGCTTTATGGCGTTGAGTGTGAAAGTCCATTATGCATGGGATACATGCGTTTATCTCTTATCTACATAACTTTGGGTATTAGTAGATCAACTCTTGAACGTGCGCACGCTTTCTGATAACTGTTTATAAGAAGATCGAGGCCACTGTGAGAAGATCCATCTATTCTCTAAACCTCAGATAAATGAGCTTGTTCGACAGGCATGCAATACTAGAGTAATCAACATCAAAGATTACTCTAGCTTCAGGATACCTGTTCCCCCACTGAGACACACATCATCAGCAGCCAGCGTTACTGCCACAGAATCATTGTCTGTACAGAGACAGGTAACACTAGAAGACAACACACCAACCACTGAACAGCTTAACGAGCCACACACCCGATCAAGCTACAACACCCACAGGATCAATCGCGGCCGAACACATTGCTGGCAACATCTGTGAGCCATCATCACACACACAGACGGCAGACAGTGGACCACTTCCATAAATCACAGAGGAAGACGCTGATACAATCCACACACAGTTCGTCATCCACATACACGAGGGCTGCATACCGTGCACCAGTGACACGACAGACGACGAACTTTATTTGTTCCTGTACGTTGAAACTGGCCTAGCGGAGACTGTAACTTACCTCACACCAGGACTAGAACCACGCATACTCACAAATCGTGACACTGCCCCACAGAGAGGTAAGACAAAATGTACCCAACATTTACTCTTCACTCTTCATACAGGATAAACTAATCCGACTTCTATTTCTCTGATGAGTATAACTACACAACGTACGAAATGCCATAAATCCAAATCTTTCCACTTAAGGTTATCCAACAAAAAGGAAACCTATGTCTACCAAATGTTAATTATACGCCATAAGTTCCCGCCACATATGATATTACAGAACCACTTAAATGCCAAAGAAACATTTTTGGATACTGGGTATAATGCATACATAAATTTTATAATTTTTCCGGTTACATCTTAAGTTTTTTTATGATTACACCCAACCTAGAAAACAATTAAATTTTCCGGTTACACCACTAATGACTTTAACGGTCACACAATCCCAGAAGTCAACAAAAATTCTGGTTACCAACAAACTAACAATTGATAATTTCCGGTTACAAGATGTTAAATCTGTTTACAAAATCAACATTTCTGGTTACAAGCATGAATTTCCGGTTACACGTAACCAGATTTTTACTCATCCCGGTTACACCAAGGAGCAAAGGTAATCGGCTCGAATGTATAAAAGCAAAACACTGCACTGACATTCGGATTTCGATCCAAATGATCAAGCATAAGAAATTCTTAAGAAGCTTTCATGACCAGTCGAAACCCAATCATAACTGTTGCCATAAACAGTGAATGAGCTATCAGACATAGACCAGTCATCCTATGAAGTTTCAACGTGATCGGCTAAAGTGTCATGGAGTCTGGAAACCAATTTTCAAGATGGCTGCCGGTGGTTGGCGGCCAAATTGGATTTTGGATTATCTACAATTTCAAGAAGTTTTTTCTCAGACCTAGTCCTCTCATCCCATGAAGTTTCAAAGCGATCCGCTAATCATAAATGGAGAAATCAGTTTTCAAGATGGCCAGCAGCCATCTTGGATTTCGGATTAGTGTCGTTTTCGAAAGATTTATTCTGCTGACCTAATCCAAACACCCTATGAAGTTTCAAAGTGATCTGATAAACGGTGACCGAGTTATCATCAGGAAACTATTCTATTAACTGTACAGATGGCGCCATCACATATCCTGCAAAAATATTGGTGTCCTTGAAACTATTGACCAATGGGGCAGGCATCTCTGACATTATTGACCCAGCAGATGACATTTACCAACTGAACGATGGTTACAGTAAAAAAATTGGATGAGGAAATGCAAGAATATTGATGCCATTGACATTATAGACCAATGGGAAAGGTACGGTTGATCAATGGGTCACACATCCCAAACGTTACTGACCCAGCATATGACATTTAACAATGTGACAAGTCACAGTAAACAAACTGGATGAGGAAATACAATATTGGTGTCATTGATATAAACAAATCATTATTATTATATGTGTGATATGTCACTATAGCTTGAAAACGATGCCTTGCCACAAAGTTTGGATCACTGACCCTAATGACTAGCCTTGACAAGTTTAAAAAAACAAAGTGTAGTTGTGTTGACAAGATTAGAAATGGACAGACGGACATGCTGATCGCTATGCCTGGATCCAAAGATAAAAATAACCCATTTTACCATTTTTTTGATGGGTCGATATATACAACCATCACGACCTGCACAGATTCGTATTCCTATCGTAACATGAAGGCGCCTAATATTTGGAAACCGACTTTCGGGAGTTAATACATGTGTCAAGTGATTGACTAAAAGCCGACTTTCGGGAGTTAATACATGTGTCAAGTGATTGACTAAAAGCAGGTGGCCATTTGACTTAAGTCCTTTACATCCTGCTGGCAGCCATCGGCTGTATATCTTCAGAAAATTAGATAAAAGTACAAATAAACAAGCTTGAATACGACAGGTTAAATATCCCGGAAACACACCACATTATTAAACAAACGTGTTTAAACACGAATTTCGCTATAATTAATTTAAGCAAACTTGCCTAATTACTGATTCAATGAAGCATGGTATTGATACATGGATTCCTATGTGTAAAATAAAATAAAAGATTGTATTTTGAAAGTATATGAAATAAAGAATTTCCAAAAATGTTTTGTTTTTTTCATTTCTGACATTCTTGTTGTTGTGTTGAGTAAATCCCGTCGATCAGACCACGGGCCCTTTAGACAAACCGCCTTCTGGAGTTGGTTCATAATCCTATATATAGTTTTATAGATTTATAGATCTGTAGATCAGCGCACGCGATAGCAAAATAGTTATTCTTACAGTTAATATATACATTGTAGCATATAAAAAGTCAATATCTTTTAGAGCTAAGAAGACAACGTCTCGATGCCTGCCACCGCAAACACCTACACCCCATCACTGGACACCGATGGCCAGACAGCATAATTTCCAATGATGCACTATACAAAATGGGTAATACGTTGCCGCTATCTGCAAAAGTCGCCCAGCAAAGATGGTCCATGTTTGGCCATGTGCTAAGGATGCCAGAAGATACACCAGCACAGAGAGCCTTGGAATTCGCCCTACTCGGAGCCAGCAACTACAAAGCCAGGAGAGGACGTCATTGCATAAATCTGCTAAGCATGCTACGAGGTGACCGCAAGAAAGCAGGACTCGGTACACTCAAGTCAAGAATGGACCTGAGGAAGCCAAGGATTTTGACTGAGGGCAAGACACAGTGGGCAAAATTGAAGAAGGACTGATTGCAGCAATAGGATGTTTCTACTACTACGGCCGCAGAATACAGTAATCATACATATAAGACAATGTCTAGACTAAATTTGTATTCCTTCTCAGTTGGAATAGCCAAAACTATGATCGGTTTAATCTATTATGAATATTTAAGATCCGCCATCCGCTTTAAGCACTCACTCCGCTGACATCATCAGTTTATGTGCACTCAAGTAAGATCGTGCAAGAGGATTGAGGAAGTGGAAAGATTAGATGAGATCGGACGTGTTCGGAAGTGGAGCCTGCGCTGGTATAAGATTGGCGGTTTGGTGAGTTATATCTGGTGAGTTACATTGGTGGCAGTGGTCTAAATTGGGGTTGCTATAATTTCTGTGTGTCTCGTTTGTGGTCGGTGAATTTATTGCTAGCTGTTATCCAATTTCCAACTGCGTTACCAGGGTTACTGCATTGTTTACGGGTCAGCCCCTATCTCTATTTTGTTATATAATGTATGCCTAATGTTTCGACGCATATTATGTGTGGATTCTCATACCAATAATTTTAATAAATATGTACAGCCTAATATAAAGATTGAGTATGTAATTCATCGTGGCACAACTGTTGACTCTTTGAAATGTGCAACATTATCTTATATCATAAATGAAACCAGATCGACAGACAAAATAAGCATTAAGATATGTGTGGGTATTAATTATCTGCTAAGAAAAATATATCATAAGAAGGGGTCAGAAGTAGAATTGGCAGATCTTTCAGCTACTGTGTTATATAAAAAGTTAAAAGAATTTAAACTTGAAGTGACATCCGAAAGAAAATTTAATTTTTGCTTTCATCACTATTCCACCATTTTGTTTTGCTGACTATGTTAAATTCCGTCAGGAACAACGACAATTAGAGCATTCTATATTTAATGACACTGAATTTCAGGGCTACCAACAGATGTTGAACCAAAAATTGGATGATTTAAATGTATATTTAATCAATTAGAATACCTCTACGACACACATGTTTAATATAGGCCATTGACAGTCCAGTGGCATAAGGCTATTGTACACAGACATTCGAAAAGAATTGGGCAGCGTCGCATGAACAAACCTGTCACATCGTATCATTTTAGTTGTTATTATGATGGAATCCATGCTAAATCACACATCAAACGAAAATGGTTTCGCTCATTGGCAGCTGTGTTTCAAAGAGAAGTTGAATGAGAGTCGTCTGCAGTATATATTAGCCAATCTAAAAGCAACCATTCAGATATAGAGTCCAAACCAGAGCCAGGATATGTCTGTTGGAAGAGGCAGAAACGTGATTAAGGTACTTTACTTACAATTCATTATTCATGATCATAATGTTTTTCATTGCCTACTTACTGTCATGATTATATAGTGTGCTTAGTTGCGATATGTATAGTTTTCAGTCATAAAGATTTATATTTGTATGGTGGGTGAAACAATCGCTTGCTGATCAGATATAAAGAAGTATGGCTGAAGCAAAATTTGTCTCACTTGCCGCACCTCCGCCTCATTTTGAGGGCAACCAAGGTGATGATTTTGAGACATGGTTGGAGCAGTAAGAAGCGTGGTGTAATTTACATTCTACAGAAGACAAAGATAAGCTCTGGTATTTTCCCACTTTGCTGGGTAGGTGTAGCACGGATCGGCCGGATGGGTACAGACTGTCCCAGCTCAGCTGAGTACAGGATGATCGCTCCGGGTGCGTTCCAAGCATTCCCCCCACCTGAGTAGGACAGTACATGTGTATAAATTATGAGAGAGGTTTCTGTGAAACATCTAAGTCCATGAGATCGCATTGCAAAGCAATTCGGCCTTAGAGTCTACTCTAAGGCCAAGAAAGCCGACCTGCTCCAGATGATCGGACAGGCCCGTGCCGAGGAATGGCAGAAGTGACTCTCCCGAGCAATGATTATGGGAAGGTTCCCAGTGCTTACCAAAGAGGATCCTTGGAATCACCACAAGAAAGCGCAGCGGATACATGAGCATCGTCAGTTGGCCGAGGAGGTGACTGCTAGCTTGCGAGCCAAGACTGTAGCAAGGCGGATGGAGGCCCATCCACTGGAGCACTTAACTCTCAAATGCAGGATCGTTAAGCAATGCCGAAGTCTGAGCCGAGCCCGGAGCATAAGGGGGCCGAGATCTAACCTCTTAGCCCGGAGCATAAGGCGAGAAGGCGAACACATTCTCGACCAGCGTCTCAGCGAAAGGGAGGCAGAGGATAGAGGACGCCAGTCAGTACACTGGTCATTCTTCATAGGTCTAGAAGGAGACCTCACAGGCCAGATTATGCAAAAGATCCAGCAGACTGTCCATAATGCCTTCTACCTCCACTACACCCATACCTATCGTATCCGTCAAATCGAAGACAGTAGGGTGATGCTCTTCCACAAGAATGCTCCAGGGAGGCCGTGGCTGAACACGATAGGAGCAGCTCAGGACTGGGTGGCAGCAAGAGTGCAAGCCCGCCTCGACACAGACAATATCGACCGACCCAACACCAAGTGGGCTTTCGTTCAATCAATCAACATTGAGGTCAGGGCTGTCATCGACCGCCAACCTCAGCTTGGGACAAGCCCCCTCCCAGACTGTCTACGACAGAAGACGAGTATGACTGCCCTCGACACCTACAGGGACAACATGTGTCTCTGGAGATGTCTAGCAGTCCACCGAGGAGCAAGAACTGATAGAAGTACAGCTCCTGCACGAGAGTTGAGTTTAGATGTTTTAAATAAAGCAATTTTACCGTGAAACTTTCAAGAGGTACGTTTGACATACAATTCTGCCTGTCATTATTTTGTAATTAACGTCTTGATGTTTGTTTTTACAACGACCCTTTCACCTCAACTCGGCTAATAGTTAGGGATGCCTGTATTTTTGGCACTATTAGCACTTATTTACCCTTGGTCAAGTCAGATTTTGTGAATATATTTTTCAAATATTGCTCAAACATTATGGACGGTGTTCATGGTATTTGGAAATGTCAACGGTATCAGTTCATGGTATACTGCGGTCCTCACGGTACAACCGTCAGACTGCCCAGCTCTAGCGGCTACTCATTGGATCGAGTATGAGTCGAGAAACAGAGGCGTACCCATACACCATGTAGAGTGTGGGCACGGTGGCGAGCGCTGAATCGAGGGCGCTCCCGTAGATGGTTATGATCCGACAACCAACACCGTTTACCAGTTCCATGGCTGTTACTGGCACGGGTGTCCACAACACCAGCGAGGTGAGGATGCCGAACAAAGATACTGCAAGACAGTCCTGAGAGAAGAGAAGCTGAGAGCCTCTGGATGCACGCTTGTGGTACAGTGGGAGTGCTGTATAAAACACTGCCCAAGCGTCCCTAAATCAGTTCGGACCATCCCATACCCACACTTCATAGTTTACGACTTCGAAGCACTCCTAGATGGTATCAAGACTCATCCTATGGAGACTCTCACGATCGAGAGTACTCACATACCTAGCTGTGTCAGTTGGCTGCTCCTTAGAGGGCGCCACGAGTGAGCCCACTCACATCTGCAATCCTGATCCCAAAGAACTGATCAGAGAGTTCATGCTGGAGATCCAACGGCGAGCATCTCTACTCCGGACAAGGGTTAGGGCACAGTACATACCGACAGACCTGGACAAGCTCCCAAAGCGACAGCGCGACTGATCAACGAGTGATGTGCCTGCACTGGGGTTCAACTCTGGGCGGTATGACCTGAACCTCATCAAGAAGTACTTTGTCGATGAGCTGACTGGCAGTACAGGTACAGTGAAAGTCGCCAAGAGGGCTAGTCAGACCATGTTCCTCATAACACCTGAGTTATGGTTTCACGATGTGCTGAACTACCTCGGCCCAGGAGTCTCGTACGAGGTATGGGTCAAAGCATACGGGTGTACACAGCAGAAGAGCTGGCTCCCATATGAATGGTTTGAGACACATGAGAAGCTCAACTATCCAGGGTTTCCTGAGTACTAAGCATGGACATCTAACCTCAAGGGTGGCTACCTCTTGACACGAACAGAGTGGGAACAGTGTAACCAGACATTCAGCGAGCATGGAATGCGGACATTCGCCGACTGGCTGCGATACTACAACAACCTGGACGTCAGTCCATTCATCGAAGCCCTAGAGCGGATGCGGGAGTTCTACACAGAACGAGAAATAGACATCCTCAAAGAGGCGGTGTCTCTCCCAGGTGTGTCACTGCAGTACCTCCTACGTGGAACCGCTCAGCAAATGCCAGATATTAGCCTCTATTCACCGGACAAAGAAGCCTACGAGATGCTGAAGGGTGCTGTTGTTGGCGGTCCCAGCGTCGTGTTCACCAGATACCATGAGGCCGGTGTGACTCGAATCTGCCAGAGTGAGCCAATGTCTACTCGGCTACGACCCATTTGCTGTGTATCTGTCAATGATGGCCAAAGAGATGCCATGTGGTAAGGAGAAAGTGTGCCATTTGTCCGGTGCCAGTGGGGTAGCTAGCTTTAAGGAGGCTCTCCTAGCAGACAGCTGGTTTGGGTTTGCTGAGGTGGATATAGAGGTCCCCAAGGCTCTGTGGGAAAAGTTCGAGGAAATGCCTCCTCTCTTCTATAACCGTGAGATCCCGGTAGAGGCAATCTCATCTGAGATGCTGGCATATCTCAGGCGAACAGGGAGGAAGCGACCCACCACCCAGAAGCTGGTCGGTACCCTCTCTGGCAAAAGCAGCTGCTGTACGCCCCGACCCTCAAGTGGTACATAACCCATGGCCTGGAGATCACTGCTGTAAACCGCACCATAGACTATGAGGCCAAGCGCCCATTCAAGTGGTTCGTGGAGAATGTTATGGAGGCCTGCCACTGGGGAGATGTAGATAAGAGCAAAGCGCTCTTGGCAGATCTCTTCAAACTCCTCAGCAACAGTGCCTAAGGGAAGCTCATCGAGGCCCTAGAACATCATAGCAACACCAGTTTCATGAAGGATGAACGCGTGGTAAACAAGGCCCTGCATAGTGCATGGTTCGAAGATCTCGAGGAGATTGGCGAGTCATACGAGATCCAGAGTGGCAAGCCGAGAATCACAATTCGAAGGCCCTTCCAGGTGGGGATAGCCATTTATGAGCTCGCGAAGCTGTGAATGCTGGAGTTCTATTATGACTTCCTTGATCGCTATGTAGCTCGTGACAGCTTTGAGTACCTGCAAATGGACACTGACTCCGTGTTTATCGCTATAGCAGGCTCCAACCTCGACGAAGTCATTCGCACTGAGATGCGAGCAGAGTACCATGCTCAAAAGCGTGACTGGTTAGCTTGGGACAAATGATCTGGACGGACTCCGGGACTGTTCAAGCTCGAGTTCGAAGGCTCTCATGGCATCGCTCTCTGCTCCAAATGTTCCTACTTGGAGAGCGCAGCTGCAAGTAAGTGCTCGGGTAAGGGAATGTCAAAGTGACAGAATGAGGTCGCTTGGCAGAGGTTCTACAGAGCCCTACATGGCGGGGTGGATAGAGCAAAAAATCGAGGCCTACGCATGCGCAACCATGGTATGGTGATGTATGCACAGGAAAAACTCGGACTCCCCGCTTACTATGATAAGCACCATGTACTGCCAGATGTGGTCCATACTGAGCCCATCGAGTATCATGTTAGCAACCTAGGGGGTGGTAGCTGTGTGTCTTCAGGGACTAGCTGAAGCTCTTCTACGACAAATGGTCGCCTAGGCACTCCGTGCTGGCGTGCCAGGTAGTACAGTGTAGGCCGCCCCTCTGCCTCCACATACCTGTCAAGCCTGTGAACAGCTATCGACCAGTTAGGATCTGTTGCACGCTGTCGACCACATTCCAGCTCACCAGGCTCATACAGGTACCAAACCAGAGCATCAGGTGGTAGGCACTCCTCTCCCTTGTTCGCTCCTCTAGAGCTGTGACCAGCAGAGTGTCTGATAGCCTCTATCAGCTTCTTCCCAATTAGCCTAGTAACCTCGGCATTGGATCTCTCCTCCACAGCAGGCAGCCCTCTCACCGATACTCTAGACCGTTCACTCGGCGCGGCCATTTCCTGGGCGTATTGGTGTGGGAACAGTCTCTCTGCCAGTGTCCGATTCCACCACTCAACGATAGCCTGGGCATGGTGATGCCCTACCTCGCCTCGCCTAACTGCCACACTGTGTTTCCGCATGAGGGCTGCAGTCTCCCCTCTGAACTCCTTACCCTCATCCACCTGCAACAATTCCGGCCACTGGAGGGGATTTCCTGAAGCCTCGTAGACACCCTGGAATGCCTGGGCCACCTGGCCAGCTGACTTGTCTGTGAGTGGTACTGCCACCTTGTACCTGCTGGCGACATCGAAGATGGTGAGGGCATACTTGTAGGTCTTACGACCAACCGAGCCATGTGGAAGGAATAGAACATCTGCCTGGTGAACTCTGTTCAGGACAGTTTCCTCGAAATGGGCATGCCTGATGTGCCGTGGACGAGGTCTGTATATATGCCACATCACCTGGCGGCTGAGTCACTGGCTAACTGTCTCCAATGTGAAGTTGTGGCGACGTGCAGCCTCGAGTAGTTGAGGGGTCTCATGGTAATATCCACCAGACTGATAGTAGAGTTCCTCAAGAAAGACGGTTGATAAACTCCCGGATTTCATCACTGATGTCCACTCCTGTCCTGTCACGCAGGCCTGGGTGAACCCTAAACAGACGAACAGACAGCCGTCATTCATTCGACCATCGCTGAAGACCTCCTCAAACACCTCTGTGCACTGGCGTCTAATCTCTGCTAGATCCTCACTGAACAGTAGTTTATCGACCAACCCTCGGAAGCTAAGGGAGTTGACCACGTCATACAGAGACGCCATCCTTATATAGTACGGCTTAAATGTTTGGCAGCTCAGATGGCCGTGAGTGCCATGGCCATGTACAGTAGCCAAGGGCCTGTGACTCCTAAGAACGTACCTACTCCTGAGGTGATGGCTCGTATGGCCTCAGAAATCTTCTCCACCCCATGGAGAGCATTGTTGGGGATCTTGTGGACTGTCTCGCCAGCCTTCATTGTGAACAGAGCGCTCAGATCCCCAACTGCTGCCAGCAGACCGATAGAACCTTTTAGGTAAGTGCGATAGATTCCTTTCGCTCTGTGTGCTAGGTTACGGGATTCAGGCTCTGATGCGAAGATACTGGCCACCATAGAGGAAGGAGCACCAGCTCGTAGTACAAAAGAACTCGTGACTCGGATACTCTACCGGAAGTTTGACAGCACCCAGGGCAGGACACTCGGCCTACCTCCTGTGGCCCAAACCAACAGTCCTGTTATTCTAGCTCTCCAAAGGGCGAGGGTCGACCCCAAGGATCTACTAAAGGTCGGGAAGTGAGCTGCCGTATTTACCCTCCATAGCCAGGAAGAGCGAGATATGCTGGATAGCCTCCAGTCTGCAGCAAACAACTACTTCAGGGAGGTGGTCAGTGCCGCTGTAGTGGAGAGCCATGACAGACAGTACTCAGGAGGGGTTCACTGTTGGCCACCAGGAGGCTGTTGAGCACATCTTCAACGAAAGTGGTTGCAGGAGATTGGCCAGAAATCTGCCAACATTTCTTAAATTCCCAGATAACTACCAGGACTACCTCATCAAATCCGCTCACAAATCAGATGCTCGTCGCGCATGGACAAAGTGGATCTTCTGTGAGAAGTTCCATAAGAAGAGAGTCCTAGACACGGACCAGTGGGTGGAGTTTTGGCGACAGTACAGACTTGACGAAACTGCCGAAGTAGCAGCGGAGACTGTGGACGAAGTAGCGGAGACTGTGGACAAAGTGGCGGCGACTGCGCAGCCTTCTGATTAATGAAAAAAGTTGCAGTGGAGACCGCCGCAGTCTCCACTCAGTCTGTCAGCGATGATGCATAGAGCAGGCTAGTTTCCTGGCTGGATTAAGCTTGTAGGAGAAGGTTTGCGCCTTTTCCAGAGATGGCTTGAAGTGTGACAGCTCACCTGTCTCCCTGTTGCTGAAGATGAAGCGGTACAGCTCAGCTGCCCTCTGTACACCTGCAATAAAGTCCCCTTTGGTCTCCTTGAGAGGTAGTCTCTCGAGCAGGGCACGTCCACACTTGGAGCTGAAGTATAGCAACCGGGCATTGTGGCGGATGTCTGGTGAGATCTTGCAGGTGGACTTCTGAAAGAGGATGAAGACAGTTATCTTTGTGTGCCGGATGCGCCTGGTGATGTTGCTAAGGTAGGTGACGGTCTTCTGGTCCATTGCAGGGTCATTGATAACTAGAACAAGTGGTTCTGTCAGTCGGGCTGCCAGCACCTTCTCCATCAGTGCATGCAGGTGCTGCGTCTTGGTGACTTGGTGATTGGGCCATTGTACCATTGATCATTACTGTCAACCACCTCAGCAGCGGAGTCAGACACAAGAAGGATGTATTGAGAGTGTAGATGTTCGGCCAGGAGAGCCCGTAGCAAGATGTTTTTCCTGTGTCCTGACAGGGCAATGATCAGCACCACCTGGCCAGCATCAGCCAGCCTACTGTCGAATGGTACATACATGCGTGCGGAGGATGGTTAGCACTTGGTCGGCGGTAGTCTCGTCTATTTCTGGGAGACTAAATGGCAGTACTATCTGCACCAGCTCTTTCGCCTGCAGAGCGGTGAATCCTACACATCCCGCGGATACGAAGGATGCAATGGAGGCATCAAGCATGAGATCCCAGCAGCAGCTGAGAAGATAGTGTAGAGGGCCCGTGTCAGCACCCACAGTGTTTAGTACATCCAGTATCTGTATGATACATGCACAGGAAGCCATGACTATGCTGTGGTCTTAAACGGCAAACCAAAGAACCCTGACTTCTTCACCTCTGGTAGCTGGAGGCTGGCAGTAGCACCTTCCATGCCATCGATAGTGATATTGCTCAGTCCGAGGGTGCCTATCTTGAGATTCTCTCCATCCTGTCAGAATGAGCTCCGTGGTTTCAGGAGATCCTTAACCAGGTCCTGTGCAAAGGACTCCGCCATAACCTTGAGGGCTCTAGCCTCATCGACTCCGAGCATACCGAGCATCGTCGCCCTCTCCTTGATGCCCATCCCCTTGAATACAGTCTTGGCCTTGTCAATGGCCGATTGTCCTACCATATCAGTGTTCCCGATGAGATCTCGGGCTGGGATGATACCTCGGATCTCCCGCGGGTCTCCCTTCTCATCGAAGTCTAGGAAGGAGATAGGGGCAACAGTGTCCTCTGAACCGAGGCGTGCCTCGCCCAAGTAAGCAAGAGCGCCTAGCTCTTTGATTTCTAGGTGGTCTTGTGATCCATCTCTCACTATTCAGAGGTTTTAAACATCGGCGACGATGATCTCAGCCATTGCACTGGTTGCTAGCCCTAGAACTGCGGCCTCCATTAGTGTAACACGTTCACCCATGATCTTGGCGGCAACAGTGTAGGAGGCACCATTGAGGGCGATCTTTTGGATGGGGTGAGTTATTCCGAGATAGTGGCCGGCCACCCCACTCACCACTGTAGCGAGGACAGCCACAGTGGCGGCAGGAAGAACCTCATTCCCCCCTGTCATTTTCACCACGGCCACCTTCGCCGCCACGTTACTGGCGACATGGACTGCCAGAGGTTTTGCTTCGGTCAGAAACTTCTGTGGCTTGGTTCGCAGCAGGTTCTCCACCTTCTGAAGACTTGCCTTGCTCTCGGGCAGTTGCTTCACAATCTGTACCGTTGACGTCATTGTTTAAGCACTGAGTATACAATGGGGTTAAACGTATGCGTCCCCTGTCGAGAGAGCTAATAAGATCTTCCCAGTCTGCATCTGCCAGGTGGCCAGGTTGGTACTTAGGAATATTCATCTCTCTATTGAGACATCTTAAACATGTCTGGGCACACGCTATGTGAGAAGTACTATGATGTCTTCCGGAGGGGGTTGAAGGACTACAAGAAGAAGACACCAGATGAGCTCGCTCAGCTTTTCGGTGCTGAGCTGACAGAGGAGCTGACAGCTGTGAAGCTCTATCTAGGATTTAGCAAGGGGCAGATCTGCTTCCTCGAATACCTTATCATGGGTGGGAGTATCGTCGAGCAGCTCCTGTGAGCTAAAGGTTTCTACAAGGATCGGGAGTATCTGTCAGATGTATTCCAGCAGTTGTAGACCGCCATGGCCTCACCGGACTCAGAGCTGAACAAGGCTCCGCGATACTACAAGCTGGAAAAAGGATGCGCTGCCGAACCCTCCAGCCCTTGGATGTGCATGTTGGCAGTGGGTATAGGGGCTGTAGGACATTGCCAAGCTGGTTCAGTGCCTCACCGTGGTCCCCACTGCTATTGTATTGAGTCAGGATAATCTTAGAGCTGATTTTCTAGCGGCGGAGTAGCGGCCACGATAGCCAGGCCTGGCACCACACGTAGAGCTACCACAGGAAACAGTGTCGTGTCGACTGGCTGCAGTGTCGGGTCGCCTGGAGCTGCCGTGTCGACTGGCTGCAGCGTCAGGGTCGGAACGACTGTATGGCTCGTACTATGCGTAGGTGCGTTGATGGCAGTGTTGAAGCCGAAGTGGACACCGGGGGAACTCCCCTCGACTATCATGTTGTTACTGCCCCTGACTTGGAGGTCCTCGATGTTCATGATCATGTTGCTCGGAATCAACCATAGATGTGGCGAAATAGCAAAGTCAAGTTTGCGACAGGCCTTCTGCAGCCCCTGCTGGAACTTAGCAATAAGACTAGTTGGGGTCTGCCACGATGATCATATCCTCAACGAGACTGATGAACATGGCCTGGACCTCTGCTCCGCTGACACCATCTATGGAATGCCGCAGCTGGGTCTGTGTCATAAGGAGGCAGTAGCACAGTGCTTCCAGGGACTGGTTGATCTGAACGATCCTTGCTCGTGTGAGGCCTGAGGTGGTGTGTGGGACAAAGTACTTCCACACATCTGGATAGTCGTGCCGCAAGCCAGTGATGTGCATATTTTGAACCAGTGCTCCATGGTCGGAGTCTGGATCGAACGAGAATGTCGCTGTCTTCCGACGGCCTACTCGTCGGGGGTTTCGATAGGGGAATCATGAGTAGTCACGTCTCGGGTCACCGTACATAACCCCTAGACCGCTGTTGTCACCAGCATGCCACCAATAGTCTGGGTGAGCGCTGAACTCTCTCTGTCTGTAGCCTGCTGGCTGCTGAGACGCTATGACTGTTGAGCTGTGGGTCGAAGGCGTTTGTATCCGGGAGGCTTGCACCTAGCCCATGGAGGATTTGTCGCACCGTGAAGTACACATGGAATCTGAGACAGCTGGCGATGAGCACAGCTTCAGGAGTACCAGAATAGGAGTGAAGCAGGGTGGAACTTACTCCACATCCTGCCGTGGCACACCACATGGCAAAGTTCAGCTGCTGATTACAGTATGAGAGGCTTGGAGCACCCATCCAAGTATGAACTTGCTTCACGTCCTTGATGGTGATGGGGAGGTTGGTCAGCGGTCGTGGGTTGATGGAGAAGCTGGTTCGGGACCGTCAATCCACTGTGATGGAGAATAGTGTTAGCTCTGGTATATCATCCTGTAAATCTCTCAGGCCAGTCAAGGGTGTACCCAGGAGGGGCGGTTGTCTGCGGATGATTGTCGTGAGGTTCAGTGGGAAGGCCATCTATACTGGTGTTCTTAGAGCTACCGTACAGGCAGCACACTATTTGTAGTCTTCTCGACTCCAGAGACCAGCCAGGCGACCTCGCCATAACATCTCGTTTTTTAACTCTTCCATATCAACCCGCCCACTGGAGCCTTTGAGGTTTTGCTGTCGCACTCTAGGTTTTTCCATGCGGTACAGAGCTTGGACTGTCAATATATAGTGGTACTCTTCATCAGTGACCTGGCCATCCTCGAAGATTTGCTGACAGACTCGTCGATAGTCTGTATCATACTCTGTGCCAGTGCCACGTACTTAGTATGCTTCTCCAGCCTCCGTGTGATCTGCCTCTGCCCAAGCCCGTGGCCAAGACAGTGGCGGCTAGTGTCACGCCACCCAGCGGGATGGTGACAATGGCCCCACCCCTGTAGCGAGAGTGGCCACAGCTGCCACACCAGCACTGTCTCCAATCACACCCGCAGCAGTGTTTGTACGCGCGAGGACGTTGTAGGCTGTCTTATATCACCTGCGCTTTCTGCTGTGCTTTTCTGCCTCATGGCCGAGATTCTGTCTGATGATATCTATCTGCTATCTATGGATGGTACCGCCCTCATCAGCCGTCAGGGAGGGGTATATTTCTGGTTGCTTCCGCCACTCTGATTTTGCCATAGTATACCTGGAGATTAAACCTGTATGACCTGCCGAATCTGCACATGAGTTCTAGATGGGTACATTTGGAGAGCCTGGCGAACCATGCCAGCTTGCTTGTGTCGAGACAGACGTCTCTAAGACAGAGGTCATCCAGCACTATCTCGGGTGCCAGTAGCTTTCTGAGATGTGACATCTGTAACTTCACCTTATGACCAAGGTAGGAGGTCCGCTGCTGGATGGCTTTCTTGGTCTTGCACTTCCGCGCCATCTCCTCTTCCCTCTGTATGACATCTGGCTCATCCTCGTCTGTGAAGACACCTGATCATCGTCGTATGTGAAGACATCTGGCTCATCGTCGGATGTGAAGACATCTTCCCACTGACTCTCTGGCTCATCCTCATCCACGGTCTCTGCTGCATCGCCCGCGGTCTCCGCTACATCTGGCTCATCGTCCCGCTTACTGTCCTCCAGGAGGGCCTGCCAGTATCGGGAACCTTCACTGTTCCTTCGCCTCCTTGCAATGCTCGCGTTCTGTTGATACCAGCTCTCACACTGTAGTCACTCTCCTTCTTGTTGCAGTGCGAGCATCTGTTCGTTTAAGGCCTTTATCTGTGCAGGGGTCATGAAGGGGCAACCCTGTAGCTGGCTCTTCATCATCTCGGCAAAGGTCAGATATTCCTGCTGTGATATCATGTTGTCATCAGGTCAATGAGTAATAAGAGTGTAAACACTAAATGGGCGTCCGATATCCCATCCATGCTGGCATATATGTTAATAGAGGGGCTGTGAAACAGGTGATTTACAGGTGTGAACAGGCTAGGACTGATAGCTTTCCATAGGTTGCTGTTGGTACCTGGGAGATACTGTATCACGTCTTGGCCAACTTCTACCAGTCAGCTGCTGTGTGCACTGCCGGGAGGTTGATGTAGCACAACGGCGTGTATGTATGTTGTGCCCTGCTGGGGCACCTCGAATAGGACCCATTCTACATGGTACTGTACCACCCGTCTCCCCTCTAGCGAGGATCAGGTTACGTTCTCACCACCGGAGAGCAGCAGTCTGACAATCGGCATGGTTATATGTCTTGTTTAAACCCCTCCTATATGGAACCCATATTTGTTCACTCGTTTGGTCTTGCTGACCTGGCAGATATATACACAGTTGATGCTGCCAAGGTAGAAGAGAGCGATGGCAAGTCATTCGCCCTACAGTATGAAACTCAAAGGCATTCTCCCTCCACCCCATTGGTGGTGATGGGGTGGAGCTGCTCACAGACCTCAAGGATGTGTCGAAGGAGCGCCTGGGTCGCAGCATAGATAGCCACAAGATCGTGTTTCGGTATGATTTCCCAAAGAGGAAGTACATACTCGAGCCGTTGATTGAGCTCTCGGATACAGAGGTGGCAGACATCAAAACCCTAAATAACGACCTCAGCTTTCATCTGGGCAAACCCTATTCGAGCGGTGCCCAGCCGCTGGCCCATGATGGCCTGCTATTGACCCTGGTAAAAACCTGAAGTACATATTTGAGAAGAATGAAGTGTGGTACCGCACTGGACCTCGGGGTGACTGGCAAACATGGTTGCACCTATATAGGCCTCTATTGACATAGAGGTTACTCCCCTCTCCACTGTTATGAAAAAGGATGGGACAGTTCGAAAGCTCTACAATCGGGGATCATCCTTCCTCACCTACATAGGTGAAGGTGTCTCCCTGACGAGGGTGTGTTACCGGATCGGGGTTACAGGTGGAAAGCTCCTGCTGTGTCGTCCATTCGATGGACCAGAAGAAGCTGTTAACTTCCAGGAGGACGCCCTACAGGTAGATGGTGTGTCACATGTCTCCAAAGTCAAGGGTGCCATTAAACTGCTTCGGCGAGTCGGACTCACTAGCCCGCAAATGACTCATATAGTCCGAGAGCTACATTTCTTAGCCGGCGGCAGAGTGAAGCAGCTAGCCCCTGCCCCTGAGGGGATGAAGATCACTATCAATCCGGATGGAACAGGGCTCGATCTGGCACAGATATTTCTTAAGGGGTTTACTCTGTTCAGTTTAACTCTTCATATATAGCCATGATTTTCATCATACTGCTCGTGCTGGCGTCTACAGCAGTGGCACAGGGCGCTGAGACTGCCATGACGTTGGATGCCAAGTGGGCCCACCTCCGGCATGACCCCCAGTACAATCCTTGGGTCGACCCCTTGCGGAGAAACATTTACAACCGTTTTCACCCACATGAAGAGATCACGTCTGTCTGCCACTTCTATGGGGTGGAGCAGGTAGGCCGTGGTTGTCTGCTGGACACCCCTGCTCAGTACCAGATTCTCTGCATAACATGTGAACATGACAGAGTCTGCCGTGGTTCACATGCTAATCACTTTAGCCTCCTCCCAGGTGAGCGTTGTCAAGATAGATGGAAGCCCCTATGGGTGGTCCCACCATGTCGATGCGACTCTGGCAGAGACTACATGTTTGTCTGAACCTACACAGAATAGAGAGAGGCCGGCCCTGTGGTTGATGGCAACCAGTGGCGTATATCAATGTGGAGGCTTGTCTCTAAATGGGCGTTCAGACCCTGGTAGTAGTAGTGTGATACTACCTCCATGGCAGTGGTTCGGCGATCCGTGGTGACCCCGCAACATATGCCCATGGATTGAGAGGGCGGTGGTATCATTTGCCTAGTAGTAGTGTCAGGATTAAAATGATACAACCTCCCTCAACTGGTGATCCATGGCCCCCACCGCCCTCTCAATCCCTAGGGGCCTCCATCTAGAGGCATACCAACCACCTGTCTGAACAACCCTGGGCCTCCATCTAGAGGCATACACCAACCACATGTCTCACCAACCTATGCCCCATGGATTGAAAGGGCGGTGGGGGCCACGGATCGCCGAACGGCGGCCAGTTGAGGGAGGTGGTATCATTTTAATCCCGACACTACTACTCAACGCTATCCATGAGTCCATTGCACAATGTCAAATTCTGACCAACTTCTATGAAGATCTTGCTGCTCCTTCAAACAGCCCACATTGTGACCCTAACCATATGGACAAGTTGGACTCTGACCTTCAATTAATACAGGAATTATATCATTCCAATGAACAGCTATGCCCAGCAATTACTGAAAATGCTGTTAGGTCATCAATACATAATTCGCATACAGGCAAGTCCGCTGCTGAATGTGGTCTAAGTGCTGAACATCTGATCTATGCTATGGATAGCATTACTCCCTGTCTGATGTATCTATTCAATCTTATTATGACCTCTAAACAAATTCCAGAGTTGTTCAAGACAGACATGATTACCCCAGTTCTTAAGAAAGTCAAAGACTCGCCGACTCCGAGCTACTACCGTGGCATCACAGTTGTCTCCATTACTGAAAAAGTGTTTGAGTACAGCATTCTAAA
Source organism: Chaetoderma sp. LZ-2023a (assembly GCA_034401795.1). Classification (NCBI taxonomy): domain Eukaryota; kingdom Metazoa; phylum Mollusca; class Caudofoveata; order Chaetodermatida; family Chaetodermatidae; genus Chaetoderma; species Chaetoderma sp. LZ-2023a. Next base: position 42,073,461 of record CM067374.1, on the reverse strand, counting down.
TCTCATAAGAAATCAGCTACCCCAGAGTCAGTCACTATTCCAGTGTGGGTTCACTAAATGCGTATCCCCACTAATGGCAAACCGTACCCTCTCAGACACTACTCATGACTCGCTGGAAAGGAATGTTCCTATATACATGGCTTTCCTCGACACACAAAAAGCGCTCAACATTATGGACTGTGTGGCCCTGAAATGCTGCCTATACGATCAGGGTATTAACCTGCATATCCTCCAAATTGTCGATCTCCTGTACTCTGGCCTTACTTCCAAAGTCAAGTAGAAAAACTGTCTGATTCCACCATTTCCCATCTTACAAGGAGTTCGTCAAGGTGGTATCTTGTCTCCTAGCCTTTATAAGACCTGCATTAACAGCCCACGTGTGCAGCTAGAAAAGGAACAAATCAGTTCATTCATTGGCACTAACTACACTGGGTGTCCTACCGTTGCTGATGATATGACTCTGGTCAGCAACTCGACAAGTGAACTACAGTGTATGTTGAACTGCACATTTACTTACCCAGCTAGGGAACGGTTTCTCATACATCCTGAGCAAACCTCTGTATTGTGTGTGCCTTCACCAAAGTATCGCAATGAAGTGATCTCTGACTGCCATCTTGGTGACACTGAAGTTTCACTTTCATCGCAGGCCACCCACATCGGCCTAATCCATAGCTCTAAAGATGAGATATCTATCAATATTGAGAACAGAATATCCCTGACTAGAAGAACATTCTATAGCCTCTCCGGGACTGGACTGCATGGCCCCAATGGTCTTGCACCAAGAGTAAGCCTAAAAGTATTTAACATGTATGTACTACCACGCCTTCTCTATGGGTTAGAGATATTTATGCTTCAGCAAAAACACCTTAAATCCCTAAAGGGGTTTCATCTGCAGACGCTGCGAATAATTCAGTCACTGCTCGCACATACAGTGAAATGTGCAGTTTTAATTCTGCCTGGTATTAGGCCTATCGCTGCTGAGCTACATCGCCGACAACTAACATTTCTTGGCAATATTATAAGATGCCAAAACACTTCCATATGTGACATCATGCTGCGTCAGTTAGCCATAGGTTACAGTGCATCCAGAAGTTGGTTCAGATATACTGACAATCTGCTATCTCAATATTATCTTCCACCTATAGCTCAACTTCTCGACCACATGCCCGGGAAGGAGGCGTGGATATCTATGGTAACATCTGCGATTGATGACTACTGGAATGCTAGCCTGCTGGACAAGTGTGGTAAAAAGAGCACCCTGGGGTATCTTAATCTTGCCAGACTGGCTATTGGCAAAGTCCATATATCTATCGAACAGTTTTAAATAACACCAAAGATGCAAAGAGATGCTCGTCTCTTAACTGGCACATATTTAGTCCAAATGACTCTCCATAGATTTAGCAACTTCAATGTTGACCCACTCTTTCAACTCTGTCAGAGTGCCCCTGAGGACTACATGTATATGCTTATCTCATGTCCCGCCATGAACCAAACTAAACATCTCATTATTACTGCATTAGATATATCAACATGGAATCTAGTAGCCTCTGATTTAAACTAACTCAATTTAGTGTGGACTGTACTACGCTGGTAGTCTGATCTCCTTCCTAATGACGACACCTTGCTCTGCAACATTGAAAATCATAGCAGACAGTTGTACTACAGAGCCTACAGTATACACTGTGGCAGAACTTACATTTCCAACCTATCGTCATAGTTATCCAAATTTTCTATCTCTGCTTCATATAGTATGCTTGTTTGATTTTAATGCATCTGCATATGTGTATATAATCATCTTAATCATGTGTTGAATGTTTTAATTGTCTGATCATTAATTGTGTGTGTTACTCTATTTTATTCTAATTTATGTATCGTCTCTTAGTCCTCTCCCCCCCCCCCTCCACAGTAGTAGTTTTTACTATTAACAAAACAATTGTTTTACCACTGCTGTGGGTGCTCCAAATTACTGGAGGATTATCCTCACTCAACAACAACAACATCCATTGGACAATATTTCATAGGCTAGACTTATCTCGGTACCGATCTTGATTATATTGGTCACTGCTTTTCATGGTCGCATCTTTGTGGTAGCATCAAGTGACAATAACACGTAGTAGATCATCATAGAACAAACTAAATCGACCTCGGTAATGGTTCCGATTATATTTGGCACTACTTTCCATGACCGCACCTTTGTGGTAAGCACGAGGTGACACCGGCGCAGAGAACAACATGAATCTGAAACTGTTCACCACCATCCTGTTATGCATTTTCCAACTTTCATTGCCAGCTAACAACACGAACAATGTAAATCAGTCCACATTGGGCTCAACAAAACCGCCCAGTCAGTACACATCACAGACAGTACAATTATTCCTAAACAACGCTAAACCATCAGCAAGAAATAACTGGAGGTATACAGACCCAAAAAGAAGTAGCTCTAAACATCTCTTCATATTACTGATCCTCACCGGTTACATCGAACAAAATCCTGGAAACAATAGATGTGGAGTATGCTAGTAAAGAAATCAGACAAAGCAATTCAGTGTGATGACTGTGACAATTGGATATACACACGTTGTGCAGATGTTGGCAGCAAAGCATATAAAGTTCTGCAGATATCGGAGGGCACATGGTACTGCCCAAACAGTTCTGCACCATGTGGCCTTTTGTAACTCCGGCGTCACGCTGCCACCATAGTTTCTCCTCGGAATCCGATGAGTAGTTGCCAGCCTGACGATGCTGGTAATCTAGACTCGGGGATGGAGAGGGTGTGCATGTCACTGGTGACCACAAAGAGTGACCTTGAGGGTCGGTGGAACGTTCATATTCAAGTGAGATCGGGCGACCATTGCCACCTGTGGTGAACGCCGCTGTAGTAGCATGACTATTGGTATAGCCGGTATGCCTCTGCATGATTAGTTACTTAAAAATAAATTAGGATGTATTTTAACACGGCGAGTCATGTCGGCTTCTAGCTGAAAAGATGCTGGATTACCAATAAGGAATCGTTATCTGAAATATAAATATAGTGACGTATTGGTCATCTGTTTTTATGTCTCACCAAAGATACCTAACCTATGCATATTGTATTTGAAAGGTACCCCTGTAAACGGAGGAGTCCCTAGCGTGGCTAATTAATTTAATATAAACCAACGCCTCCCGTGGGCCAAAAAGTTGGTCTTGCGAGAGTAAAATACCTCGCGTGGGCCTCCGTCACAGGAAAATTCCTACAATGCCGAAGCGGAGGTGTTACGGCCGAAGTTGCACTCCCATCCAGATCAATGACAAAGTGTGCTAAGGGATATATGTACATAATTATTTAGGTGGGAGGTGCAAGGTGTAGTGCATGGAGGTGGGGCGCCGGTTTCACAAAATTTGATACCGTCATCTCTTAAGCTAGTTGCTGGTTTAGTCGACGCCGCCTTATTTTACTGGTCCTTCCTGAGGAGCCTAGGCCAACCTTTAGTTACATATATCAGTTTATGCCTCAAACGGCTTATGCCTACTGAACTTTAGGGGCAGTTGCCCTCCTGGCAGATGAGCCCGGGTAGCCATCTCAGCACGTACCCATTGGACTACTCCCTCAGGCTGACGGCGCATACATGTTGCTGGGCGATGAGTCCAGAGCCAATGAGTGACTCCTAACCATGTGTCAGCGTAACCACGAGTGACAAGACATGGTCAGCTAACACACAAAAGCATTGAGCAAGCAATGTATCTAGTTACGGCGCAGGCTGAAGAAGCGGGTAGCAGACATTGGCGACCTTCCTAGAAGGCGTGGAGAGCTGAGTGGCTTCTCCCAGTCACCATGGAGATCATGGGTGGACCACGTCTTCAGCCCACGTCAAGCGTGGCAAGAGCGAACCATGTGAGATTCGCTCCCTGGAGCTAATGTTTAGCTGCATTTAGGGTTATGTAACTGGCCTGGGTCCACTGCTAGGACGTACCTACTATAATTAACATTAGCGCAGTGAATCCTACTTTGGCTTAAAGACTACCTAAGGGTACCGGTGAAGGTACAAGTGAAGTGTGTGAAGCATCGCTGTTTTGATTCTCACCATCGGGAAACCTCTGCGATTTCCTGAGTTGGCGCTAACCAAACCGGCAGAGGGGACTACCAGACAATAAGTTGGTCAGAGGCCCGAGAGTCATAGAAAGAGACAGCTGCTCTAGGAATTTAGAAGCCCGTAAAGTTGGTGCCACTTATGGAAACGCCAGTCGGCTTATGTAACAGAGCAGTAGTACCTGAACAGAGGCTTTACAATAAACAGCATTCCATTATTCGAGCAGTCGTCCCTCTCTACTCTATCCTAACAAAATATCTGAGCTTAATACTAGTTAGGATTAATCGCTGTATCTCCGGCAGTATTTGCGAGGCACAAGAGATGATGCTAGTGAAAAGGGTGCCGTATTTTAAGAGAGTAAGTGTTGTAATTAATGAAGCTGTTTAGTTACAGTTAAGGAACAAATGAAATTCTGTATCAGGCAGCAAAAGGACAAATGGGCTGCATCAATGAAATCTCTGATCCGAAGTATAAAAACAGCACACAGAAAATGGGAGGACCATGGATGCCCCAAAAGTTGTTCTGTTTGGCAAGGGAAGAGATACAAAACATGCATTAAGAATGCCACAGGGACTGCTGAACAAAGGAATGAGCTGCACTCAGGTATCATGGATGTGAACATGCAAGATCGAAATAAAATGTTTGGTATTAACAAGAAACTGCAATGAAAGACCATCAAGTAAGGCCATTATAAATTTTGCGATTAAAGATCATCAAAATACCCCAGCAGGAGACAGCTGCTGGACTGAGTACTTTGAGAAACTCACAACTCCAACAGACAGCTCAAGTTTTGACGCAGATATGAACCTATCCATCAAACTGAAGCATCTGCTATCTTTAATTACTTCCACATCGGGCAGTTAATTCCAATGTGGCACCACTCTGTTCATGAAAATGTGCTTGCGAATACCTTTGTTGCTGAATTTTTGGTTGAGCTGACACTTATGACCTCTGTGTAATACTGGGCGTTTCGAAAAAGTAGTCCTTATCAATATTATCGTGAATTTTTTAAGTAAATCTCATCTGTCTATATTTCAGTGACATTCTTTGTAGAAACCTGCGTGGGCTCACACAAACCATCAGCAATCGAGCAAACAAAACTCTCATCAGGCATCTGAATGGGTACCTGTACAAAGTGGTATATACCATAAAGGACCATTCCCGGAACGGTCCTGTTTGTCTGCGTCATGACCTGCCAGATTGCACTAGAAGCACATCCCAAATGTTTGCAGACCATATTATAGTACATACTCAGATTCATTCAGAGAGTGGTCAATAAAAACTACGATCTGATCTCGACAACCTCACAGATCAGAACAGAGTACAAATATTAGATGAGCAGTGGTAGTAACAAGGTGACCTTGGAAGCTGTTAAACTGGAGAAGGACCTAGGGGTAAATGTAGATAATGAACGTTTCTCAGCTCACAAGTAAATCCAGGTGAACAAGGCAAACAAGATCTTGGGGCTCATAAGGTCATACACATACTTAGAACGGGATTCTCTAAAAAAAAAAGGGTGTTCATAGCTCTTGTTCGACCACACTTTACTGTGTGCTGTACTGCAGTCTGGTCTCCAAGATACATGGAGGCAAAACTAATGGAAGGTGTCCAAAGAAGAGCCACTGAGCTGATTCCCAAACTAGCCTCACTACCTTATGGGGAGAGACTAGAACAAGAGGCCCAAGGGCCTGTGACGCTCATATGGACCATTATCATTTGAACCACTTGCATTTAAATAGACATATGGATAATTTCCTGATGATTCAAGATGACCGCTAAAGAAATTGACCAATAAAAATTCTCATTTGATTTCTTGAAGCCTATCATCATAGGATCGTTCAATCCAAGTTTGGTTGAAATCTAGCTGTTCATTGAGTAATAGTAGCAATTTAAACGCTGCTGAAAAATGTTTGTAAAAACCAAGATGCCTGCCAAAAGAAATTGATCAATCAAAATTCTCATTAGAACTCTTGAAGTCGATCACCATAGGATCATTCCACCCAAGTTTCATTGAAATCAGCCCATTGATTAAGGAAGTAGCGTTTTAAACGATTTCTGCAAAATCCAAGATGACAAGCAGAAAAGTTGATCAATCAAAATTCTGTATACAAGTTCTGAAGCCAACTGCCGCATGATCCTTCCAACCACGACTGGTTGAAATCACCCAAGCAGTTAATGAGGAGTAACATTTTAAACGATGTTCCGCCATTTTTCAGAAAATTTAAGATGGCTGCCGAAAAAAGTGATCAATCACAATTCTGTATATACGATCTGAAGTATAATTCCATAGGGTCCTTTCAGCCCAATTAAGTTGAAATCTGTGAAGCGGTTAGTATGAAGCGGCATTTTGACAATTTCCGGTAAATGTCATAATATCTCAGATTTTCACCCAAAAAATTGACCAATCAAAATTACAATCAAATGAATATAAGTTCTGGAGGGTACCAACATAGGATCCTTCTAGACATATTTCTTTAAAATCATTCAAACTATTAAGCCAGGTGAACTAAAAACTAAGCCTTCCCAGCTTAAAATACAGATGATCTAGAAATGATATGATTTAGGTATACAAATTCACTCATGGGATATACAAAGTAAAGGCTACTCTCTTGGAGAGGAATGCTAACCTAGTACCGAGAGGCAATAGCTACAAGCTGAAGAAGAACTTCTGCAGAACACAGTTATGTCACAATCTTTTCACCCCTAGGGTAGTTGACCAATGGAACGCATTGCCAGAGTATATAGTCTCAGCGTCCACACTAAACAGTTTGAAAGCCAGATTAGACAGCATATGGTCGCAGTATATATATATTAGGCATATTAACCCACACAGTAGGTCGCATACAGCAGCTCATGCTGTGGACAAATAGTTTCACATATATATAAAAAAAATTTCTTGAATGATTCGACTGTTGTCACCTCCGCTATTGTAGCCGGCAGTGAATTCCATATTTATACTATTCTATTGTCACGATCTGAATTCTAAATTACAAACAAAATGTAAGAGGAGTGATTTGTCGAAAATTAAATGTAAACCAGAAAATGTTGTTTAACTCAGAGAGCCCAGTAGTCACTGAAATAACCTTTCTCTATGGAGTAGATAGTAATTTTAGTCAAAGTCTTCATATTATTAAAAATAAAAAACAAAAAATAAATAAACAAGAAAATCGACAAACATCGTCAGTTTTTGCATTACAATTTTCACCAAAGATCTTGGCCCCATAAATGTGGATCCTTCAAAAGGCACATCTACCCATCATAAAGAAGCCACCTTCCTAAGTTAATTAAATTATTTAAGCGTATGTGTGTGGTATCATGTTTACGAGAAAATTTACAAAAACCATGTTTTGCATTAAAAAAACCATTTTGACCAATGATCTTGGACCTATAAAGATGAATCCTTCAAAAGGCACATCTGCATATCATAGCTGTGGCTGTGGCATATACAAAGTTTCATTAAAATATCTGAAGTGGTTCTGTATGGTATGCTGTTTACGAGAACATTGACAAGTCGTTAGTTTTTGCATTAAAAAGTCAATTTTCACCCAAAATCTACGACCTATAAAGGTAAATCCTTCAAAATGCCTTCATCTACATAAAGAAGGCGTCTGCCAAGTTTCATTAAATTATTTTAAGCGACTGTGTGTGATATGATGTTTACGAAAAATTGATAAAAAAACATGAGCTTTGGCATTAAAAAGCTAATTTTCACCCAAACACTTGGACCTATAAAGGTGAATTCTTCAAAAGGCACATCTACCCATCATGAAAAAGCCACCTGCCAAGTTTCATTTAATTATTTTAAGCGATTCTATTTGATATGCTGTTTACAAGAGCATTGACAAAAATCATGAGTTTTGGCATTAAAAAGCCCATTTTTGCCCAAAATCTTGGACCTATAAAGATTAATCCTTTAAAAGGCACATCTGCGCATCTGAATCGAGGTATATACAAAGTTTCAATAAAATATCTGAAGTGGTGCTGTATGATATGCTGTTTACGAGAGCATTGACAAAAATCATAAGTTTTCGCAGTAAAAAAAATGTTGACCCTATAAAGGTGAATGCTTCAAAAGGCACATCTACCCATAATAAAGAAGCAAGCTGCCAAATTTCATTAAATATTTTAAGCAATTTTGTATGATGTGGTATTTACAAGAAAATTATCAAAGGTCGTGAGTTTTTGCATTAAAAAGTCCATTTTCACCCAAAATCTTGGACCTATAAAGGTGACTTCTTCAAAAGGCACATCCGTGTATCATAACTGCGGCATATACCAAGTTCCATTAAAATATCTCAAGCAATTCTGTATGATATGTTGTTTACGAGATATTGCGGACAGACAGATGGACGGATGGACAAACAGACAGATGCGGTGATTACTATAAGGCTTCCGCACCTTCCTGTGCAGGGCCCTAATAACTACGTGTGTGTAAGGGGTGTTGGTGCTTGGAATAACTGTTTTTAACGCAAGAAAGGCACTTGGCATGAATGACTAGCTTGCAAATGAACTGCAGTGACACACATTATCGGTTACTAGAGATTGTCACAGTCATTTGAAAGTATACCAGGTGTAAATATTTGTGATATACCATCCATTTGCCTGACTGAAGTCCGGACAGGCTGTTCAAGTGAGAAGCATGGTCGTGCAGTGTCCAGTTGATTCTCATGGCAGAGAATCACGGAGTCTACGTAGATATGGTCTGGGTGTGTCAGTTGCCCCAATATTGTACTGCGTGTTGTGTGTACGACGAAGACGATAATCACCGGCGAGTTACGCAGATATATTTGTCAGAATTTTCGTCGTCATCCTCGCTACCATCACTGTCATCAGCATCGGTACAAATCACCTGCGAGTTGCGCATACATATTCATCATGATCTTCGTGTTCATCGTCGTCATCATTATCTTCATCATTGTCATTAATTTCAATCACCTGCAAATTGTGCAGACATGTTCTGCCATCCTCTTTGTCAACATCATCATTACCATAATTGACATATTTTGGCATCGTCTTTATTGCCATCATTGTCAATATTGTTCACATGCATGTTATGCAGTCATCTTCATCCATTCATCGTCAGTCACCTACAAGGCTTACAGTCAATACATATATTCATTACACTCCAGCCATCGTGTCGTGACACGTGTGTGCGCGCGCGTGTGCGTGCGTGCGTGCGTGCGTGCGTGCGTGCGTGCGTGCGTGCGTGCGTGCGTGCGTGCGTGCGTGCGTGCGTGCGTGCGTGCGTGCGTGCGTGCGTGCGTGCGTGCGTGCGTGCGTTACTAAGTCAGTTCCGTGATGTCATTGTGTCCAGTAATGTAACGTTAAATTGTCTTAATGTCAATAATCGACAACTCGTTGACATTTACAGTGCCATATTTTAATGAATTAAACTAAATCACAGATTTCTTTTTTCACGAGAGAGTTTATACTTACCACCCTGATACTCTATGATATTTCCTAAATATCGACCTAGCTTCAATAATACTCAGAATTAAAAAGAAACCGCCCCCCACTGGGCAGGTTACACTACTGAGTCCAGCGGATGTGCAGCCCAAACTCGCACATGCGCGGGGCTGACTCATTCTATTCCAAAATATTGGCTGACCTAATTGCAACATACAATGCTGATAGACCGAGCCTCTGTGGGGTGGAGAGGCCGGGATTGTATCAGGGTGGTAAGTATCAACTCTCTCATGAAAAAAAAAATCTGTGATTTCGTTTATTTCACATCAAGAGTATACTTACCACCCTGATACTCTATGATATAGCCAGAATTCGTAAGAGAAATCGGCGGGAGAGAGGCGAACGTCAGAAGACAGGCTCATCCCGGGAAGAGCAAGCTCTTGCTTTTGGAGCACAACAAACATCTGAAATTGCATATATAAACACAATCAGGAAATGATTTGGACATCGGATAACACGACCGATGTTGAGAGTAATGACAGTTAAACATCCGCTCCCCCCCCCACTTTAAAGAGGGAGCGATGAGCTCAATGTCCTATACGCTCTCTATATACTCATGCTAAAGTACCATAAGACATCGGACGAAAGCTTCATTTTGTATACTCTCAGATGGAACCACAAAGAACACAAAACCATAAACATTTTAGTAAGTAATAAAAAAAATGTGACAAAAAAAACCCCACCAAATATAGGACCAACCTATTTTGACGCGATTCCCTTTAATCACCGCTGGCGATGATAGGTACAGTACGGAAAAGCAGGGATTCCCCCACTAAATTGTGTGAATCAACAGCCTTATATACAATATTTACAAATATATACAGATTTAACGTTTATGTAAAATCAATAAGGCAAGTGGATTTGGCGTGTCACGAAGGTAATGATCTGTAAAACTAGACTCACAGTGCCATTGTGCTACTGACATAATGTCATCCACCAGCACTCCGTTTAACAGAGCCGTGGATGTCACTACGCCACAGACACTGTGAGCCTTGGCCATGTCAACTTGTTTTCCCGTGGCGGCTTTGTGGCAATGCTGGATGCATTCCACAATCCACCTAGAAAAGGTATCCCATGGGGTTCAATGTAAGATAGTCATAAAGCACTAGGGTCCGTCCGCCATTCTTGTGTACGTTGTTTATAACGTGTTACTGGACACAAGCCTTTGAATTGGGATCACACCTAGTCAAAGCGGGTAAAACTATAGGCTGACCAGGATATTTTAAAACTGGTTTTTCGCCATAAAGTTAACTCTAGGTAGAAGCCTAAGGCCTTCCCCTGTAACCACAAAATGGTCTGGCTCTGCTGACAAAGCATGTAGTTCACTTCTTCATCTGGCTGAGGCTGCAGCTGTTTTAAGCATCAACATTTTCATGGAAATGGAGCTTAGTGGTTCAAAGGGTTTATCTGCTAATACTTGGAAGTACTAACGATAAACTCCAAGACGGAATCACTGGAGGATTCCTTGGTCTTAGATTACCCATGCCTTTGATTAAAGTATTTAGATTACATACTTCATCACTTCCCCTATTAGCCAAGCAAGGGATAACTGACATTAAAATTGACTTGTAGCCAGCAATAGAGTTAGGCTTGAGGCTATAGGCATCAAAAAGGTGAGAGAGGAAATCGGCTACTACCTGAAAAGATGCTTCCATTGGATTAATACATCTTTTTGAGCACCATTCAGCAAATCTGTTGATTTTATAATTATATGCTCTGGAGGTTGACCCCCTTCTGGCTTTTGTCATAAACATGGCTGCTTGTTCAGAAAAACCCTCCTTAACTGCTGATTCCTTGACAACATCCATGCAGTCAATTGGAACATTGACGGGTTGTTGCGCAAGGCCTTGCCCTGGAAGATTATGTTGTCCATCAGAGGCAGTGGAACAGGATTGCAGACCAGAATGTCCAGCAGATCCATATACCATGATCGGCTTGGCAAATTTGGGGCGATCAGAAGCACTTGGCATTTCTGCTACCTGATTTTCTGGAGAACTTTTGGAATCAGGATTGCTCGCGGGAATGCGTATGCATACATTCCCTCCCAGCTGATAGTTAACGCATCTATTGCAATAGCGCTCGGATCTGGAATCGGAAAGACGTACATCGTCATCTTCGCATTCTTGTTCATTGTGAATAAATCTATATTGGGCTTGCCCCTGTGGTTGAACAGGCGATCTGCCACACATTGATTTAGTTGCCATTCCATGGGAAGAATGCTCATTCTTCGGCTCAATGAGTCTGCTAATAGATTTAGCCTTCCCGGAATATGAACTGCTTTCAGGGAAATCCCATGATCTAGGCATCACCAAAGCAGTATCCATGTCATCATACAGAGACTGGGTGACTTCGTTCCGCCCTGGCGGTTTATATGTCGCTACTCTTGTATTGTCTGATCGAACCAGAACACTCTTGCCCTTGACCTTCTCTAGGAAGTGTTCCATGGTTAAGACTACTGCTCGCATTTCCAGCAGATTGATATGTTCTTTTGACTGATCCAGATTCCAAAGCCCTGATACTTTGTTTTCTTCTAGGCAAGCTCCCCATCCCTCCGTTGATGCATCTGTGTACATTGTTAACTAAGAGTAGTGAGGTGACAACGTCACCACCGCCAGGGCATTTTCTCTTTTCATCCACCACTGAAGGTGGTGAATAAGAGGTTCCAACACTGACACCTTTGAGTCCAGGAAACCTGTACTCTGGGTCCACTGTGTCATGAGAAATAACTGGATCAGCTGCCGGCGTAAGGCTGCATGTGGAATGACTGGTTCCAAAGAAACCATCAACCTCAACATTCTCAAGTAGACCCGTGCCAGGACATGACAACTTTTGCACACTGACTGTATGTATGACTGAGATGAGTATTTCTACTCTATCTTGAGATGGGTAAACATATCCTATCTCTAGATCGAAGAACATGCACAAGTAAACAAACTTCTGGGATGGAGTCAGCGCTGACTTTTGAAAGTTGATTTCCAGGCTAGATCTGTAAGAGTTTTCAAAACTATCTCCAGATTTGCTGATAGAATTGTTTGAGTGTGTGCTATGTACGTGTAGATTGCTGTGTCTCCTGCGGAGGTATGATGTCATAGCTTGGACCACTCAAGTGAAGACCCGAGGAGCCATTGATATACCAAATGGGAGAACCCTGAATTCCCATTGGCGGCCCTGAAATGCAAATCTCAGGAACCGATGATAGCTCATCGCAATGGGAATGTGAAAATAGGCATCTTTTAGATCTATTGATGCTGTCCACATTCCCTTCCTCAATGCTGCTAACACCGTTCTTACAGTTTCCATTTTGAAACTTGGTGTGAGGATAAACCTGTTGAGAGGTTTGAGGTTGAAAATAGGTCTCCACCCTCCAGTGCTTTTTGTCACTAGGAATACGGTTGAATAATAACCCGGACATTTTTATGCGTTGAATAGCGTGTTTTAGTATGAGGGATTGAATTTCTTCCTCTATACACAACCGTTGACCTGGATCTCTTGGATTTTGAGTCCAGATCGGAATCAGACAGGCGAGATGGCCGATTTGAAATCCAGTCGGGATGGTAACCGACTGAAAGCCATCGCAAGACTGAGCGGTCCTGAGCAATCCGTTCCAACTCTTGCATGTGGAAGGCCAGATGGCCTCCCACGGGTGTGCCTAAGGATTGAGGTAGACCCGAGAAATGCAAGAGTAGCCCTGTCTCTGGTGTTCTAGCAGCACTGGTGTGGTCTTTGTGAGAGTCGACCCATTAGGTTCGGCTCCCACGACCAGAACCCCGTGCTCCTCTACCAGTGCCACGCACACCTCGGTACGCAGGCTGTCTGACGGGTTGTGCTGGAGGAGCCTGCGCTCCCCCCCCCCCACCCCACCCTAGCTGGCTTACGCTGGCATTGCCGTGGCCGACGCTGCGTAGGTGGTTGGCCTCTTACAAGGCCACTGCCACCTCTAGCTTGCTGAGGGTGGAATGCAGGGGGTGCTGCTCGAACACGCTCCCGGCAGAGCACTTCAAACTGCTTTCGCAGTGCCCTCTGGTTGTTCACCAGGTTTACGGTTTGTTGGCAGTGCAGGCATCCTTCACCTCCAAACAACCCTGGACCAGCCATCGGTGTCTGAAGAAGGCAAGTGTACAGGTCCTGCGAGGGCACAAATTATCAAGGGCAAATGTGCGCCTCGCCCGTAAACTCCTGGTGACGGATCTCGTCATGCAGTCCAGAGCCAGGTTAATGCCGTCCTGGATGGCTCTCTGGACTGAAAGAGAAGTTTGGCGGGCCATGGATGCTGCTACTACCCCCTGTAGCAGCTGGGAAACATGCAAGACAGCCGAGATGGCTCCTCTCATACTTTCCTGTGTCCCGCAGCATGGAATTAGCATTGCGCAGGGTGCTAGCGCACAAGGGTCCCATGTCAGACTGGGACCCAGGCCGCGTGTCTTCGCCCAAAGCCGCATGGTCATCCGCGCAAGGCTTTGATCAGATCAGAACTTATATGGCAGCGCCGTGCCACCTCATGAGGGGCCTTCGCAAGGCGTCCTTCCGGCTGAATGGACGTCTCTGCCGCAGCGAACATATCAACGATATGCTTTGCATACGGTAGAGATGGCATGGTGCTCGTCACCGGTTTTCCTCCCAACCACGGGCGCTGGTCCCGCTAGGAGGTCGGTATCCATTTCCGTGGCCATCGGCTCATCGGTAGGCCATAACAGTGTCCCCTTCTTCCTGCCCAAAAAGATTAGATGCCAAGCTTGAAAAGGGATTAAGATCGGTCTGGGCCAAAGGGGTATCATGTGAGGCGCTGATACCCTTAGCCTTAGGCTGCTCTAGAGCACTCGATAAGTGAGCATCCGAGGCCATGGCTTTCGCTCCCGGGTCCACGGGCGAGGCAAGCCTCAGCACCAGACCAATGGGAGCCGTCTCTGAGTCTATAACGAAAACTGGTTTGCTAAGAGAACTAGACCCAGAGACGGGAACACTCTGTCCCGGAGCAAATGAAGAGGACAATGATGAACTTGACCCGGGAAGCAAGTTGCTTAGCAACTCCGGGACAAGATCCGTGATAGTCTTCTTCATTTCTCCCATCATTTCAAGATGGAAGGCCTCCATGTCTGGCATGGATGCCTTCCTCTTCTTACCATACTCTTTTTCCAAACGACTCTTCTCATTTGCCGCCCGGTATTTCACCTGCTGATATAAAAAATTGGTCATCACCTCCACCGGCTACGACTCACACACATGGCAATATAGAAGAGGCGTGCACGTACTGCACCTAGCGCAGTCATGAGGGAAAAAGCGGGCCTTCACGAAACGGTGCCAGGAAGGGCATTTGTTCTCAATTACCCTCTGAAACGACACAAAACGGAAACAATTAGTTTTTAGTTATGACGAACCAAAAAACAATTGCAGAAGGCTAATAAGATCCATAAGGAAAACCTTTGACCATCAAATGAAAGGATAAGCCAGGGCCATAGAAAAAAATATAGGCCTGACAAAAGGTAAACAAATCCTAAGAACTTCTTGTACTCCTTTAAGAAGACAAGGGAGACATTAGAATTTGAACTTGAATACTTGAGGCAAATTTTTAGACTTCACAGCTCAAAACAAAGATTCATTCGTAATTGAACATTATAAACACAATGAACCTATGCAAAGCATCAAGAGAGATAAATAACTCAACACTCAGTCAAAAAATGTCTAAAATTTTAGAAATAAAATGACTGAAAATTGTTCTCTCTCCTAAATAAACCTCATAAGATGACTTCTGAGGACAGGTGGAGTCTGATGAACAACAACAGGAATACCTGATCCTGAATCCAAAACCCTGTGGTGGGGGGAGAATGCGGAAAAATTACTTCTTATGGTAATAATTCCCTCAGCAAACTCATAATAAATTAGAAGGATCCAGAAACCAAGTATAAATATTGTTTAAAATAAAGGAACACTTCAAATATCAGCTCATGTGTCTGAAAAACAAAGCACAACATGCATTAGCTAATATATAGGCCTCCTCCAAAAAGACTTAGCCTAATAAAGATGTATCCACGAGTTAGCGCGAATCCCGGAAACACCATCCGAGTCAACACGCAAATTTTTTATCAGTAAATTTACTAAAGTACACCTGATGGCTTGGACCGGGAGCATCCTCCGGCGACTTGGCAGCGTCAGACATACTAATATTCAGTCAAAACAAGTTGCAAAACAACTCAAAGCTTCAAAAAGATAGATAGCAAAAACAAGGCTAGAAAGCGTGTTGCAATAATTTACAAAGAAGATGAGTCAGCCCCGCACATGTGCGAGTTTGGGCTGCACATCCGCTGGACTGTCAGTTGTGTAACCTGCCCAGTGGGGGCGGTTTCTTTTTAATTCCGAGTATTATTGAAGCTAGGTCGATATTTAGGAAATATCATAGAGTATCAGGGTGGTAAGTATACTCTTGATGTGAAATGAATATGATTTAACTAAGGAATATTAAGACCATTGATGTACTATATTACATAGTACAGTTAAACTTGTTTTAATTTATGTAATTTATTGTAACAGGAAATGATACTAATGGTGTGACCATACGATAGTGCCGCTGGTGTATGCTTTGTGTGTGAACTGTGTGATTTATGTGCGGACTGTGTGTGATTTAAGTGTGAACTGTGTATGCTTTGTGTGTGAACTATGTGTGATTTATGTGCTGACTGTGTGTTATTTAGTGTGGACTGCGTATGCTTTGTGTGTGACCTATATGTGATTTTTGTGTAGACTGTGTGTGATCTAAGTGTGAATTGTGTGTGTTTTGTGTGTGAACTATGTGTGACTCATCAAGTGTGAACTATGTGTGGTTTCCGAGTGATTTAAGTGTGAACTATGTGTGATTTAAGTGTGGACAATGTGTGATTTGTGTGCGAGTTGTATGGCATATGCGTGACTTGTGTGAACTGCATGTGATTTATGTGGGTGATGTGTGTGAACTGTGTGATTTAAGTGTGAACTTTGTGTGGACCATGTGTGATCTATGTGTGTGATTTAAGTGTCAACTATGTATGCTTTGTGTGAACTGTGCGTGATTTATGTGTAGACTCGGTGTGATTTGTGTGCACTACACATGGTTTGTGTGTGAACTGTATGTGAATAAGATAAGAAAGTGTGTGGGAATAAATTGTTTGAGTGCATAGCACAGCTAGTATATAATTTGTACATGTAGATATTGAAGGTATGTTTCCCGATTAAATTTTGAAAGTTTTGTCTGACTTGGCACTGTTTCTTTTTAATTTGCTCGGAACCATCTATGTTTTAGTGACATTAGATTTAAGGCTTTAAATCTTTTGGTGTAGCTATACTCAGTGAGATGAGTTTTGTTGCTTGGCGCTGACTCGTTTTAATAGCTGTAATTGTCTTTTTAGGTTAGATGACCGTGCCAAGTTGCAATATTCCAGAAGGGACCATACTAGAGATGTATACAAGAAAGTGAATGCAGACACTCACACAAACTCTGGCCCTCCTATGTTCTGCATGTAGGAGATTACCATCCCTGATAACTTGAGGAAAGTAACTCTTTGTACTCCTTGCATTTGTGTCAGATGTTTAAATCAGCCTCCTCAGCCCAGGAATAAATTCTATGGCTGGAGGTGGTGGTGGAGGGTGGGGAGGATATCGTACCACCATGCAGGCCACTTACGTTTTTCTGTCATTTGTCCGTCAGTTCCCAGTTCATATCTCTCATCACATTTTCAGAAACAGAAAATGATGATGATGATGTACTTTGTGCTGTGGCTTCAGTAGTTTGAAAATATTCTGCAGTTGCAATCAATACTTTGTGGCCACTGTTTCTTATCTGTAGACAGATTCTTCTTCTTGGTTCTCAGTATATCCATTACTTCCTCTTTCAGATGAGTATCTAGCACGTTTAGCAGATTTGAGTAGTGGCATCCTCTACAGAGTACAGCAAATTTCAAGGCTTTCTGTCCATGTGTGTCGAGTGGGCTTTGCAGAACATGGCCAATATATTCATGCTACGTGAGCTAACTAGGTATTTCGGCATCAAATCTGGCAGAAATTCATGATATGTTCCAGAATCGAATTCACACAGATGGACGATGATATCGGTGGAGAACAACTAACAGGTGACACAAAACACTATCTTGTAGAATCCTACTCAGATCCATTCGCTCCATGTCCTTTGATTGAACCCCTATGAGTAGCATTATGAAATAAATTTAAATGGAAAATGTTGCTGATTAAGCCAGCAAGATCTACACGTCACTTGCAGCCAACAATTATTTTTGTTTTATTTAACAAAAGAACCAACCCGAGAGCTCACCTGGAGTAGTATTTGAACAGGCATGGAATCTTGACATTTATCAAGATCGGAAGCCCTGTAGGGGTCTGTTAGCAAAGATGGGTTAAGATTAGCAACGCAGTTAAGGAGCCATCATAGAGGAATAACCTTTTAGATGATTTCTTGGACATTTTCAGAAATCGAAGATGGCTGAGGAAAGAATTGATCATTCAAATCTTTGTATAGACGTTCTGAACCATGTCCGGCTATCACAATGAGAAGCACTGATAACATGCACGTGTGCATGGTTACGGGTAATGATCTGGTCCTGAAGCCGGTCCATGATTTTGTCTGAATAAAAGCACTGTGTTTTGTCCTCCCTTTTATACTTCTAGGAGGTGGTTTAGACAAACTGGAGCATAGTTCTGAATTTCACTTGATAAATACTAGGCCTAGTTCAATGGATTGGGTAAGTTGGCATATTTTTCAAAATCTTGCTTGTGAATGACCGAGCTATCAGGGATGCTATGCTTTTATTCAAGCATTTCTAGCCAGCCCAGGCAATAGAGGGATCCATTTCTAGCTAAGACCCACCCACTTTTTACGAACATTGGAATCGCTTTGAAACCTGAACATCCAATATCTAGATTTCAAGATAACTATACAGGTAAGCTGTTGAGTATGGACGCAACTGGAAGCAACAGCTCGCAGTCAAATTA
Organism: Chaetoderma sp. LZ-2023a; assembly: GCA_034401795.1. Taxonomy (NCBI): domain Eukaryota; kingdom Metazoa; phylum Mollusca; class Caudofoveata; order Chaetodermatida; family Chaetodermatidae; genus Chaetoderma; species Chaetoderma sp. LZ-2023a. The sequence goes on along the minus strand of CM067374.1, from coordinate 42,054,958 downwards.
CTTTCAATATATTCAACAGATTGTTTACTATAAACTGCAAATTCACGAAATAGATACAATTCATAGACTACAGATGGATTTTTCGATTTTCGTGAATGAAATATGTCATTTTGATTGTGCCATCAGCTAATTAGTGTCGTAATTGATTATGATGACATATACTTGAGTGACAGATCAGATCCCTCTATAGGTTCATAAAATATGGTGAACTAAATCTAAAATGTACACTTAGTTAAAATGTCCATAAACTAACAAGTAGTATCAAATTTATTTAAGATGCATGTCTATTAATAATTTATGAGAACCTTAAATAAATAATACTTTATTTAAAATAAAGAGAAAACCCCTTCAGCATTACAGACAAAACTAAAACAAATTCTTTAGCACGTTAGAAAGATTATCTTGAAAATGTTTCCAGCCAAATCAATTTCAAAATAATCAAGTTTCACAGTCTTTTTCCCTAGAAAGTGTGATATTGGGATTTTAGGGAGGAAAGCGTTAAAAGTCATAACACTACATAAAGGATTAAAGCCTTTAACCCTCAAATTTATTCAAGAAAATCTAAATTTTCTCATAGAAAATATCCATTTGTAGACCAATTGAAGACTATATTTGAAAATTTACCACTGGAATGACTGACGGTTATCGAGCCAGTTATTAGTGGTAAATTTTCAAAAATCTTGGTGTGCAAATGGCTATTCCTCAAGACCCCAAGCAGAAGCCGTTTTTGGCCGATATGAGTGTTAAAGGGTTAATGATCCAGCAGGCCAAAATGGCTTCTTCAGTTGTTTTGAGAAATGTCCATTTGCAGCCCAAAAGAAAACCTTTTTAAAATATACTATTGGAATGACTGGTTCTATAAAGAAGCCAGTCATTCTAGTGATAAATCTTCAAAAATGATCTCTTGGTCTGCAAATGGACATATTCTCTGAGAAAATTGATATTTTCTTGAACAAATTTGATGATGAAAGGATTAATACTACATCTTAACCCTTTAACACTCATATCACCAAAAATGGCTTCTGCAGCAGTCTTGAAAAATGTCCATTTGCAGACCAAGAGAAGACTATTTTTTAATGTTTACAGCTGGAATGACTGGCTCGATAACCGAGCCAGTCACTCCAGTGATAGGGTTTCAAAAATAGTCTTCTTGGTCTGCAAATGGACATTTTCTGAGAAAATCTAAATTTTCTTGAACAAATTCGAGGGTTAAAAGGTTAGGTTCAGGAAGATAAGCCTATCAGCTGATTAAATTGCCCTAGAGTTGCTACACCACAGAAATGTCATCAGAGCTCAACACACATACAGAGCATAACCTCAATCAAATAACAAGAATAGCTAGAACACTACTGTCAGAGTTGAAGAAATCTATCCACAGCAAATGCTATCATTGCTCTGCTGAGGCAATATAACAGAAGACAGATAAATATAGTTGATAATTACTAACTCTTTTAACACCCAAGTCAGCCAAAAATGGTTTCTGTCTTGAAAAATGGCTGACTCGATAGCTAATCCAGTCATTCCACTGGCAAATTTTAATAAAAGATTCTCTAAAATATGGCTCATTAAATGCACGACTACAACCATATGGATGGTATGAGACGGTATGCACGGTACTTCAAATTGCTAAAATATGGCTCATTAAACACATGACTACCGCTATGGATGGCATGAGATGGTATGCACGGTACTTCAAAATGCTGATGGTAACGGTTAGGCTTGTGCGATCATTACTTTGAGTGATCATGATTGATTACTTAAGAATAAGTGTGATTACTCGATTAATCAGCCTGGTTACAAATTACCCCGACATAACAACAAAGGCATATCAATGACAAAACCAGCAATTATGTTAAGAAATGCCCATTTGCAAGACAAGAGAAGACTATTTTTTAAAAGTCCCACTGGAATACCTGGTTTGACCACCTATCACAGTAAAAAGTAACTAAAAGATAGGGCATGCAATATTTTATGAAGAACAAACTATTCACGATTATTTGATTATTTTATTTGTGCTCATATAAATGCACAATTTAAAAAATAATCGCCATTTTCGTTTTAATCACATAATCGCGCAAGCCCAGTCATGGTATCGATACACAGTATATCTCATTCCTCACTGTACTACTGTCAGACCTCCCAGCTCCACCTGCAAATGGACATTTCAACTTTCTTAATAAAATTTGCGGTTAAAGGGTTAAAATTTATACAGCACAGTGGAATTTCACAAAACGCATATCAGTTTTCTAGCATAACTGGTTTATGTTTGAAAATTATAGATAGGATTGCATCATGCTCTTAAAAAATTATAGGATATATTAAGAATCCTGCTTTCATCATTTGATTAATTCAATCACCCCAACTGTAGATGCGGACAACTCTAGGCACAAGCACACACTGCAAACTGGATTTTTCATTATCAATACTTGAGTGCGTCATCGTCATGAAAATTCCTTGTATATTGATTCTGAAATGAGTTTTACATATTACATGAAAGAAAGCGTAGACATTGATCACCAGTCACAGCATGCACGCACGCACACACGCATGCACACACACACACACACACACACGCAGCTATTTCATACACTCATATCGAGTTCATGTTGCTCAGCAGAGACACCTGGCTAAACTCATCCCGTATCATGTTGTAGCTCATAGTCAAAGTCTAATCCCGTATCTCCAAGCTTTAACTGAACATGTCGATCCAATTTAGCTAGCATGTCTTTAGAGAAGTATTCCTTCCAATCACCAACCACACCTGAAGACAAAACCGTATCAAATAATTAAAAACTTTAAATGATCAGATGATGCCATATCATAACAATCATTCACACGATGATACTATACCACAACAATCATTCACAGGATGATACCATACCACAACAATCATTCACACGATGATACCATACCACAACAATCATTCACACAATGATACAATACCACAACAATCATTCACGTGATGATGTCATACCACAACCATTATTAACACGATGATACCATACCACAACAATCATTCAAACGATGATACTATACCACAACAATCATTCACACGATGATGCATACCACAACAATCATTCACATGATGATACCATACCACAACCATTATTAACACGATGATACCATACCACAACAATCATTCACACGATGATACCATACCACAACAATCATTCACAGGATGATACCATACCAAACAATCATTCACACGATGATACCATACCACAACAATCATTCACACAATGATACCATACCACAACCATTATTAACACGATGATACCATACCACAACAATCATTCACAGGATGATACCATACCACAACCATTATTAACATGATGATACCATACCACAACAATCATTCACACGATGATACCATACCACAACAATCATTCACACGATGATACTATACCACAACAATCATTCACACGATGATACCATACCACAACAATCATTCACACGATGATACCATACCACAACAATCATTCACACGATGATACCATACCACAACAATCATTCACACGATGATACCATACCACAACAATCATTCCCAGGATGATACCATACCAAACAATCATTCACACGATGATACCATACCACAACAATCATTCACACGATGATACCATACCACAACCATTATTAACACGATGATACCATACCACAACAATCATTCACAGGATGATACCATACCACAACCATTATCAACACGATGACACCATACCACAACAATCATTCACACGATGATACCATACCACAACAATCATTCACACGATGATACCATACCACAACAATCATTCACACAATGATACCATACCACAACAATCATTCACACGATGATACCATACCACAACAATCATTCACACGATGATACCATACCACAACAATCATTCACACGATGATACCATACCACAACAATCATTCACACGATGATACCATACCACACCAATCATTCACACGATGATACCATACCACAACAATCATTCACACGATGATACCATACCACAACAATCATTCACATGATGTTATACCACAACAATCATTCACCGGATGATACCATACCACAACAATCATTCACATGATGATACCATACCACAACAATCATTCACATGATGATACCATACCACAACAATCATTCACACGATGATGCATACCACAACAATCATTCACACGATGATACCATACCACAACAATCATTCACACGATGATACCATACCACAACAATCATTCACAGGATGATACCATACCACAACAATCATTAACACGATGATACCATACCACAACAATCATTCACACGATGATACCATACCACAGCAATCATTCACATGATGATGTTATACCACAACAATCATTCACCGGATGATACCATACCACAACAATCATTCACATGATGATTCCATACCACAACAATCATTCACACGATGATACCATACCACAACAATCATTCACACGATGATGCATACCACAACAATCATTCACACGATGATGCATACCACAACAATCATTCACACGATGATACTATACCAGAACAATCATTCACACGATGATACCATACCACAACCATCATTCACACGATGATACCATACCACAACAATCATTTACACGATGATACCATACCACAACAATCATTCACACGATGATGCCATACCACAATCATTCACACGATGATGCATACCACAACAATCATTCACATGATGATACCATACCACAACAATCATTTACACGATGATACCATACCACAACAATCATTCACACGATGATGCCATACCACAATCATTCACACGATGATGCATACCACAACAATCATTCACACGATGATACCATACCACAACAATCATTTACACGATGATACCATACCACAATCATTTAAACGATGATACCATACCACAACAATCATTCACACGATGATGCATACCACAACAATCATTCACATGATGATACCATACCACAACAATCATTCACACGATGATGCCATACCACACCAATCATTCACACGATGATACCATACCACAACAATCATTCACACGATGATACCATATCACAACAATCATTCACACGATGATACCATACCACAACAATCATTCACACGATGATACCATACCACAACAATCATTCACACGATGATACCATACCACAACAATCATTCACACGATGATACCATACCACACCAATCATTCACACGATGATACCATACCACAACAATCATTCACACGATGATACCATACCACAACAATCATTCACACGATGATACCATACCACAACAATCATCCACACGATGATACCATACCACAACAATCATCCACACGATGATACCATACCACAACAATCATTCACACGATGATACCATACCACAACAATCATTCACACGATGATACCATACCACAACAATCATTTACAGGATGATACCATACCACAACAATCATTAACACGATGATACCATACCACAACAATCATTCACATGATGTTATACCACAACAATCATTCACCGGATGATACCATACCACAACAATCATTCACATGATGATACCATACCACAACAATCATTCACATGATGATACCATACCACAACAATCATTCACACGATGATGCATACCACAACAATCATTCACACGATGATACCATACCACAACAATCATTCACACGATGATACCATACCACAACAATCATTCACACGATGATGTCATACCACAACAATCATTCACATGATGATACCATACCACAACAATCATTCACACGATGATACCATACCACAACAATAATTCACACGATGATACCATACCACAACAATCATTCACACAATGATACCATACCACAACAATCATTCATACGATGATACCATACCACAACAATAATTCACACGATGATACCATACCACAACAATCATTCACACGATGATACCATACCACAACAATCATTCACACGATGATGTCATACCACAACAATCATTCACACGATGATACCATACCACAACAATAATTCACACGATGATACCATACCACAACAATAATTCACACGATGATACCATACCACAACAATCATTCACACAATGATACCATACCACAACAATCATTCATACGATGATACCATACCACAACAATCATTCACACGATGATACCATACCACAACAATCATTCACATGATGATACCATACCACAACAATCATTCACACGATACCATACCACAACAATCATTCACACGATGATACCATACCACAACAATCATTCACAGGATGATACCATACCACAACCATCATTCACACGATGATACCATACCACAACAATCATTTACACGATGATACCATACCACAACAATCATTCACACGATGATGCCATACCACAATCATTCACACGATGATGCATACCACAACAATCATTCACATGATGATACCATACCACAACAATCATTCACACGATGATACCATACCACAACAATCATTCACACGATGATACCATACCACAACAATCATTTACACGATGATACCATACCACAATCATTTAAACGATGATACCATACCACAACAATCATTCACACGATGATACCATACCACAACAATCATTCACACGATGATACCATACCACAACAATCATTTACACGATGATACCATACCACAATCATTTAAACGATGATACCATACCACAACAATCATTCACACGATGATGCATACCACAACAATCATTCACATGATGATACCATACCACAACAATCATTCACACGATGATGCCATACCACACCAATCATTCACACGATGATACCATACCACAACAATCATTCACACGATGATACCATATCACAACAATCATTCACACGATGATACCATACCACAATCATTTACACGATGATACCATACCACAACAATCATTCACATGATGATACCATACCACAACAATCATTCACACGATGATACCATACCACAGCAATCATTCACATGATGATACCATACCACAACAATCATTCACACGATGATGCCATACCACAACAATCATTCACATGATGATACCATACCACAACAATCATTTTCACGATGATACCATACCACAACAATCATTCACAGGATGATACCATACCACAACACTCATTCACACGATGATACCATACCACAACAATCATTCACACGATGATGCATACCACAACAATCATTCACATGATGATGTCATACCACAACAATCATTCACACGATGATACCATACCACAACAATCATTTACACGATGATACCATACCACCACAATCATTCACACGATACCATACTACAACAATCATTCACACAATGATACCATACCACAACAATCATTCACAAGATGATGCATACCACAACAATCATTCACACGATGATACCATACCACAACAATCATTTACACGATGATACCATACCACAACAATCATTCACACGATGATACTATACCAGAACAATCATTCACACGATGATGCATACCACAACAATCATTCACAGGATGATACCATACCACAACAATCATTCACACGATGATACCATACCACAACAATCATTCACACGATGATGCCATACCACACCAATCATTCACACAATGACGTCACTATGTGATTATATTGAGAAATTGTAAACGATGACTTTCTGTGGCAAAATTTACTACTAAGGAATTCGAAATGATACAAATAATCTTTTTTATTTTAATTAAAGTACACAAAAGCATCATTTGGCGTGGTGTGACCGTCCCCTGTTTATGTTCCCCTTTAAGTGACCTCTGAGCTGTACTGCACCAGGCTGATTTACACAGTATGATGAGAAAACAATCTAATTGAAAATTGGTATTTGATCACTCATCACATTTCATCACCCGTCAATCATAAATTAACCATACTATCTAAATCTTTGAAGCAATATCACAATGTACCTTTTCTCATAAATTCTGCTTCGCCCTCTTTACGCACGCCGAGTGTATCAAACCACTCATGATTTACTGAAGGATTTGTTTTCATGCTGGAGAAGCTACAGTGCTGACAAATAGCCGCAATCTCAGATGGTTTTAGTTTTTTGCCCAAAAATTCTGCAATCCTCATGACTACACCACTTAAATCCTGGATAGGAAAACAACATAAGTACCATAGAGTTACGGACTTATTAACCCATTAATGATGAAATTTGGTCAAAAATATAAAAAATACTTGCTTATTGAATGCCCATTCACAGGCCAAGACAATTTTTGAAAATTTACCACTGAAATGACTGGCTCAGTTATCGCGCCAGTAATTTTAGTGGTCAATTTTAAAGGTCTTCTCTTGGGCTGCAAATTTACGTTTCTAAAGACCCTGATGAGGCAACTCAGCAAGCTGCATAAAGACACCATGGGCAAGTCTCTGGCCAAGATTGGTGAAGATACATTTCATCAAAATTAAGTTACCATCAAGAAACACGATTTCAACTAACATGACTAGTTTGCTCAGTCGATGACACGTCATCGCAAAGCCACACATTCGCTGCTTTAAACCTTTGATGGTTAATGATAGCGATAGGCAGCAACAGCACCCCGTCAAATTAGTTTCAAAATATTCAACAGCTTACATGTATAGTTTTCTGGAAATTTATTGTCAAAGAGTGCAAGGATCGATCGATCCAAACATGGGAAAAGCATGGGTCGAGCTTATAACAGATGGACGGGGCATAGCTAACCCTGGATTCATTCACTATGGGGAGATGCCAATCATCCATGGATTAATGATCATATGGACTAGGATTGAACTGCAATAATATCTATGTGCCATTGTCCATATACTATCATCCTATGCGATCACAATGGCACCATGCTCAACCCAGATTTTTGTTATGACTCAAACTAAATTTTGATCATCTCCATACCATACCTAATGCATTTCCATTGTATATGAGTCACTGGGTTAACTACTAGAGAAATAAGAGAAAAAATATGGATATTGATTATCACAATGGCTGTTGGTTGCCATATTGGATTTCACATTGAAGATTTTGTGATCTTCGGGGTTCGATGACAACGTCTTCTTCTTCGGTAGTGAATCCTGCTTCGTTACCGGTAACCAGATAATGTTGCTGCGACAACAGCTATCGGTAACGGAGAAGGAGTAAGGCAGTCTGGCTCGCCTCGTCTGACAGATGGTAGGTGACGATATTTAATGTTGACTGCTGGGCCTATCTGACGTGATGTTCCTCAGGTAAGGACTGGAGATTTCCTCCAGCTCAAGACTAGGTTCCTATTCTAACAAACTTAATCAACGCCGAACTTACATATACGTAAGTTAAACTTTTTATTTTACAAATATACAAGGTTTTAAGCAAGGAGCAAAATAGCTCATAAATCAAACTTGGTACAATCAATGTACTAAACGAACAAATCTATTCTAACTTAAATATGACAGGGCTCCGTTATGCTAAGCAATAGCTCACGGTGCTGAACGTCAGCGTGACATTCAGGATTCACGGTGGTGAATTGGATAATTTCTAAGTCTGAAATCCTGACTTATATACAACTTATCTTGGCACCCTAGCCAAGTTCTATAACTATTATAATAATTAGATTCTTCCTGAATCTGTTAAATGACTCTTCTAGGTATGCTATAAGCACAGCTTGATTGGCCCGGACCACCAGTGCACCAATCAACTTCTGCTTATTTCCTCCTAGAGGTTTCTACCTAACAAACGTTGGTCGTTCTGACCAATCAACAATCGTTTCATTTCGTTGTTGGATGTAAAACCTATTCCATTTAATTCTCTGCTACAGAGTTTGATCGACGCTCATTGATTATGATGTCATCCTGACCAATTAAACTCTGTGCTATTCTTCTATGGAGATGATGCCTCACATAGACAAAGCGGTGCTAGCTGGTTCTGATTTGATGCGATCTGTCAGCTAACTAATAACATTACGGAATGTGTTGTTGTTGCATGCCATTGTATGAGTGACATATAGTTGATAAACAAATTTCGATTATGTTATTAATTCCTACAGGACGCTACAATGTCCATGTCCTGTCCATTGCCTATTGAGGGATAAGCCTGTAGGATGCTAGAGTTAATAGGCACATGATCTGTATGATCTCATTGCCAGCTGATGTTGTTCTATTCTCATGTGAGAATCTAGAATGCCTACGTCATCAACTAAGTCCGTTTGTCACGTCCGATTCCAGTGATTCTTCTACCTCGATTATTTTCCAAACTATCGATCCGAACGACTGCTGAATATCATAAAAGTGTATGCCGACTGAACAGCAACAACTTTCATCTAAACTACTTCCAGATACACATCAACTCAGAACCGTGGAACTTATTCCAATCAATTCGACTATTTCAATTTGATGATAAAACTTTATCCAACAATCCTGAGTGTGCTACATTCCCACACCAGCTATCTAGAAACTGAATGTCATCAGCACTAGCTGATGTCAACTAGCTGATGTAATAATAATAACTAAATATTGAAAGTATAAAGTCAACCGGTCCATTAGCTCACCTGGTATTTTCAAATCATAAATTTCTCTTAGGACTTACTCGCAGATATAAGACATCTAGCGGGGTCATGACTTCCCACAAGACAATCCCATATCTACAACATGTTTACGCCAAGTTTTAAATGAATCCAACCTATCCCGTACTCAAACCATACTAAGCCGATTTCCAGAGGTTGAATCACTCGGAGAAAATCCTTAAATGTGTTTCTAAAAATAGCGCAAAATTCAAGATCGCCACGGCCAAAATTGACCGACCGATCAGCTTTCTTTGAACATTCTCGGATCTTTATGTCATAAGCATACTTCTCGCAATGCTTAAATAAAATCGGCCCAGCAGTTCTTGATAAGGAGTCGTTTAAAGAAATTTGATCATAGATGATGGGAAATCACCATGGAATAAGCTCATATGGCTTTTCAGGCCAGGTGAGCTAAAAATATAAAAATCATTAGAGCGAGGGAATATTACCACTGGAATGACTGGCTCGGTTATCGAGCCAGTCATTCCAGTAGTAAATTTTAAAAAATTGCCTTCTCTTGGTCTGCAAATGAACATTTCTCAAGACCACTGCAGAAGCCGATCCTGGCTCATATGAGTGTTAAAGGGTTTAAAGGAATACATTATGAAGATGCATGAACAACAAAAATATAAAATATAAACCTAATATGCACACAAACCTGATGCAGCTCTTCATAGGTGAGAAACAGAATATTATCATCATTCTTGTGCTCCCAGAAATCTTTGACATGTCTCCACCACGGGGCATAGGGTACTGATATAGAAACAAGATACAAGTCTAGTGAGAAATAAAACAGTAATTAAATATACAGATATACTCATGGCCGGCCAGTGCAATATATTCCCATTTAGATAATTTTCTATACTGAATCCCAATGCCACATGATACCCCCTAGAAAACAAGCATAATGTATGCTTGACAATTATTTAATTTGAAGCTTAGTTAAACAAGCGTGTATGCAATGCAAACTGTTTTGTAAAAACTTGACCAATGGACAGATTGTCCAACAGACAGACAGAAAGGCAGACTTCTGCCAAAAGTGAGACTTAGAAAAATATGTACAACTTTTTTGTCAAAATATTGGTTGTGTCGCAAAAATGAATGTTGTGACCATATTTTCTTATTCAATCACATGTTACATCTAACTATATCACCTATAGGTTCATAGTATCTCTATCAAGGTGACCATGAACCTGGATGACTAGATTAAGGGCCGGCGACACACTGATCTAAAGGGGCTTATAAGTACATATACTTGTCATATATTTTGTGCCAATGTCATTATCTTCTTTGATGGGGCTTGGGTTGCAGTAGCATCGGTCATACGGTTAATCTGCTACTGTTCTGCAAACATACAGGAATGGAGTTAAAATGATGTTTCCTTGATGTAATATCACATTCGTAACATCAATCTCTCCTAAATGGACAACATGAGAGTGTTGTACATGTACTGTATATATGGTATGTTGACAGAAAAATGGGCATCATCTTAACTCTTACCACTCAATTCTATCTTTTACTGTGCCAATAGCAAAGAAACTGGTGTACATTGTTCAACAATTTTACTGGATGATGTTGCCAGCAAATTTGTTGAAAAATTAACACCAGTTACCATTTAACTTAATTTAAAATTTTGACATCAAAGTGGTAAGGGTTAAACAGAGCAGAACAATGACAACAAATGATGTACATATGCTTGGAGGGAATTTGACTAGAAGTTATTGCTGTAACATTGTTATTTCCATAAGTGAAGAGTCAATATTTCACTGTTGAAAGCGTTAACACCATACCTTTATCTCTGAGAAATAGGTCACAGAATTGTGCAAAGTCTCCATTATACCGCATTGGTATCAGCATACGAATAAAATGATAATAAGAAACCATACTATCTCGTGGATTCCTGGCAATGTATATCATCTGTAATGATAAGAAAGTAGCACAAAAAACATACTTTATAGATATAAATGGTATATTTTTTAACCCAATTAATTGTCAAACGTTCGAGTATTTGTAGTGGTCTCATCGGCCAAGAAAAAAGTATTTATGAAAATTGTACCACTTGGATGGATAGATGACTTGATAACCGAGTCCGTCAATCTAGTGGACAATTTTCAAAAATAGTTTTCTTGGTCTGCAAATTGATATTCATTAAGAAACAATTTCAATTTTCTTGACAAATCTTGGCCATTTAAGGGGTAAACAATAAAATAACACATCGAGCTGTGTACATATGGTATTAATTTAGAAAAATAAAATGTAAATAGATCAATATTTTCGGCACGGTTTCAAATCACGTACACATGACATACTTTTCCTTTTTAAACACTAACCACTTAATGAAATAATTTCACATAAATTGACCAGTCAGATTAACAGTAGTCTCCCTAGGGTCCACACAAACATGTTTGCCTTGAATCAGACAAATCGCATAAATAGTATTTTAAAGACTTTCTTGGAAATTGGTGACAAATCTAGGACGGCCTTTGCAACATAAGTGGATCAATGAGATTACCTTTCAGGTATGACACTAAGGACAACGTACAACACCAAACAGACAGTTCAACAAACACATTGCAGAGATATAATTTGCATCTCTACATCATGGCTCTCAAAACAAATTCTGGCCAGCCGGATATATGGGGAAGGGGAGGAGGAGCTAAAGGAATTAGCTACGGCAATTGAATTTAATTACTGTAAATCGCTTATTTTCAGCCCCAGCTTCTAAAAGGACAATGGCTATAAATTGTTTAAATACAAATCTCTGGGAGGGGAGTGGGGTGGGGGATATTAGGTATATTTACAGAAAGTCAAAATCGATTCTAAAATGGCTAAAAAATAAAACAACACAAAAACTTAATTTCCCTGTACAAATTCTGGCCATTTTATGAGTATGTTTAATGTATACCTCTATCATCGCGGGAGTGAAATTATTAAATAGCCCTATTTAAATTGTATACACTTTAATAAACACCATTTATTACATAAAACGAATCCTAATTTGACATAAAATGTCGTTCAGAAACTATTTAAATCACATAATGTTCCGCTAGGGATAAGTTAATTGCAATTCGCTTTACTCGAGTAGCACGAAAACGCCAATATTCGTACAGGAGTAGGTAGATTCGCACCACACGTAAATACCAGAGTAGCCTCACACCCAAGTAGCTATGAGAGTAGCGACCTACACTCACCAAATTAATTAGTATCACTATTTAGATTGAGTAGTCTGTAGAGCCGTTTGTGATTTATGGGCTTAATATACTGCACTCAGGAACGGAGATTACAAAACTTGGTACATATATATTATGATTACACAATGGTATTGAGTATTATACATTCAATCCGTTTGGTTTAATGCGTATCCATTTGACAACTTATTTTTCATTGATACCAGTTGATTCATACAACGAAGTGCCATAGTTTCGATGATATTTCTGTAAAAAGTTATTGCAATGCACTGGTAAATGGGACATGCAGTGATATGACATACAACCATCCAGGATCTAAAACATGGCCAACTAGATAATAAAGGGTTGCACGATTTTCGATTAATCGCGATTATATAATTCAAAATGATCGTGGATGATTATAAAATGAAATAATCGTGTAAACGCCATGTTGAAATTTTTGTCAAGACACCTTTACGTTTGCAAAACTCTGTTCGCGTTACCAATCATGGAAACAAACATCCGGCTATCAGCCAAATGTGTGAATGATTAAATAAACTAAATAAATAACTGATTTGTTTGTATTGACTCATGATTAGTTTTAGATGAATAAAGCTTGTTCACTTGGTCGCTATTTGTCATTGTTATTGTAATCACACACGCTTATCCCGTGTTCCCCATTCTCTGAATAGCTATGCGCTAACGGTTTTCCCAAAAAGGTTCTAAAACTGATACCACGGAAATTCAACGCATTTTCTCCCGTAAAAATTCTCACCGCCTACGCCTATGTTTAATGTATACCTCAAAACATCACCGGGGAAGTGAAATTATTTGATTTGAGCACCTAAATATTGCGTATCCTTTAATAAAGGTCGTTTATTACATCAAAATTAATCCACAATTTGATATAAAATGGCGTCACAAAAAAATACAAATCACGTGATTCGCCTCCAATTGAAGTTTATTTTAGAGTGAGTACTCGGATATAAATATTCTGGAATCGGGGACTCGTAACTCGGGAATTTCTATATATTATCATTGCGCGATAGGAACTGAGTATTATACTGATCCGAATAATGCAAAAGAGCCGCTGGCTCGCCAACTTAAGAAGCCGGCTATATTGTCGTTCGTAGTAATTCAATTTGGATCATTTATTGTTGAGCGGCGTTACAAAATTGATGCGCATTTTCTCCCATACTTGTTTGGCACATAAATTTGGTCTTAAAATATATTTATAAGGAAGGTATTTAATCACGCCAAGACTGTTTTAAGCGCATTTTGACTCCAAAAGTGTGGAATAAACTTTATTATATCTTGAACATACGTGGCCTACTATTAGTATTAATCTAACAGGTGGTCAAGATTTACAAATCCGAGGCCTGTATAGACTTCTAGAGGGGCCAGAAATGTATCAGGGCAGAGATCGGTCTGAAGTAGACACACCCTGTGACACGATTGTTATTATTAGACACACTATTCTTTTTCCCATACAATCTGCTGAGTTAGGGGTTGGGCTTCTAATACAGTTTTGCCGTTTTTAAACTGCTAAGAAATCATTGGAGCTCATATGTCAAAGTTATGGGGGTAGGCTTCTATTAGAGCATAGGCTACAATTAAGCAAAATATGGTACCTTCCGTTTTCCATCTAGAAAAATCTTGATACATTCCTTTGTTTGCAATCAGCAACTGACGTATTCTGTCCATGTATGTATAACCAAGTGCCTAACCCATAATCTTACAATCTGCAGTAGCATAATAACGTCCTCTAAGCAGCATTGACGCAGTTAATATAGTTCATGATTATTTTTTTTAAATGATCACGATTATGAAATAAACGAAATCAAGGATTTCTTTTTTCACGAGAGAGTTGATACTTACCTCCCTAATACTTTTGATATTGCTAAATATCGGCTTTCACTCAATAAACACTCAGATTAAAACAGTTAGGTGCCCCTACTGGGCAGGGAGTCAGAGCGTAGTCTGGCGGATGCCAGCCCCACCACCGCGCATGCGCAGACTAGCACTTCCTCTGACTAATTTATTGGCTGATACACATGCAACTATTAAGAGCCTGAAGACCGAGCCTCTGTGGGGTGGAGAGGCCGGGTCCGTATCTAGGGAGGTAAGTATCAACTCTCTCGTGAAAAAAGAAATCCTTGATTTCGTTTATTTCACATCAAGAGTATACTTACCTCCCTAATACTTTTGATATTGCCAGAATTCGACAGTGAATTCGGCGGGAGGGAGGCGAGGTCAAAAGACCAGCTCATCCCTATACGCTTTTCTGCGTTTACGGCACTTAAACTTCTGAAACTGTATGAAAAACAGTCAGGGTTTGACTAGCCATCGGATAACACCACCGATGTATGAGAGATGACCGAATGTCATATGCGCTCCCCCCCCCCTCCTTCCTGGGAGGAAGAGTCGAATGACCTCAATGTCCTATACGCTCTCTACGTACAAGTGCCATGTACTACAGGACAGAGACGAAAAAACTCCCTTTTCGTATACTCTCAACAATGAACCACATAAATACACAAAACCACCATCATATTAATAACGGGTAACGTGACAAGACAATCAACAATGGACAACCCATGCACAAGACTGACCTTGTTGAAAAGGCTGCTGACATCATCTTCCCATTGGTGAAGAATGATGCAGTCCCAAAAAAGTGGTTGTTTCCATAAATTAATTGTGAAATATATAAGCATTGAGGATACCTCATCAAAAATATAAACCTAGTTATTTTTTCAAAATCGACAAGGCGAGAGGATTAGAGGTGTCACGGAGATAATGGTCTGTAAAACTTGACTCACAGTGCCACTGAGCCACCGACATAATATCATCCACAGGGACCCCATTAAATAGGGCAGTGGATGTCACTACGCCGCGGACACTGTGAGCCTTGGCCACGTCAACCTGCTTCCCGGTGGCGGATTTATGACAAAACTGAATGAATTCTACAATCCACCTGGAAATGGTGTCCTTAGAAGCCCTGCCATGGGGTTCAATATATGACAACCATAACGCCGACTGGTCGGTGCGCCACTCCGATGTACGTTGTTTGTACCGGAGAAGCGCCCGGACGGGACACCATGCTTTAGAATTAGGATCATATCTAGTTAAAGCAGGCAAAACAATAGGTTGACCTGGATATTTCAATGACTGATTCTTAGCCAAGAAATTAATCCTAGGTAGCAGCTTAAGGCCTTCCCCTGAAACCACAAAACGGTCATCCTCGGCTGATAAGGCATGAATTTCACTTCTACGCCTAGCCGAGGCCGCAGCAATTAAAAACACAGTCTTCAGTGTTAATAGTTTCATAGAAATGGAACTAAGTGGTTCAAAAGGCTTATCACCTAGTACTTGAAGCACTAGCGATAAACTCCAAGACGGAATCACAGGGGGATTCCTTGGTCTTAGATTGCCCATGCCTTTAATTAATACATTTAATGTATTTACTTCATCACTTCCCCTCTTAGCCAAGCAAGGAATAACAGACATTAAAGCTGACTTATAACCAGCAATAGAGTTAGGCTTGAGGCTATAGGCATCATACAGGTGACAGAGGAAATCAGCTACTACCTGAATAGATGAATCCATTGGATCAATACATCTTTTTGAGCACCATTCTGCAAATCTGTTGATTTTATAATTATATGCTCCGGAGGTTGACCCCCTCCTGGCTTTGGCCATAAACATGGCTGCTTGCTCAGAACAGCCCTCCTTAATTCTAGATTCCTTGACAACATCCACGCAGTCAATCTGAACATTGACGGGTTGTTGTGAAGGGCCTTGCCCTGGAAGATAATGTCGTCCATCAGAGGCAGAGGAACCGGATTGCAGACCAGAAGGTCCAGCAGATCCGTATACCATGATCGGCTTGGCCAATCCGGGGCGATCAGAAGCACTTGGCATTCCTCCTGTCTGATTTTCTGAAGAATTTTTGGAATCAGGATTGCTGGAGGGAGTGCGTATGCATACATTCTCCCCCAGCTGATAGCTAACGCATCTGTTGCGAAAGCGCTTGGATCCGGAATCGGAGAGACGTACGTCGTCATCTTCGCATTCTTCTTCGTTGCGAACAAATCGATGTTGGGTTTCCCCCAATGGTCGAACAGACAATCCGCCACACATTGATTTAGTTGCCATTCCGTGGGTAAAATACTCATCCTCCGGCTCAATGAGTCTGCTCGCAGATTTAACCTTCCCGGAATATGAACTGCTTTCAAGGTAATCTGGTGATCCAGGCACCAACAAAGCAGTCTCCATGTCATCATACAGAGACTGGGCGACTTCGTTCCGCCCTGGCGGTTTATGTAAGTCACAACTGTTGAGTTGTCTGAACGAATAAGAACAATCTTGCCCTGAACTTTCTGTAAGAAATGTTCCAGGCCCAGGACTACTGCTCTTAGCTTCAGTAGATTTATATGTTCCTTTGACTGTTCCAGATTCCAAAGCCCTGATATCGTGGATTCTTCCAGGCAAGCTCCCCAGCCCTCCATCGATGCATCTGTATACACAGTCACCTGAGGGTGGGGAGGGGTTAGCATAACCCCCACCAAGAGATTCTCTGTGTCCAACCACCATTGCAGGTGATGAATCAGAGGCGCCAACACTGACACGTTCGAGTCCAGCGAACCTGTACTCTGGGTCCATTGTGTCATGAGAAATAACTGGATCGGCCGCCTGCGTAAGGCGGCCTGAGGAATGACTGGTTCCAATGAAACCATCAACCCCAGCATTCTCAAGTAAACCCGTGCCAGGACATGACGACTGTCGCACACTGACTGAATCAATGAGATGAGTTTCTGAACTCTCTCCTGAGTAGGAAAAACATATCCTGTCTCTAGATCGAAGAACATCCCCAGGTAAACAAACTTCTGGGATGGAGTCAGCTCTGATTTTGGGAAATTGATCATCCAGCCCAAGTCTGTGAGAGTCTTCAAAACAATCTCCAGACTGGCCGATAAACTTTCCTGGGTGTGCGCTTTCAACAGCCAGTCGTCTATGTACGTGTGGACTGCTATGCTTCTCCTGCGGAGGTATGCGGTGATCGCAAGAACCACACGGGTGAAAACCCGAGGAGCCGTGGAAATTCCGAAGGGTAACACCCTGAATTCCCACTGTCTGCCCTGGAATGCAAATCTCAGGAAGCGACGGAAACTCCTGTGTATGGGGATGTGGAAATAAGCGTCCTTAAAATCTATCGACGCCGTCCACATTCCCCTCTCTAACCCCGCCAACACCGAGCGCACAGTCTCCATCTTGAAACTGGGCGTCTCTATGAACTTGTTCAATGGTTTGAGGTTGAGAATTGGTCTCCACCCTCCAGTGTTTTTTGTTACTCAGAACAGGGTTGAATAGAAGCCCGGACACCTTTGTGCCGGCTGAATAGCTCCTTTTTGTATGAGGGAATTTATTTCCTCCTCGATACACAACCTTTGCTCTGGATCTCTCGGATTTGGAGTCCAGATCGGCACTAGAGACAGTCGCGATGGCGGGCCTGTCATCCAATCGGGATGATACCCGACTGAAAGCCATCGCAAGACTAAACGGTCCTGAGTTAACCGTTCCCACTCTTGCATGTGGTCGGCTAGCCGGCCTCCCACCGGTCCACCTAGGGATAGAGGTGGACATAAGGAGTGCAAGAGCGGCACTGTCTCCTTTGCCAGAAACACCGGAGCGGTTCTCACCGCGGTAACCGTCTCATCAGGAACGATTACCACGCCCAGATCCTCGCGCGCCACGACCAGCACCGCGCGCACCTCGGTGCGCGGGCGGCTGCCTGGCTAACTGCGCCTGAGGAGCCTGCGCCCCCCTCGCTGCTGGCCGACTCGCACGCGGCCGAGGCCGACGCTGCGATGGTGGTTGGCCTCTGACCTGGCCACCACCACCTCGAGCCTGCAGGGGACGATACGCAGGGGGTGCGGCGCGAACGTTAGCACGACGAAGCACCTCAAACTGCTCGCGCAGCGCCCTCTGGTTATTTACCAGAGTAACCGTCTCCTGGAGGTGTCTACATCCCTCACCTCCAAAGAGACCAGGACCTGTCATAGGCGTACGCAGTAGCCTATTGTACAGGTCCTGGGACGGGCACAGATTGTCCAAGGCAAATGTGCGCCTTGCCCGGACACTCCTGGTCACCGCCCGAGTCATACAGTCCAGAGCCAGGTTGATACCATCCTGGATGACTCGCTGGACTGTGACCGGACTTGGCTGGCGCGATGCGGATGCTGTTACTACCCCTTGTAACAGCTGGGAGACGTGGGACAGAGCGGCAATCGAAGCCCTCCCACTCTCCTCCGCATCACGCAACGCGGTATTTGCTGAACGCAACGCGTTCGAACACAAGACTCCCGTGTCAGAACGGGAGCCTGGCCGCGCATCCTCACCCAAAGCCGCGCGGTAATCCACGCTCGGCTTAGGTACCACACCGTACCGCTGGTAATCCAGGGGCACGATGCGGCAACGCCTGGCCACCTCGCGCGGGGCCTTCGCGGGGCCTTCGCGAGACGTCCACTCTACTTAATGGACGTCTCCGCTGCCTCGAACATGTCAACGACATGCT
This sequence comes from Chaetoderma sp. LZ-2023a, assembly GCA_034401795.1. Taxonomy (NCBI): domain Eukaryota; kingdom Metazoa; phylum Mollusca; class Caudofoveata; order Chaetodermatida; family Chaetodermatidae; genus Chaetoderma; species Chaetoderma sp. LZ-2023a. Next base: position 42,034,756 of record CM067374.1, on the reverse strand, counting down.
CTGCCAGCGGCAGAGAAGGCATAGCGTTAGCAGTAGGCTTACCAGCTAACCACAGCCTGTGGTCACACTGGCTAGCCGACTGCTCCAACCACTGGCAAGCGTCAGACCAATCCTCCTCCGTGGCTAGCTGCGAGCGCTCTACAAGACGGGGGCCTTCGTCTTCCTCCTGAGCGCAAGCAACAGAGCTTGACGGCGGATACGCTGATACCCCTGGCAAGCCAGGGAGAGCATGCGGGCCTGACAACACCGGCATGCTAATCTCACTGGCTTGACCAGGAGCAGGCGCCGTGGTAGAGCGCGGGGCACATACCACCCCACCACGGCCCCGGCCAGCACCAGCGACACTCTCGGCAAGCCGAGGTATGCGGTAACGCTGGCCCTCAGCAGCGCCCAGGGCCACAGTCTGAACCGTGGATTCTACCCCTGCGTGAGTAGAACCGTGGAATAAGTCGCCTGTATTCCCCGCGAGGGGTGCACAGACGTCATAATCCATGGCCACGTCCTCAGACGGCGACCCCAACAGGTAATCCTCTTCCTCCTGGCCAGACAGATTAGACTCCGGGTCAGCAAAAGAGAGCTAACCCGGACTGGCCAGGGAAGGTGCCATAGGAGGTACTGGCACCCGCGGCGTGCGGATACCCCTGGACTGATAAGCAGCCCGCGGGTTCCAGCGACAACCGTCCACGGCCCCTCGGCGCGGCACTAAGCCTGCTGCCAGGGTCGTGGAACGCCCCCTCTAATGGGCCACCTCTGAATCTTCGAACAACGGAAGCGTACTAAAGAAAGGTGATTCAGAGGTGGGGATTACCTGCTCCGAAGCAGATGATGAGGACAGCAAAGGATTTGGTCCAGGAAGCATGCCACGAAGCAACTCTGGAACCAAATCCTTTATTGTCCTCCTCATCTCTCCCAACATCTCGGTCCCGAAGGCCTCCATGTCCACCGCGGACGAGGCCTTCCTCTTACCCTTCTTACTCACACCCTCTCTTTTCTGCTTCTTCTTCTCCTCCTCCACCACCTTGTCCTTCGCCTGTAAGCACAAGAATTCGGACATTAGCTCGCCCCCCCAGTGCTTACATATCTCGCAATTAAGCAAGGGACCATAGGGGCTACACTGATAACAGAGATGAGGCACAAACTTGTCCTTCAAAAACCGTCCACAGGACGCACAACCAGGTCTCTGAAACAGGGCAAAGGACGAGGAGTATGAGCAAACTAGTTAAGCTCAGAAACTCAACCAACTCAAGAAAAGGAAATGATCATAAAGATCAATATTCATCAGAAAACCAGCTTTGGACAAACTTTAATTGTTAATAAAGAGCAAGGCTGATTATGACGTCATTAATCCTATGACAGGAAAAAAGTGCAAGGACGAATTGTATCTCTAACCAGAACATGTGCAGAATGGACATTTCGACTACACAACCATCAGATATATACTGATAACAATGGCAAATACTGTTAATTATCTCCCTTTCCTCTCTAAATAATTAACATCACCTCATATCAATAATTAGATACCTGACACTTTGTATAGACAAACCATCCAACGTGATGAACTGGAGCACTCCACCAACTGAACGCCTCTTAACTCTCTCCACCTATAGGGGAAGGAATTGGATCAAGAGGGCAAAGTGAGAAGACCTTTATACTAGGCCTCCGACTCACTGGACATAAAATTTTTGGTTAGATAACCTAACAGTATTAGTAGGAAATGGAACCATGGTGGAGAGAAACAAACCCTCTGCTGATGTGATGTCCATTACATATCGTCACACAGACCTGTGGACATAAACACAAAGAGAGATTAGTATTATATAGCACCTAGTTGAAATAAACCAACTAAACAAGGCGCTTATCACGGTAAACGCGAGTCCCGGAAACACATTACACCGGGAAAAAAACTCGCTAATTTTACTAGAAGTCACCTGATTTAAAGGTCCTGGGCCCTCCTTTGGCGAAGTCATCCTTTCTGCCATCTTTATCAGGGATAATCACTTCCAAATTCACACAAAAGGACTATGAATTGAGTAAAGAAAAGCTCTAGCCCAAAAACATGTGTAGACTCTCTGCCAATAAATTAGCAAAGAGGAAGTGCTAGTCTGCGCATGCGCGGTGGTGGGGCTGGCATCCGCCAGACTACGCTCTGACTCCCTGCCCAGTAGGGGCACCTAACTGTTTTAATCTGAGTGTTTATTGAGTGAAAGCCGATATTTAGCAATATCAAAAGTATTAGGGAGGTAAGTATACTCTTGATGTGAAAAGTGAATAATCGTGCAACCCTAAGATAATATAAATCAAATGATTCCCACGCAATGGCAGCCATCTTAGTGGGATGACATAATCTCACTGGTTTGGATTGATGAATGGATGCACAAACAGATGAAAGGGCATAATAATTATGAATAAAACTATAACTAATAAACAAAGAGCCTTCCCATGAAATTTCAAGATACTGCGAGAAAAATTAGATATCTAACAAGACCCCAAAATTGGCACGGATGGACGGACACAAGGTCAGGAAGACAGATGGATGGACAGCCGGATAAACTAACTGACCCGCAAAATAACCAGCCTTTCGCTACTACCATGGCCAACCTTCGCATTAAGTTTCGTCATGATACGCCATGCAACAGTAAACTTATCAAATGAAAATTAGGCTACTACCATGGCCAACCTTCGCATTAAGTTTCGTCATGATACGCCATGCAACAGTAAACTTATCAAATGAAAAGCCAAAATTTACACGGATGGATAGACACACAGTCAGAAAGACAGATAGATAGACTGTCAGACTGACCCACAAAATAACCTGCACAACCTTGCAATGAAGTTTTGTCACGATACTCCAAGCAAGAGTAGTTATCGAATGAAAACCAAACATTTGCATGGACGGACATACTGTCAAACAGATTGATGGAGAGACGGATGCATGACTGACTGACCCATAAAATAATGTGCATTTCCCTACTCCCATAGGCAACCCTCCCAGGAAGTTTCATCACAATACTTCAAGAAATAGTAAAGTTATAGACCTTTGTGTGATGGATGCATGGACGGACAGATGGATGGAAGCGAAAACAAAAAACCCTCACTTTTTTGCGAAAGTGTGGCATAATTGCAAACTAATTTGCTCTGAAAACAAGTGCGACTAGTTAGGCAGCTTTGTCAGAAATGTCAAAGATATGGCCGACTAAGCAATATACAAGTTGTGTCATAACTAAATATAATTGATTTAGAATTATACATATGTTCTCACTTTAGGCTTCACGTCCATAACACCTGCGGGAAGAAGATGTAGAGGAAGGTGTGATTTAATCAGTCGAGGCGAGGGAAACTTGGCGATCTCTTTTACACCAGGGAAATAGAACTCTAAATATGGGAAGCGGTCATCAAGCGTCCGTTCCTGGGCTGTGGTGAAGTCTAAATTTGAGTGAATCAGATAAACAATCTCTTGTACCCATGTTGTTCCTGTCAAGCAAACATCATTTTATGAACCATTGCATTATATTATTGTGCCTGAGTGTCAGATATTAAGGATTAGTACTGCTTTATGCTTTGTAGTATGAACACATTTCAAACCTGTGTCTGTTTTTTACTAAATAAATCAATCAAAATGCAAAATGGTCATGTGACAACCTTGCTCAACAAACAAAAGCTATGCTTGTACTACTAAATGCAAAGGTGGTTCTAATAGCCGAAAATTGCACTGATATGAAAGCAGTTGCTACCTTAGTCAGCAGTCTTTCCACAACACAATTTTCAAAATCAAAACCAGCTATCATACTCAAGGTGATTGCATAAGAGGTGACAATTTAACAGGGAAGAAGTTATATCTGATTATTACACTATTTTCCGGTCCAAATTCTTGCCACCTTACACATATGCTTAATGTACCCCATGTTCATTGTTGCAGGAGTAAACTTATTATCTAAAACCATCTATTAGGTATTCTGTATTGAACATCATTTCTTACATCAAAATTAATATAAAATTTTACATTTCATATTGTCGTCGTGAAAAAATACAAATTATGTGATATTAGGAATTTAATACATTCAATTCCGGTATTTAGAGTGAGTACTCATCTGCGACTCATGACCCCCAGTTTGGACTCAGAACACAGAAATTATTCTATTATTATTGCATGATGGTGACCAAGTACTGTATTTTAGATCCAACCCTATTTTCATACAAGGAAAATGGTATCGATCAGTTATCTCGCTCTCTTGTGCCGGGCGCTATGAGATCTCGTGAGAATATGAATGTGCATCTTCAAGCAAACTCTTTCCTGAATAGTTTAACCAATATATTTTAGAATTCTTTTCTAAATAGATTGATCACATCACCCTGTTATTATTATTACCCTGTTAAATTCACATGCTAGTCGAAAAGAGTTTGTTTTAGACACAATGGGACAAAGAACATTATTCTCCCTTTCAACAGTCTATCAAGCGTGTGTCAGATATATGTCATGTGTGTATAACCCTTCATTTTGGCAAAGATAATGAAGCGTCAGCCATGAAGTGATTAAATAAACAATCTTGATTTGTAGGAAGAAAAATTACTCCCCATATATAGTGATTGGATATTTTTGTCATTCTAGCCAACGAGGAAACGGGAATGGAATAATCAGCAGAAGATACATCATGGAACAAACATGTCTTAGGCATCAATCGTTACTCAATGCGCTTTTGACGATTGTCACTGGTTAGTATCTTTCATCTTCAACACTGATGACGCGAAATACTGAAAATATGTTTATACTCGGTTTTTCAACATTTATATTTTATAAACATTTTTAAAACCATCAGTGCATGATATGAGCTTTCAATATGTATCGGTATATCCCACAGCCCTAGACGCCTGTAAAACAAATCAAAATATAGATGCTAACTCATCTATTTAAATCAGAAGAATAATGATACCATATTTTAGATGGAATCTTAAAAAAGAGATAGAGGTTGATTGCTTTTGGTTAAAGGAGATCTCAAATGTAAATTATATTTCAATTAAAGCGCAAAAAAGTATTTTGACAAATTTCCACAAACTGTATCACTTAAAGTTGTGGGTAAAGTCATGAATTTTGACACCCCATGAAATTCACTGTATGACATCACCAACCACAAGGATTCAGATCATGCTACATGTACATGTTTTCAGAATCTAGCGTCTAATACAGTTACAAAGCTGGCCATCAGAAAATTGTCTAACAAACACTAGTTTTCTCTTGCATTTCATTAATATGATGGTGCATGAATGGGCCGCTTGTTATATTATTCACAACAATGATGTCATTCCGTGATTGTCATGATGGGAAATGGTAGAAACTGACTCTCAATGGTGAAATTGAGTACTTAGGAATTAAAAATTATCAAAATAATATATTTTATTTTATCTTAATTATAGAAAAGTATCATTTGGAGGGCTTTGGCCCTTTCATGTTTGTGTTCCCTTTTATCATGATGAGAATTGAGAGATGAATGACTGCAACAGCAAAACACTGCAAGTTACTCGCATTCAAATAACTGTCCAAAATACAATCAGAATTAATTTGAAACATTACTATAATATGTCGTAAGAATATAGCTGACAATCAATGAAATCACGGATCTCTTTTTTCACAAGAGTAATTATACTTACCTCCCTAACACTATGATATTTCCTAACTATCGACCTTCACTCAATAACTCCAGATTTAAAAAGAAAGGTGCCCCTACTGGGCAGGTAGACAGATGACAGTCTGCTGGCGCCAACCTCGTGCATGCGCAGACTGACACTGCCTCAGCTTGACTATTGGCCGACTCATGCAACTTACAAGCCTGAAGACCAAGCCTCTGTGGGGCGGAGAGGCCCGAGTCCGTGTTAGGGAGGTAAGTATAACTACTCTCTCGTGAAAAAAGAAATCTGTGATTTCGTTTATTTCACTTCAAGAGATATACTTACCTTCCTAACACTATGATATTGCCAGAATTCGTCAGTGAATTCGGTGGGAGAGAGGCAAGGTCAAAAGACCAGCTCATCCCTTACACGTTTTTGTGCATGATGCAGTAACATCTGAAATTGTGTGACACCCACAATCAGGCAATGATTTGAGCATCGGATAACACAACCGATGGTGAAAGTAATGACCGTATGTCAAATGCGCTCCCCCATCCTTTTGGGAAAGGAGAGGCTATGACCTCAATGTCCCATATGCTCTATAAGTACTCTAAGTACTGGTGCTAAGTACTACAGGACAGGAGATGAAAGGCTTAATTTTTGCATACTCTCAGTAAATGAATCACCATTCTATTACTTCCGATATACAGCTGGCCCTGACAGCTGGCTCTAGGACTATAGACTTAGAAAGCTTTACCGACTCCTTGGAACCGGGTACTCGGCTCCCAACTGCCGAGTACCCGTCTACCATGAAGCTCATATTGTTTGCATAGCCACCAAACAAGAGAAACTCATGGCTTGCCTCCGTGGGGCTGGGAGGCTGGGTCCGTAACAGAATGGTGAGTATTGTTAGATCTCGGAGAAAGGGAAATTGAAATTTCCTACATTCTCCTTCGATCAATATTCACCATTCTATTACTTCTGATATACACCAGATTTGGTCAGTAACCCGGTGGGAAGGGGCAAGCCATAACTGCTACTTTTGCCCCTTGGAGAAAGAGCTAGACTTAAACTTGACTAATGGAGACCTAAAAGGACCATCAAGTTAACGGAACTGAATCACATTCGCATCACTGGCCCACCCCTCCTTTTTTTTTCTCCTAAGAAAAGGGAGAGAACTCAGGAATGTGCATCTCGCCTGAAAACACAAATATGGCAAGAGGGTTAACTGCTCTTTGCATATATTAGCCTGGGAATGAGCATGAATATATAAGATGAATGATCATGATATATAGACATAATACAAAACTCTTTCGATCCTGAATGACCTCATGATATTTGGATTTCAGTCGTGGAGCCTCCAACCATTCACTTGTCCGGCCATCAGTGACACAATCTGGTTGATATCCTCTCGCTCGACCATGTCTGCTTCTTAATTCTTTCTTACAAATGCCAAAAAAGGAAGAAGAGCAGTGTGATCATATAGCTATCGTCTCAAAACAGCTAAAGCGAGTGGATTGGCGGAGTCTGACACATCCCTCATATAGTAATCCGTGAAAGAGGACTCACAGTGCCATTGTGCAACAGCCATGATGTCCTTAAACGGAACACCATTGTAAAAGGGCGGAAGAGGCGGCTATTTCTCTAACATCGTGCCCTTGCGCATTGCACCTGGTGCCCAGTCGTAATCTCACGGGTAGTCTGAATGCATTCGACTACCCAACGAGAGATAGAATCCGAGGATGCGGCGCCATATGGCTCCTTATGGCAGATCCACAGATGTCTATCATTCGACCGTAACGAGTCTGTCCGTTTTGTACTTAGTCCAAGCACGGACTGGGCACCAGACACTGGCATCACGATCAAACCTACTTAGTTTCCGTATAACGATCGGTTTGCCGGGATATCTCAAAGATTGAATCTTTGACATAAACTCTGCTCTTGGCAGTAGACGCAGACCCTCTCTGGAGACAATAAATCGGTCCCTCTCTGCTGAAAGTGCATGGATCACACTGTGCCTTCTAGCTGAGGAAGCTGCCAATAGAAAGACCGCCTTTAGAGTCAAATGCTTTAAACTAGCCGAACATTGGCCAGTACATTAAGCACTAAAGATAGACTCCAGGCTGGAATGACTACCGGTTGTCTCGGTCGGAGATTGCTCATTCCCTTCACCATCACACTCAACTGGGCCACCTCTGGACTATCCCTGTTGGCTAGACAAGGGATAACTGATGCCAAAGCTGACTTATATCCAGCAATTGTGACAGGAGATAGTCCTGAAAAGAACAGCTCACAGAGAAAGTCTGCTATTTGCTGAATAGTGGAATGAAAGGTATCAATACCCTTTTCTTCACACCAGTCGGCAAATCCGTTAACCTTGTTGTTATATGACTTGAAGGTTGACCTCCCTCTCGCAGCTGCGATGAAATCTGCAGCATGTCGAGAAAAGCCCTCTGACGTGGAATGTTGTTTGACAACAACCACGCAGTCAATTTGAACATTTCGGGACGCTCGTGTAGGAAGCGTCCCTTGGCCTGGGAGATTATGTTCGGAATCTCGGGCAACTGCACAGGATTTTCCACCAGCAGATCTAGAAGATCCGTGAACCACGCCCTGCTCGGCCAATACGGCGCTATTAGCAGGACCAGACACGGTTCCTCCCTGACCTTCACCAATACCTTCGGTAGAAGAATGGTGGGTGGGTACGCGTACGCGTGCATCCCTCTCCAGCTTATTGCCCAGAGCATCTGTATCGACGGCATTTGGATCTGGAATCGGCGAGACATATGTCATGATTTGAGCATTTTCCTTTGTGGCGAACAAGTCCACGTTGGGTTTGCCCCAATGCTCGAAGATCCGTCGCAGAACCGGAGGGTTGAGGGACCATTCTGTTGGCAGAATTCTCTGTCTGCGAGACAAAGCATCCGCCAGAATGTTCAATCGGCCAGGAATATGAGCTGCTTTCAAAATAACCGAGTAATTCCTGCACCATTGAATCAAGTGCCACACTTAGATACATAGTGTGGGTGACTTGGTCTCGCCTTCGCGATTTCTGTATGATACTACTGTCGAGTTGTCCGACCGTATCAATATCACCTTGCCCCTGACTTTTGGAAGAAACGTTTTCCACTGCCAGTTCCACTGCCATCATATCCAACAGATTGATATGCAGCTGGCTCTCTTGGAGAGTCCATGTGCCCGAGACCTGGTGTTCTCACAGGTAGGCCCCCCCCCCCATCCCTCCAGCGATGCATCCGTGTACACGGACAGCTGGGGGTGGGGTAGGTGCAGAGAAAACTCCTACTAGGAGATTCTGACGCTTTTTCCCACCATACAAGATGCGACATTATTGGCTCCAAAACTGGCAACAGTTTTGACAGTGGTTCTATTCTCTGTTTCCACAGAGACATCAGATACAACCGGATAGGTCTTCGCAACCGAGCAGTGTACGGGTTTACCTGCTCCATGGAGACCATCATGCCCAGCATCTGAAGAAACCGCCTTGCCTGAATGTGGTTTCCCAATCGAAACTCTTGAGGATGGCTAACAGAGACACGACTATGGGCTCGGACGGGTAAAAAACCCTGCCCTCCTCGAGATCGAATCGCACCCTTAAATAAACGAAATGTTGAGTGGTGTGTCAAATCAGATTTCTCCTTGTTGACTATCCAGCCTAGATCTGAAAGCAACTTCAGAGTCAGAGCAGTATCCACCTCTAACCTGGCTGATGATCAGCCAATCGTCTATGTAGGTGTGAAGCGCCACGTTCTCTTTTCTGAGAAACGCTGTCACCACAAGGACCACTCTGGTGAAAACCCCTTGGAGCTGTCGACAGGCCAAATGGGAGGACATAAACTCCCATACTTGATTCTGAAACGCAACTCTCAGAAACCTGTGACAACTCCTGTTTATTGGAATGTGGAAACATGTATCTCTCAGATCGATCGATACACACCACACCCCCTTCGTCAATCCTGCCATTACCGACCTCGGAGTTTCCATCTGAAACCGAGGCGTATGGATAAACCAATTCAATGGCCTGAGACCGAGTACTGGTCTCCATCCCCCTGTGCTCTTGGGGACAAGGAACTTGTTTGAATAGAAGTCTGGAGTGTTCCGGTTTGCTGGTTTATTGCTCCCTTCAGAAGCAAACCTGACACTTCGTTTTGAATAGCTTCTAACTTGTCTGGTTCAGTTGAACGGGTGTCCAGACAGGTGCCAAAGACAGATTCTGTGGTGGAAAGTCCCACCACTCTGGTATGTACCCCTGGGATAACCATCCCAGGACCAGACTGTCTGACGTCACACCTCGCCAAACCTCGACGAAAACGCATGAGCCTTCCACCCACTATAGACGCCTCAACGCTTAATGGGGGTGTCTGGCTCGCGTATCCGCTCACACACACACACCCCCACCTCTCTTGAGGAGAGAGATAGAGAGAGAGAACCATTTTGGTCTTGGCTTGGCCGGTCTAACTGGCACCGCTGTTCCTGTCGTACAGGTGCGGTCCAGGCAGATGCGAAGGAAGCCCTCGTACCATTGGGTACGATCCACTCCCTTCTGTCCGCCCTTTGAGGACCTACCCCTCCCCTTGCTCTTCACGCCTCTTGGGCGATCAGGAGCAACATCGGGGAGGGTAGGGGGCCCCACAACCTTCTTGGCTTTCTTCGCCGAGGCGGCTGAGATAACTCAGCAGAAAACAGAAGCAGCACTAGGCTTAGCTTTCACCTTGCCTTTTTCTCTGCTTCTTGAAGGTTGCCCGGCCAGCGGCCTGACTACAGTCCCTAGTGCGTGCGCTTGACACACTAGCTGCAGATTAACCGCCAACCGATTCTGCGCAATGCTGGCCGTGTCCTCCAAGATGGCCAGCGCCTGGCCACCAAAGATGCTACAGCCTGTCAGGGGCATCCCAAGAAGACGCTCCCTGACGGCAGTAGCTGGACGCATATGGTCAAGGACCATCTGCCTTCTGGACATAGTCACACGCACCTGCACCCTTGCCAATGCGTCCATAGACAGCACCAGGCCGTCATTAACGCACGAAAGCGCCACAGGTGGCACAGGGTGACCTGCCCCCGCTTCAGCCCACACCGACTGAAGAAGACGATAAGAGTGGTTGACAGCACTCATTGCTGTCCTCACACGCCCATCACATAGGGACAGGACTTCATTATGGTGTACCCGAGCTTTGTCCCCCAGTGCCGGGGCGGGGCCACCCGCTCCAGCACTCTGGACACCCAGTACCCAGCGGTCATCCTCGGTGACCGACGGGACAACACCATACCTGTTGTATTCCCCCCGTGGAATACGACCCCTCGCCCGCACCTCCCTGGAGGCCGCAAGAAGCTGGCCCTTGGTCATGCGTTGTTTGCTATAAATAGCATCAAGCAACACCATAAACCTTGGATCCAGTCCAACAGACTGGATCAGGGCTGCGGGCAAGATCCCTGTCCTAATCGATGCAACCGATGGACGGGGTACATCCTCCTCGGCCGTGGTCGAAACCACAGACGGGTCCACCCTGGCTAGCCAAGCCAGAGCATCAGACCAATCCGTCTCCGAGGAGGACACTCCCATGAACACGTCACCCGTTGACATGTTCACGGCCCTACCAGCAACGGCCTCCCGGCTAGGAGCCATTGCTGATATGCCAGGAACTCCGGTACCGTACGGTTCCGCCGCCACCCCATGGAACACACCAGTCCGCGGAGTAGGCCCGCACGGAAACCGTGCGGACCCGTAACGGTTGAGGAGCCAACTGCACCCCATGTCTGACCGCCGGTCCAGGCGAGATAGGCGAGTACCATGCCTGGCCGGCCACACCCGTCACCGTGTTGGTTGGCGGCAAACCAACCATCACGGGACTGGTGCCCGGTACCGGAGTGGCCTCAACCACGGGCGGAGCCGCTGCCCTGCTTGCACCAGGCCAGACAGATGGCTGCTCTCCACCCGCGGCATCACAGGCCGCAGCAACCTCTCCTCCTCGGCCTCCTCATCTTCAGACCCCGAAGAGTCGTCACTAGACAAGGAAAACCATGGAGCTGGCGGACGGCTCCCATGCCTGATGGACCGGCCACCGTTACTGGACCACCCGGAGGTGGCCGCAGAGACACAGAACCCATCCGGCCGGAGCCCGACAGGACTGCCAGGGGGCCGTACAAGATGGCTCCGTCGGTGGCCAGTCTGAATCAAACATGGGGAGAGACTGCCCTACAACTTTTGGCAGCAGGGACGACACCAGCGTGGGCAGAACGCTATGCAAGAAAACCTTGCCTAGCCGGACCAAACCACGCCGGTGGTGCCATCTCCGCCACCTCCAGTTGCAGATGTGGAACGCACCCACGGGCCGAAACGGACGCTCCACGATTTACTTTCGGACTGCCTGACCCCGCGTCAGACCATGCCAAGTCCTTCTGGCAAGGAACTTAAGCATCATATCGACCGACCACACAGCGCAAACGTTACACCTACTGTCAAGACTACACTTAGTACAGTGGAAACAGACATGGTCCTTGCATAGAACCCGTATGATATGTGGCACTCGTCACATGATGGCGGGGCTGGCTTGGCCTATAAAAAGCCAAACCTACAATAAGCCAGTGGAACGAAACAGAAATGGAAGGCAGACAATTAATTTTCAAATATTTTGACCATAAATTAACTGCCACCCTCCCGCACCCCACAATGTTACAGCAAAGATCGCATTGATTATGACGACAGGAACGAAGCGGGCAATAATACACCCATACACTGATCCTCAAGGATGTATAACGGAACCAGGAATCATATCGCATAGCATTCGGGGTATATTCACTAATAAATATAAATTATACTCCTAACGAAGGCCAAAACGATATGTGAAGAAACAACAAAATGTAAACAAACTGCTGTAGCACACGGTAAAACTGCAGACCACACATCTAAATCAAAAATTTTGAAACTACTGATCATTGCAAACAGATCGTGATAACACGCAAAACTTGAAAATTCCAAAGTTTTTCTGGTACCAATTAAAGTACGCAGCACCCAGAATCAGATGCGCGAATTAATGAAACATTTTCTTCACATAAACATCCGAGAAACACGGGTGTGACGTCACCCGCTCGGATCTTACGGAGAACGATGTCAGCCGATAATCGTGTTAAAACACCGATAAGCCAACACCTAATTTCATATCTGCCGATCGCCTGTTGGGGATTTAAAGGAAGGCGATCATCTGGCATACTTCGTTGTTAACACACGTCCAAGATTCTCTGGGGTTAGAAATTGGAACATGCGACAAAGACGAAATTTTAGAGACCTAAGTCTTTTAACTATGGAATAACATGGAAATATACGACCTGGTTATCATCGGTGGCATCCATATTAATCCAAATAGCCTTTTGAGAACGCACAAGCTATCACAATTAATCACAGTAAAAAGACTTAGGCTTAAACAATCTTAAGACTTTCCAACTGCAAAAAGCATGTATTCTCTTGTCGCTATGCAAACGAGAATGAGCTTCATGGTAGACGGGTACTCGGCAGTTGGGAGCCGAGTACCTGGTTCCAAGGAGTCGGTAAAGCTTTCTAAGTCTATAGTCCTAGAGCCAGCTGTCAGGGCCAGCTATATATCAGAAGTAATAGAATGGTGAGTATTGATCGAAGGAGAATGAGTCAGCGTCAGTCTGTGCCTGCGCGAGGTTGGGGCCGGCATCCAGCAGACTGTCACCTGTCTACCTGCCCAATAGGGGCACCTTTCTTTTTAAATCTGGGGTTATTGAGTGACGGTCGATATCTAGGAAATATCATAGTGTTAGGGAGGTAAGTATATCTCTTGAAGTGAAATCATTCTTTCCTCACCTGATCTTGGCCAACTGACCACCCAGATATCGTCAGAACGAACTTCAAAATTCTCCACATCTTGTATACACCTTGCCACAACATCAAATAGCAAGGTGTCCTTGTACCGATGGATAAGCGTTCGTCCATAATATTCAGGAAGTTTGATCTCTTCAAAGCCACGACTACGTTTTCTCATCTGGTCAACTTCTCTCTTGACAATCAGTACAGCCAGCACACTTCCTACCACCGCTGTAAATCATAGCAGACTAATAATGTATATATGTTCCATTATTATTCGATACTAATCTTTAGACTTTCCTTAAAACCTAGTTAATGGACCTTTCAAGTTTTAGCCCACCTCGCTCGCCTTGGGATCGATCCCTGAACTCCCTGACTATCAATTTCGAGAAAACTATATAGGTAAGCTGTTGAATATTTTGAAACTAATTTGACATGGTGCTGTTGCATCCTATGGCAGCAAAACCACCCAGTCAAAATTAGTTTTAAAATTTTCAGCAGAATGTTTATTAAATAGTAAAGACAAACAATTCGTACAACAACGCTTTAGCCCTTCACCAATTATGCATGTACGACAAAATTATCTACGTTATTCATGTCATTGATTATGACGTCATCCTACACGTCAGTAGTGAATTATTATATCATATGATGAATAGATATACTGGAAAGGTCCATCAACCATTGCCACTCCGCTGTTAAAATTAAAATTTTTTAATTAAACTAAAAGATGAACTGGTGATCATTTTTTCAACAAATTTGATTGAAGATGTTGCTGTCGTAGTGTTGTTGAAAAATATACACCAGTTTCTTTGCTATTGCCATGATTGACACAGTAAAGGATAGAATATCGTCATCGGTGTAGTAAGTGTTAAGAATCCTTGCACACTTGAAATCATAGTACCTTAATATATATCACATTTAAGTAACCTTGTATCCCATTCTACAACATTCATTAAACCATTAAATATCACTTTATATCACACTAGCACAATCAAATCACATGCTAGTGACATACGTCACGAGAAATATATTATTATGCTATTGTCATTGTCGGTTAGTAGCGATGATGTAATAATACCGCTTGCGATGTTATTTTAATATTATCAAAAATGTTGTAGAATGAAACATTTTGATAAATCTTAACATAAAGCTTGGAAATTTTAAAACGATTAATTAAAAATAATTTACGACCTGTGATAATCTATAGGATGTTGAGTTTGTCACTATATTTTGATATGCATTGGTCATAAGCACTACAGCGATACCGAAAAGATATTTTACAATGGCAGGGAAATGGCCAGAATCAGCGTGAAAATTCTAAGTAATAGCTTATGTTACAGATAAAATCTCACACGCTTTGCCAATTCACCTTTCCAGAGTATCTATCTATCAATCTGACGTCATAATCAGCTAAGCAGCATGTAGGATGATGTCATAATCATTACATTATAAATGATTCAATTATGCCCGTCTTTAACTCTTAATAGTCTGACACATTGTATGAATTGTATGTCTCTAATAAACATGCTGTTGAATATTTTGAAACCAATTTGACTGGACTCTGTTGCTGCCATAGGCAGCAACGGCGCCCAGTCAAATTAGTTACAAAATATTCAATATCTTACCTGTATAGTTTTCTGGAAATCTATAGTCAGAGAGTACAGAGATCGTTCGATACCAACACAGGCAAGGTGTGGGTGGAGCTTTGCTAGAGTTGGGCGTGGCATGGCTAAAAATGGAAAGTTCCATTCATATCAAATTTACCATACGAGTTTAGTAAAGATCTCATCTGGAATTTGCTAAATCTCATCCCAAATGAGATCTTGCTAAACTTGCGATATGAAATGTCAACTCTTGTGAGATCCTCTATATATGTATACATCAAGACAGTCATATAGGCAAGATATTTTTTTATTTTGTATTTTCATGACAAATCTTTACCATTACACGATTAAATTGTTTTAATGGTAAAGATACGATGAGAAACCAAAAAATTTCCCTTAGTGAATGTCTATTTATAGTCAGCAAATTCAAGTAATAAATTTTGAAATACAGTATCCTCTTGGCCAGCAAATGGATATCAGTGAGATGGTGAAGGTGTCTGGCACCCGGTGTCAGACCAGTGATTTGGTGCCCTTTCCCATGCCCCAATACTGGTGCCTGGGACAAAAACCGGCGCCAATGACACTTTTGACGGTGCCTCCCCATGCCCCAACATTGCACTGAACTGTCCCCCTCTGACACCATTCACTGACCATCCACCACTGACGGACAGCTCTCAAGATCAGTGCAAATGCTGGTTTAACCATTAAATGGTTAAAGAATGCAAAGAATATACTGCTGAATATTTTGAAATCGATCTGATAGGTTGCTGTTCAAACCAAAATTTCACTGTGTATATATACTTGCCTTGAAATTGTGATAGAGCTCTGTAGATCAGTGTTGAAAGCATTAAATGTCAAAGGTCATGAATGTAAGGCTTTTAGCGATTTTGACCTTTTTTACTAATCATTTGACTTCCTTCTGGTGGAAAACAGTAACTATGCATACATCTAGATAGATGGGGGTGGTTGTGTTTGTCTGGTCTTCACAGTTTCATTATTTTAGAAAATTTAACTACAGGGATGGATAACTGTCTCAATTATTATTCCAGTGGTAAATTTTCAAAGATAGTCATCTCTTGGTCTGCAAATGAACACTAACCATTAACCCATAACACTCTGATGCTAATATTTTATCTTTTACTGTGTCAATAGCAAAGAAACTGGTGTACATTTTTCAACAATTTTGGTGGACGATAGACAGCAACATCTCCCACCAAATTCGTTGAAAAATCAACACCTGTTCATCTTTAAATACAATTTAAAAATTAAATATTTTGACATTAGATTGGTAAGAGTTAAAGGTTTAAAACAACAATTTATATAAATTTTATAAATTGTTTACATTAGTTGAACTATGGGGTCAACTATAACCACAATAATGATTGGTGTCCTGTTACTTGATTGAAAATATCTGTATTAATGATAATAACCAATATTTTGGCCCAAAAGTAATTTATACCATAGCCATTGAGGTGCAGTAACCAAGCACCTGTCGTTAGCGACCATGCTTTGATGGCCATAATGTGTCTGGCATAGACAGGTCTTCCTGTATAATTTCTACTAGATGCTAACTTACCTGAAAGATAAATCAAACGCGTCATTTTTTTCTGATAAGATAATGACTGCTTGGCATAATGCGCATATGGCCTGCTGATAATAACAGTCGGTGTTAAATTACTGCAAGGTGAATTGAAAGTCTGCCATGCTGAAGTACAAGGCTTTCTGCCTAGGTGACATGCCATGACAGCGCCACCATATCGGCGTGCTAAGGCAGACCTGATAATTCCGAAATTCATCTGCAAAAAGAAAAAAGTAGCACACTGTTTATTTCAAAGCAAAATTTCCATCAATTACTATAGCTAATCTCCACGGTATTAGCCCTTTGAACTCTCAGAATTTCAATGTCAATTTTCAAGTGAATAAATACAATTAAACTTCTGAATATCATGAAACACATTGACTGAAACATGTCCATCGCTATTAACCCTTTCAACAGCAAATACCTGAAAAGGTAAATTCTTTATGATGCATAGCATATTCTGTTGATATATTTTAAATTTTGTTCAATTTGTTCAAGACCATTTCATATTTCTCATAGAAAGTGTCCATTTACAGACCAATAAAAATTGGGGTTTTTTTTTTAATTTACCACTGGAATGACTGGCTCGGTTATCGAGCCAGTCATTCCAGTGGTAAATTTTCAAAAATAGTCTTTGGTCTGCAAATGGACATTTTCTAAGACCGCTTTAGAAGCGATTTTGGCCAGCTTGAGTGTTAAGGGGCTAATATAACTGTAAGTCTTTACTACCTGAGGCAGAAATGGCTTTCAGTGATATCACTTTCAAAAGATTCAACAGCTTTCCTGTTTGTTTTCCCCGCCATATTGAGATATGGGCAATTCATTGGTGAAAGGGTTAAAGACAGCAACCTAGCCGGACTTCAGTGATCTGTTGAATTAGAGCCATCCATGTACAATGTACCTATGGACACGAGATTAAAAATTGTGTATTAATTTTATAGGAGATTGGTTGACCATCTGATGACAACCTACCTAATTTTAGTGTGATCAACCAGAAAATCTTATTCAAATATGAGCAAAGTTCTTGAGTATGCAGACATTTAAAATGGAGAACAAGGTATGAAATTACACCTGTCCTCATAAAAATCCCCATTAAACAAGATACCCAAAGTGCGTGTATCACTCACCTGGAACACAGGCATTTCAAGTACAAATGGTATGGTGCACATGAAGAGCCCTTATTTTGGCAGAAATTCAACAGCCAAAAGAATGTACCAATCAAACTTCTGAAACCTACCAGTAGTCTGGGAGTCACATTGCTCTAACTGCTCAAAAATGAGGCCGACCCTACCTGGGTTGCACCCTTTGTTTTTATGTTATTTTATGATTGAATATATTCATGGTAGACAAGAAACAGTGTATAAAAATTTAAACTGGTGAACATCTCCACTTTTCATAAAATGCACTGTCAGGCTACGATCCTTCTGAGAAATAACAGATATATACATAGTTTTAACCACTATGTCACTGATAGTCCGGTAAAGATAATAATATTTGGCACAAACAACACTGGAGGGATACCAAATGTCAGAATGTAGTATTTAATTGCTTTCACAACTGGATTTCCAAAACATTGCCTACAATTTACTTGAAATAATCGAAAAAGTACTTTAGTTTCATTTATTTGACTCAATGTAATAAGACATAACTTTGTATTTATTGGGCCTAGATGGCTGAAACTTTCCAGAAAACTGCAAGGCCATCACTACAAAATGATGAGCTAAAGTGAATACATCTATGCCTTAGATTCTTTTTAATATTTCAATAAAACTCACCCCTACCTCAAACAATGTATATATCAGGGAAATAGTAAAAGAAAAAATCACAATATGGTTTCTGATGACATACGTAATGAAATAGTCTCTGAGAATGCATTGGAATCGTATTACTGAAAGGAATGACAAAAACTAACTTTTCTTCAGCATATTATTTTTGTCTCATCCATATTAACCCTTTCACTGATACTCAATTTCAAAGCAACCTTACAGGAAAGACCTTGAATAGTTTGAAATTAATTTGACTGGAAGATGCTGCTACCTTAGGCAGAACCACTTTCCAGGTAAATTAATTTCAAAGCAGTCAACAGAATATAATTCAAATACTATACTATTTGATTCATCTTACTAATTAACCAAATCTCTATCTTTTCCTTACAGGTCTGATGGTTATTGCTGATGCAATCATGAAACAAACCTAATGAACCAAGGCAGAATATGCGCGTCTTTTACAAAGTCTGCCAAAGAGAAAAAGACTAGAGTTTACAGATTATAACCTGTGCATAAAGTGTCAAGCATCAACTGATGAGCCTCTTAACAATGTGAATCATGCCAGCTATACCACTATAGTAACAGTCAGGGTTTGTACACCTTTCAGTATTTGAAATTCCATGACTTTTCCATGACATTCCATGACTAAAATTAAGAAATTCCATGACCTCCAAGAATCAATAGCTAGGTCAGACAGTCAAATTTGTTTCAAAATGTTTAACAGCATATAGTGAACCATATGGAATTCACTTTATCTAAGGCAAAGGGTCAACATGTGAGAATATCCGGTACATTTTTAATAAAATCTGAGGTTTTCACATAAAAAATTGACGAATAAAAATTCTGAATGGAAGTTCTAGAGCCTATGATCATACATGTAGTATCCTTTCAGCCTAACATGGTTGAAATCGGTCAAAATGGTAAGAAGCACTATGGTCATTTCTAGTAAATCTAAGATTTTGACCCCAAAAATTGTCTATTAACCCTTTAACACTCATATCAGCCAAAGCCGGCTTCTGTCACGCGTGGTCTTGAGAGATGTCCATTTGCAGACCAAGAGAAGACTATTGTTGAACATTTTTTATAAAATAGTCTTCACTTGGTCTGCAAATTGACATTTTCTTTGAAATTTTTAAATTTTTTTGAACAAATTTAAGGCTTAGAGCCGAGGCTTCTATTTGGACAAGGTGTTCAAGAAAAAATTGAAATCCAATCCATAAAATCGTTACTTTCACGAATATGTTGCGCACTAATAGATAACACGCATGGGAAAATTTGACAAAATATGAGCCAAAAAAGCTGTATACATGAATATAATACGCAATCAGAGTTTAGAAATATTGCAAAACATATTTTTCAGACAAACGAAAATTGGTAACTTTACCGCTAGATTCAAAATAATAATAAACCTTTATCAGCTAAATATCTTGTTATTCTTTTATATTAACAAGTTTATTTCATACTTTAACCGTAATAGAATGCATAACACCATCTTTGAGCAAGAAATACGTTCAATATACAGGGGAATCTCCATACGCTAGCGAGACCGAGATATCATCGCCATCTAATTATCATAATGTAACCAATTCGGCCGGGACGAAATCGCACAAATGAACAAAAATCTTGCCACTAAATATACTGCCGAATGCATACGCTGAGTAGGAAATAGTGAATTTATTGCTCAAATTGTTTTAAAAACATTCTCTTCTGTACATATTTATTATTAATTTGGGATATTCGCATTCGCGCCGTTACAAAACCCGTTTATATTTGGGAGGCCTCCTTCCAGTCCAGATATAGTTCAGTGGAATGCCTCCAATCACAAAAGAGTTTAATATGGCCTACCAACATAAGAAGTGATTTAACCTCGTTTTATTTCTTACGTTGTTTTGGGTCGGACATATGACTTTGATAATGAATGAAATCATGTGATCGCCGCGATAAAGGTATGGAAATGTGTATTTCCGAGCTTTATTTCCCCATTTCACATTTGTATGCCATGCCATCAGGTTTTATTTTTATTTCGGGAGATTATCATTTTCCATGACTTTTATCAAATTGACAAATTTCCATGACTTTTCCAGGCCTGGAATTTAGATTTTCAAATTCCATAACTTTCCAGGATTTCCATGACCCGTGCGAACCCTGAACAGTCACAAATACCAAGTGTGATAATATATCGGCTAGACCACAAAACAATGTTCAAAATGAAGATGACTTCTTAAAGAAAAAAACAAAATGGCATCGAACATGCCATGCAAGTTGGACGAGCAAAACAAACATTCTTTCACATAAACCCACCGCAGAATTTGTTGATGCATGTGGTCGGATAAAGGGAAGGACTAGCCAACCCGGAACCAGTAAAATGTCACCTCGGGCTACCCCATTTGATGGCAATACCCTGATGCACAGATGCAGATAAGAGGGTCAAAAACCTGATTTGCCTCCTCTCCGCATGCGCCAGGCCACTGGGAGAACGCCCGTAATAGACAGGTTTTTTCATAGTGCAGGACATGACATACACCTGATGCCATTGACCGGGTAGGCACTTTTTAGGTTGTACATATTATCTTTGCACGACTTCTTCCTCGGGGAGATGGCCTATGATCACAATGCAGGGTTGGCAATTTCTCATGAAAAACTCCCAGGACAGTGAGAAATACTAGGAAACAATGGGAAATATTGGGAAATATTCAGATATCAGGTGGCAAGTTTATATATTTAACCTCATGGCTGTTTATCAAGCTTAAGAAAACACTGACAAGCATTAGTAAATATCACCTAGTGACATATGAATATACATGTAAGTTGCAAACCTATACATGGAGAAGACTATGTATTCTAACTGCTACAGCAGCACTACATCAGACAAAACTGAACAGCAAATGAAATACCATTATAATTTTATACGGTATGACTGGATAATTGAAAGTAAATCTGCTTGGAGTTCAGTACATCTATACAATTACCTACCCGATAAGAAAAGGCTTTGACTACTGTCAGAACATACAACGCAAACTTACTTCCGAGGTCTTTACCTATTGCTGTGTACTTTAACCTTTTAGCACTCAAGTAGGAGAAAAATGGCTTCTGCAAAGGTCTTGTTAAATGTCCATTGCAGATCAAGAAGAATGTTTTTTCCAGTAGTAAATTTTCAAAAATAGTCTTCTTGATCTGCAAATATATATTTTCTATGAGATAGAAGTAATAATGGTTAAATAACTAATTCAGTCTCTGTGAAGTCATTATATCTATGTTACTGCTATGATTACTGAATCCATTTCATTCTGAAGTTGCAGAAATGTTAAAATTGTAATTGCTATTTAAACCTGAAATCTACGGAAAATCTTGCTGTCTTTCCATTGTGAGAGCAACATCACACATACTGGTATATGAACTGAGTGTGGGAGACAGCCTAGCTCAGAGCATTGATTTACATAGAAATACGGCTAACTAAATAAACAATACTTGTAGATAGAGCTGGGCGATTTCCCGATAATATCGACAATATCGCGATATTATCGTTATCGTCTGATTTCCAATTATCGGTAATATCGTCAGTTGTCTACATTGTATTTATGAATAAAATCAATATAAAACAGATCTGACTAGTCAGTCGTATTTATTTCTATACAAAACTACGGTAACCAGTGTCAATTCAAAGTTTATACTTATGTACTTAATCTTACTCTATAATGGGCCGTGTGCCATATCAATGCATACATTTTTCATGCTATCATGATTATTCCACGTTTTTATTCTATTTTTTATGGTAATAAATGCCGGCATATTCGCAGATTATTTCTATTTCTGCGAAATATAAAATGTCAGCCAGTAGATAGTCTACATTTAGCCTCGCTTTCATTGTTCAAATCGGAAAATCCCTTCATTCTAATGATGTCATTACTAAACCACTAGCTGTGAGTTCTCCATGCATTGGTACAACTTCACCATTATAACAGTACTAAATAGACTACCCTCTGCTGAGAATATGAACTCGCCATAGTGACCCACCACCATAAAAAGTTATTACAGTTCACAGGGGTTAAGTATTTTTTCTCATTTCATCGGCTCCTCTTTACTTGGGCCGGCGGTTATTACTAAACTGTACTAACTAACAGTCTCTCGTAATCGATGAGATAAAATATTACGACGCAAAATATTCATTTGAAATTGTGATTTTCTAACAAATAACGGGCCGAAATTATAAAATATTACCGCAGAAAAAGATATATCTGATACATTTTAACCACCCCCAGTCCTATGAGACTAAGTAAAAGAATATATTTTCGCCTTTTTTAGTGCGTTCTTATCAGAAATCATTAATTTATCAATTTCTCTAGCCTTCCAACAACAAATTGGCACGTCCGGATAGATAAATTGGAATACCATATTCACGTTCCAATCTAATGACATAATTACAAGGTCAACAATAGCCAGTAATAATAAACTGGCTTCATGGTTTGATGACAAAATCGATCATGATGAATAGGCCTACAATGTAGATATATCAGAATTTAGGAAGCCACAAATGTGACTTTTCAATTTTAATATCTGTTCAACACTATAATCACAACACACGTGCCCTTATAATACACTGTACATGTACCCACATAGTTGAGTAATCTAAGGTTAGATATCTATTTTAAATCAGTATTCTGATAGGCTGAGAATTCAAGACAGCATAATGGATTTGTATCGTATCTTACAATATGTAAAGCATTCTAATGCATTGTATATCAGCTTAAATAAACCAATCATGACATGAAAGTTTCTTAATATTTTAAAACTATTTTATTGGAAGCCTCTACTGAAAATAGTTTCTAAATATTCCACCAACATTGCTTGTGCAATAAATACAGGTAGTAGGTGTTGTATCTGCTATGTACAGTTGAAAAGGTTATAGCCTATATTGCCTATTTGATCTCAAATGTCAACCTGTATTAGATTATTCTTGGGCCGCCTCACTTCCATCCGTGACCACCTAACAGGAAACCATGCCTCTCGTGAAAGAGCTGTGAGACTCCGACCAAGTACCGCATTGTGCCGCCGAATTCCTGCTGTCTGAAGGACACTACACAGAAGAACTATCTAGTAATACAAACTTTCATCACTGTCGCTTCTGTGCTCGCTTTCGTCCAGACTTTCCCCATTCCTAGAAGTGCTGCCTCTCCGGCATTGTGGTCTCCGGCTGCCGACCACTAAGGCACGGTGTGATGTTGCATCTTGGGAATATACCTACCAAGGCTGGTTCAAAGCCGACAACATCTGCATTAGCAAAAACCTAGACCCCGCAACCACACCACTTTGACCTTTTACCGCTATACTGAGACTTGCAATGGTGCATTAAATCGCAAATTTCATTTATTAATTACATGTAAGTTCTCTACTTCTTACAGATCCTTAAATATACTCCCTTAAGCGCCAGTTTGTTTTTCTCCCGCTCTTCTAGCAGCCATTTATTTTTGCTTAAGAAATTCTCAAAAGAGATTGACCGTCTTAGCCGTCATTTGCCGATGGCAATCCCGTGCCCCACTCGAAATGAAGACATAAGTTAGCTTCGTTAGCAGTGTCGCCTTTTGGTATCTTAAACTCACACTTAAGGACATCTGCCTTAGCCACAAAATTTGCGGTTGCCGCCCTTTGCACAGCATGAAGATTTTAAACAGTGCTGCGATCGAAGATGCTCGATCCTCTGCCGAAAAGGCTTTCTCCCCGCTTGTTCAGTAGGCGCACCGCACTGCACTTAGAACCGCTCCTAAGACGTAAAAAAGTTGTATGCGGACATTATTCTTGCCGTCTCCCGTTTAGCTCCCATTCGAAGCCCTTGCGATCATTGTGTGTCTCAGGCACCACGATTCACGCTGTTTTAGCTGGCCTATGAGCCTCTTAGAATAACGAATTTTATTAGAATAAGGAAAGCTGAGCTTTCCCCATTCGCCACCCTTTCTCAGTTCACCTTCTCATGCCTGAAATACTGTCGCTGACTCCACGCGCCATTGCGAATGATTTTAAGACTGCAACCTTATTTGCGTTATGCAAGACCGCTCACCATGGACACATTCTTCTCAAAGACTTTGAATTCCACCACCATCCTTTCAACTTGCTCTGGTTTAATGACCCTCATACTGCCTTTCTCATTTATGGAATGTCTTGCAGCATAAAATACTGCACTACATCACTAGTAAGAGACTAGTACACCGTAAGCGCACCCCTGAAGGAAAACCACCATGGCTCGATCTTCTCAGTCGACTAGCGACTCCATTTTCTTTTTGAACTGCTTGGCCTGTGATCTGGGTAAACCCTTTCAAGCTAAGCGATCCAGCGGTTATCATCGTTCAAGGCGACTGAACCGGATAACCGCCGCATCACACACAATCTTTTTTCAGTTTGACGCGCTACTTTCTACCTGACGTTGCATTAGATCTTAGAGGCACCATGACTGGACAGGTCCATAAATTCTTTCCTCCTTAAACTAATTACACAAGTCAGTTTACGCATCTGCAACTTGGAAAGCACGTTCCTTGGATTCATCCGACTTTGCGAAGGTAGAGGTTCTCGCTTAACCTAACCGATTTTCTCCTTCTGTGGCCGTCTGAGGCCTTAAACCACAAAGCACCTGAGTTCACTGAACTACTGCCTCGCGCGGGATCCCCTCAATCACTATGTTTAAGCACACACAGAAGCCTGAGAAGGCCTGCATCTGGACATCTCCTGAGAAAATCGGACCAGCATGTAACTACACTAACAGCTAAAGCTTTGTTTGGTGGGAAGAGTTACTTGCCTTGTGTTCCATCTTATAAATAGAAATATATCAATATGCGAAAACTGGTAACAATGTATTTTCATACTTTTCTTGTTGTTGTTGTCTTGAGTAAATCCGTATCTCAGACCGTAACCCATTCACACGAACCTTCTGGAATTGATCCCTAATCGCCGCATATATTCAGGTTAACAGATTCCGGGATCTGTAGATCAGCATACACGCCATGGTCACCATCTTATAAATAGAAATATATCAATATGCGAAAACTGGTAACAATGTATTTTCATACATTCATGTACAATATATATATTTCTTTATTGTGCATATACCCGTGAAATGCTCATTTCTTCATAAATATCGTGACAATTCCTAATTCAATGTTGCAATATTGTGGTATAGTTAACTTTCTTTGCTTGAATCAAATGTGGGGAGGTTTAGAGAACACAACCTATGCTCATAACTGAGATTGCGAAATCCAGGGACAATCTTTGTTGCACGCCTCTGCACGTTTTCCACAGAGTGTGTATGTTTTTTAAGATGTGGGTTCCATACTGCATGTGCAAATTCAATGTGGGGGCGCACAAAAGCTTTATATAATAGCAAAAAGTTTTCTCTATCGAAGTATTTGTAGGTTCGTCTAATGAGGCCCATGATACTGTTGGCTTTGTTGATTTTATTTTATTTTGAATGTGGTGATCAAAGGAGAGAGCCGAGTCAAAGATGACTCCGAGATCGTTTTCGTTGTCCACATGGGATAGAGTATGCCTAGCATTATCACATTCAAGTTTATATTGGAAATTCTGTTTTGTACCTCTACCAATGGATAATACATTACATTTATCAGGGTGGAATTTTAACATCCATGTTTTTGACCACATTTCTAGGCTTGTCAGATCTGATTGCAGGTCATCACAATCAGATTGTTTTGTAATATGCTTTAAAATCTTGGTGTCATCTGCATAAAGATATAGACTGGATTTTTGTATTAGTTCAGGCATGTCATTTATGTAGATCACAAACAGAAGGGGGCCGAGCACACTGCCCTGCAGTATGCCACTAGTCACGGCTGCCCATTGAGAGTATGAGTCGTTTATACATACTCGTTGACGCCTACCCACCAGGAAGGATGTAATCCACCCCAGGGCTGGTTCTGTAATGCCATAACTTGCTAGTTTGTTAATCAAACGGATGTGAGGCACGGTATCAAATGCCTTAGCAAAATCCATATAGATAATGTCCACAGTGCCTCCCTTCTCTAGCATATTAATCCATTCATCTAGGACATTTATTAACTGGAGCATGGTTGATCGTCCAGTAAGAAATCCATATTGATTCTTACTAAAAAGTTTATTTGATTTCATATGGCTCATTATTTGCTCTCTAATAATGGATTGCATAACCTTGCAAGCTACACAGGTGAGACTTATGGGTCTATAATTACTTGCAAGTTTGGGGCTGCCTTTCTTTTTAAAAATTGCTGTTTCATGGGCCTCCTTCCAATCTCCTGGTACAGATCGTGTTCTTAATGACGTTGAGTATATGATTGACAAAAGTTTGGCTACAGAGATGGATAGTTCTTTAAGAACTCGGGGATGTATCCTATCAGGTCCTGCGGATTTAGAGGTGTTTAATTTGGCGAGGTGGGCTAAAACTTGTGCCTCAGTTACTTGTGCCTCTGTGTTTTTAAATGGGATGTTAATAAGTCTAACTGGAATGTTTGGCAGGTTGTTGGTTGGTTCATCAGTGAAAATGGTTATTATTATTATTATTATTATTATTATTATTATTATTATTATTATTATTATTATTTGGTCCAACAGAAAAGCACAATAAGTTATGGTAAGTTATTATTATTATTATTATTATTATTATTATTATTATTATTATTATTATTATTATTATTATTATTATTATTTGGTCCAACAGAAAGGCACAATAAGTTACGGTAAGTTATTATTATTATTATTATTATTATTATTATTATTATTATTATTATTATTATTTGGTCCAACAGAAAGGCACAATAAGTTACGGTATGCTGACCACGCTATTACCATTTAATTAACTTATTATTTATTCAAAGTAACTATACAGATAAGCTAAGGAAGCAACAGCGCCTAGTCAAATTAGTTTCAAACTGTTCAACAAATTGAAATAATAAATCCATCGCGTATTGGCATCGATTTATAGACTGAACCCTGCATTTTTCGTTCTATGCCCACGTTTAGCCCATATTGGGATCGATTTATATACTTTGAACCCAGAATTCTCAGAATTTCATTTTCAACTTTCAAGGTAACTATACAGATTTGTGGTTAATCGTTTGAAAATAAATTGACTTTGCGGACCAAAAGAAAACTATATTTGGAAATTTAAGTCTAGAATGACTGGCTGGCTCCATAAGCGAGCCAGTCAGTCCAGTTGTAAATTTTCAGAAATACGTTTCTCTTGCAAATCTCAGTAATTAAATTAAAAAAGTAAGGTAACAACTTAATACAATTAGTAATTGGTGACAAATATTGCAGTGTGCAAATATTAGTAACATTCTCGACTGAATTCTTACGCATCCAGCTCAACAATTAGCTAATTACGCAGCTGTTGAATATTCTGAAACTAACTTGACTGGGTACAGTTGCTCCCCTTGGCAACAGCAGCGCCCAGTAAACTTAATTTCCAAATATTCAAAAGAAGGATGGTAAAATAATAATTACTTCAAAAGTTTTCAATTCTGATTGTGACGTCTGCCTACATGTGACGTAATTGTTATACAACAAATACAACATGCTGTACCGATTTTTTTACACATCCACCTCATCATCTCCCTGTACCTCAATGGCGGGAAATATGAGGTGGCACCCAGCAAGCAACAAGGACGTAGCGGTCCTTCTGCTTTCATGGTATTCTGTCCAAAACTTCTCCAGCTTCTCGTTAACTTTAGCAGCCCCTGACCGCTGGCGTCGTGTCAGATCTTCCCTATTCACCAGCTCTGCTGTCATTGTCACCAACTTTGCTTCCTTATGAAGAAGATTCACAAGCAAGTAGAATGGAAGCTGGCCTTTTAAATAGAAAGTATTAATTATTTAACCTTTAATTACTACAAGCTACAATATGACATTACATAACAACATTAGATAGTATACTATCCCAGATAGATAGATTCCATTAACGTGTGTGCTATCCAGATGGCGTAGTAGTAGTAGTAGTAGTAGTAGTAGTAGTAGTAGTAGTAGTAGTAGTAGTAGTAGTAGTAGTAGTAGTAGTAGTAGTAGTAGTATAGAATTGAACAAAATCATTGCTTTCCGAGCTTTATTATTACCTTTCTTTGCTCGGTGGTTCAGGCGATAGTGCCCCCCTTCAACATCGTTGTTGGTGCGCACCATCTGCCCAAACACCGACCAATCAACCGGGGTGAAAATCCTTCCCTCTACCCACGTCGTTCTCATGTACAACGATAAGTTCGTCA